>OX336366.1:42915381-43515381 GCA_946902895.1 Fragum fragum | reverse complement strand
GACTTATGCCCAGTAGTTTTCTTCCCTATAAATGCCTGGAAGGTTTGGATGAACCCTCTCCTTCCTGGGATGACCAATTGGTGCCATGAACTCGTTCCAAATCCAGTCGTTAATCATCTTTTCTGACCAGCATGCAGCAGCTTCCCACTTCGCACACCTTCTGATTTCATATAGGCGGTTGACCTGACTTGGAGGTGGATGTTTCATGTAAATAACAGCAAATGATCGGACGTTTCCTTCAGAGTTCATTGTTCTGAGTGTTCCGGAGAGAATGATTTTTTTCGGAACACTCTTGTGCTTTTATACCCTTTGTCTTGAGAGCGCTGATCTAGGCGTAGACACTTTTAATTAATTCTCAATGTCGTTTGAAGGTTATTATGATTTCTCTCTATGTAGGTTAGTGGGTTAGTAGGGCATTCTTTCAGTATATAATGTAGTTTTTAACATTTTCAAATTCATCTTGTAAGATGAATTCCATCTTAGATTTCTTTCGACGACTGTTCCGTGTCAAGAAAATGAAGAAGCAAACGAAAGTGGATGAAATAAGAGAGACAGACCAAGCATTATATGAATTCATGCTTCGTAGGGGGTATGACTTCTACACTAAGAAGAAGACAGTGAAGATGGGGAATTTGTATCCTGATCTCTCTGACTTTATGCAACCAACTGAACATTGTGGATGGAAGAGAAAGATGTTGGAATTATATCCAAGCTTAACTTCGTTTCAATGAATCGATGTCAAACTTGAAAAAATCGAAAGGTCCTTTTCAGGACCACCCAATTGTCTTGAAGGTTTTGACTTCTCCGCATCAATTGTCAGGATGAAAATAATGAGAAAAAAGATAAAATGATATTTTGAAATTTTATTGAAACATACAATGAAACATACAATGAAACATTTTATGAAATATTCAATGAAATATTTTATAATGTCATGAACACAGAATTGTCTCTAAAATGAATTAAACGTCTTTCTTGAAATTGTCACAATGTATACTCAAAAATGTCTTAGTTATGTTTCCTTTTCTTCTTTGGTATGTCAGACTCCGTCTTTGATTTTCTCTTTCTCGATGTCTTTGTTTCGTCAATCACCAGTGTTGGGCATATTTCTCCTTTCTCGTGAGCATTGGTTTTACAGAAAAAACAATTTTGTTCTTCCTTGTTAGTTTTGTTCTCGTCTTGCGATGATATCTTTTTCCACCATTTCCTCTGTTTGATAGATATACTATCCTGAGAGAGTGTTTTCTCGGGTTGATCATCAGTGGATTTGTTCTGTGGTGATTTTTGCTCAGGAATGTCCTCGGCGATATTCTCCTTAGGCGGTGATTTCTCAATTTTATTTTCTACTTTCTCAGCTTTGTAATCATTGCTTTGTCTCGATGATTTTCCATTGTTTCCAACCGAACTTTGATCCATTTTTGTTTTATCGATGACAGTTTGTGTTTCAACAGAAAATGTTGCTTTAGTTTTCACATTTGGAAAAGAAAACCCTGCTCTACTGTTCTTTCTGTCAGTTGGTAGACAATATCTATTGAATTCATTACAGTGCGATAGAAATGCACCAACGTAATCCATGTTGACGAGTTCTGGTGTTCGATCCAGTTGTCTTGAAATCATAACTTCGTGAGTAATAGGATTCACATACACAAATCCATAGTAGTTATCCTTTTTCTCCTTCGTTGGACAGTCTTTTGCAAAATGTCCATTACCGTGACAGATGAAACAAAATCCATGTCTTTTCTTTCCTGGAGCATACATCTCATCTATTGAAAGAGTATCGAATACATTCTGTTTTGTAATCTGATATTCACCTTTGCCGGTCTGGTAAGACATGAACTCCCCAACGTATGGTCCAATATGAAGAATTTCGTAGTTTGGTGGAATGTTGGTTATTTCGTATTCATGAGTGTACGGGTTAACATACACATGCATACGTTGTCTGTTCTTGATCTTACTCACAACTTCTGAAACAATATCTTTATAATTCATTTTCTGAGTTGGTTCAGACATGACTACTCTCTGTGAAGATTTGCGAGTGAATGATGAAAATGTACTGAACCTTCCTCCTATTTATACAGATATGTCAGGGTGTGTCATTGTTCCCCTATAAAACTCTGTATTCTTCAAATGAGGATTCAGTTTTTTCTCGAGGCTTTGTAAGAGAAAGCCATGTCAAAAAGAAAAAGAGATGATGATTTGCTTCCACTTAATAAACATCGGTGGAAAAGGATTAAATTTAATGATACTGACTCAGATGAAGAATCAAACGAAGAGAGTGAGTCTGAAAACGAATCATCGATGGAAGACGATACATCTACTGACGAAAATAATTTTTGGATATCCAAAAGAAGAAATGTTAAACCTATCGAATCTGATGATGAAGAAATGCAAAGTCTGGACAATGTAAAGTCTATGAGAAAGTTGTACAACCTATCTGAAATATCAAATAAGAAGTCCAGACTGTTTAGAACAGATTCGCATGTCTTGTCCGTCAATTTCAAAAGATTTGATGAATTACCACCTCAACAACTCGAATCCTTATTTGATGATATCTCAGGACAAATCAACGAAACATTGGATACTGAACCAGATGATAAAATCAGAGTAACCATCAACCATCCAGCCTTAGACATGGGGATACATATCCCTTTCATGGATGTTCGTGATTTGAATGGTGGAATTTTCCTGAATGAAATTGAGAAAGTTATGCAGTCAAACACTGAATTCAGAGTAGATGATGGAGACATGAGTTTCATTGTCACACATACTCGTTTGCCGCTTGGTGCTGGAAAGGGAAAGATGCCATTTGAACTCGACACAAAAGTTTTTGCAAAGAAAAAGCGATCAATTGTTAAAATTAAGAATGCAGAAGATAGTATGTGCTTCGCAAGAGCAGTTGTCATTGGTCTACATCATAAAAATCGAGATGATACCGATGAATGGAAAAGGAAATGGGAAATGATGAGACATTCAAACAAAAATTTACAAAAAGATGAAGCTAAACGTTTACTAATGGAAGTCGGAATTTCGCCTCGCCAACCATGTGGAATTGATGAATACAAAATTATCCAAACCTATCTGTATGAAAAGAATTATGTGATTAAAGTTCACCAGCAACATTCAAAAGTGGAGATGACATTTCAACATCCAGTGATGAACAATGACAGTAAAGTTATACATTTGTATTACCATCAAGGACATTATGACTATATTTCAAGTATTACAGGATTTTTGTCTTGTAGTTATTTTTGTGAATATTGTGATGCTGCTTATGATCACAGAGAAAGTCATTATTGTAAGTACATTTGTTCAGCTTGTTTTACATCCCCACCTTGTGACCAAGATGAGTTTAAAATTCAATGCCATGAATGTAAAAGATATTTCTTTGGGGTCGATTGTTTAGATAAACATAGAGTTGTAGAAGGTAGAAAAAAGAAATCTATTTGTGATTTGGTCCAAATATGCAATAGATGTAGGCAGCAGTACAATGTAAGCAGACAAAGTCATGTTTGTAAAGGAAAGAAAAGGTGTCGTTTCTGCAAGAAAATTATCAGTTTTGACCATCGTTGTCATATTCAACCTTACGAAAGTAAGATGCAGAAAGGGGACAACGATGTTAAAAAACTGAAAAAGGAGAAAAAGAAATGTAAGGAAGATCAAAGTGAAGATGAAAATGACAAAAAGAAACCTTTATTCATTTTCTATGATTTTGAATGCAAGCAAGATACTGGAATTCATATTCCAAATTATTGTATTGCACAGAGAGCATGTGATGAATGTATAGATAAGTCACTTGATTTTCATTGTTCAACATGCAGTGAATTTGCTGAAGGGAGAGAGGTCATTTTTCAGGGTGAAAGTACACTCAGTGATTTTTGTAACTGGCTCTTCTCAGAACAACATAAAGGGATGACTGCTATTGCTCACAATGCAAAAGGGTACGATGCCCAATTCATCTTGAACGAAATAATTAGAATTGGAAATCAACCTCCTTCCCTGATCATGAATGGTAACAATATCATGAAATTAGAGTTGAATGGGGTTCGTTTGATTGACTCCTTCAACTTCATGAACTTTAGACTTGGAAAATTCCCCGATACATTTGGTCTTGAAGAAATGAAAAAGGGTTTCTTTCCCCATCTTGCAAACACTGACCAGTATTGGGAATACAATGGTCCATATCTCGATGCTTCTTATTACATGTGTGACTCTATGTCTTCAGAACTTAGGAAAGAATTCATGGAATGGTACAATGTAAAGGTCAGAAACAAAGAAACATTTAATTTTCAAAAAGAAATGGAAGCATACTGTCGCTCAGATGTCGATATCCTTAGAAGAGGATGTGGACATTTCAGGAAAGTGTTCCTTGAGTATGGAGGTATTGACCCCTTACTTGAAGCTATTACAATAGCGGATGCATGCAACAAGGTGTGGCGTAGTAGATATTTACCTAAAGGTCAGATTGCAATCATTTCAAGAAAAGATTCCTCCAGACGTCGGTTCTCAATAAAAGCTATTCGATGGATTCAAAGTATTGCAAATGAAAAGGGGTTTTTTATCCAACATGCTAGGAACGGGGGTGAACATGAAATTGGTCCTTATACTGTTGATGGTTTTCATGCTGAAACCAATACAGTGTATGAATTTCTTGGTGATCTCTATCATGGGTGTCCAGTATGCTACCATGATCGTTCACAAACCTCTCCAATCAATGGACTTTCAATGCAATCTCTGTATGAAGGTACAATGTCACGCCTTAACGAATTGAAGCGAAGAGGTTATAAAGTTGAATACATCTGGGAACATGAATTCGATGCAAGAGTCAAAAAAGATAAGAATTATCGCAAAGTTATCAATGATATTTTCCCATACTCCGACCCAATAGATCCAAGGGATGGTCTGTTTGGTGGGCGGTGTAATGAAGTCAAGATTTCTCACGAGATAGATGAATCCAGTGAGAAAGAAATCAAATATATTGATATTTGCTCTTTGTACCCTTATGTGTGCAAATACAAATCCTATCCTGTAGGACATCCAAAAGTGTTGACAAGTGAAAGCATTGACATCCAAAACATACGTCAGTATGAAGGTCTTGTTAAATGTAAGGTCTTACCTCCTGAAAATCTACTTCACCCTATTCTGCCTGTGCACTGTAATAACAAAATGATGTTTCCACTATGTAGAACTTGTGCAGAAAACGGTTCACAAACCTGTTCTCATAATGAAAATCAGAGAGCTCTAATAGGGACATGGGTCACAGTTGAACTGTTTAAGGCTTTGGACTGTGGTTATCGTTTACTTCATGTTTACGAAGTTTGGCACTTTAGATCTCTCTCCAACAATTTCTTCAAAGGGTATGTTGATAACTTTCTAAAAATCAAACAAGAAGCTAGTGGTTATCCTGAATGGTGTAAAACCCAATCTGACAAAGATACATTCATTCAGGATTACCACAGAGATGAAAGTCTGTCTCGATCCAACAATGATAAAGAAAAATAAAGGTAGAAGAGCTTTTGCAAAGATCATGTTAAATTGTCTTTGGGGAAAACTTGCTCAAAGAGAGGTGTTGACCCAGTCAGAGTACATAGCTGAACCGTCCAAGTACTTTGAATTGGTCAACAATCCAAATTATATTGTGAAGCATGTAGAAATATTTGATGAGGAATGTCCATTCATTCTTGTCAATTATGAATCAAAGTTAGATCACGTTGAGACTCATGGTACAGCCAATGTCATTGTAGGTCCATACGTTACGGCCTATGCAAGACTTGAATTGTACAGTATTCTTGAGAAACTAAATGATAGAGTTTTGTACTTTGACACTGATAGTTGTATGTACATTCATGACCCAAAGCTATGGAATCCACCTATCATTAATAGTAGATTAGGGAAATGGACTGATGAAGAGCCAAACTCCAAAATTGTTAAATTCAGGGGTTTAGGTCCTAAGAACTATGCATATGAAATGATCACAGAGAAGGGTGATATTGAGAGCAAATGCAAAGTAAAAGGAATAACCTTAGACTATAAAACTTCAAAGTCAGTCAATTTTGATGCATTTACAAAATGAATCCAAGACCGAACCACAGAAATTAAGATAACCTATGATTGTAGAATCAGAAGACATAGGGATAGGAAAGTCACCAGTGAACCCCAAACAAAAACATTTAGATCAGTGTATACAAAGAGAGTCATGATCAATGAAACAGATACTGTTCCATTTGGTCATGCTAGAGTGAGGGTATAAATAGAGTCCAGAATTATAACTAGTCATTCCTTGTGAACAAGCTGAACAGTGTGGATTGATTTTGAAAGATTAATTTGTATCAATGTTAGTGTAAAATGTTATTGTATCATTGAATATTGTAAAGAAGAGATGAAACGATGTTTGTTGTAGTGCATTTAATACTATGTTTTACAAGTGATTTCATCAAACGAAGACAAATAAAACATGACATGGAGATAGAGACAAAACGTTTATTGAAACTGTTAGAGAATCACACATCTGAAATGGAGACAAAAATGTAAGATGATAACATTTATTGCATCTATTCTATACTATATATCAACGGTGAATTCCAAGATGATACCTGATCAATTACCACTTCCAATTGAGTTGCGTGAAAAGATCTACAGAATATTCATTGGTAATCATACTTTAGATAAAGATGTAAAAGAGGAGATAAAAATGGCTTCCGTTTCCATGTGGATAAAAAAGATGCGAAATGGAATAAGGAGAGGAAAACCTGCAATCGAGATGTATAGAATGAGAAGCTTTATTCATGAAATGATTGATGGTACACAGTTACATGAAAGAGAAATTCAAGCAATGACAAGTGCCTTACATCATGAATTCTACTTTTGGGATAGGGATACATATCAGTGGACATTTCACACGAAGATGATAAATGGGAGAACGTGTGAGAGTTTCACTGAGAGACTTAAAAGAAAGTGCAAACAGTTCAATTTTTATGTAGTATACAAAAAGATTCGAACAACACATTATTCATCTTTCACATCATCTCTTGAAGAAGTAGATGCTATGAACGGTTTCATTGTCTTCGACAGAGATGTATCCAGGAAAATAGTTTGTGCTACTACTTTATCAATATTAGTGTTTCCTCTTGTTGAAATAACTTATCAAAAAGTGGTTGGAGAAGAATGCACATTTTTCTTTCCATATGAACTTGGGAATCGTGAAGTCGGAAAGACAATCATCTTACTTTCCAAATCTCAATTGGAATCATATTGGTCATGGCTAAATCAACGTGGAGGTGGATATGACCATCAGGAATAAAAACATGTTTCATCTTTTCTATGATTGTGAAAATACATTATTTACTTGTAAATATTTGAATGTAAAAAATGTTAATTGTAAATATTTGAATGTGGAAAAATGTTAAATGTAAAAAAAAGTAAAATGTAAAAAAAGTTAAATGTAAAAAAAACAAAAAAGTTTTTCAAAAACTTTTTTCAAAAAAACAATTTAAAAAAGTTTTTTTGAAAAAAACTTTTTGAAAAAACTTTTTCAAAAACTTTTTTTTAAAAAAAAATGTAAATATGTTACATGAAAAAAATGTTTGAATAAAAATGTTTGAATAAAAGTTATAAACATGAATGCATCTTTGTCATTTTATTCTTACCCTCTGAACAATAAAGATATGGATGTGGATGTTTTATCCCTCTTATTTCACCATCCATGTAATATTTACATCTCTGGCCCAAGTGGATGTGGTAAAACAGAATTCGTGCATAAACTGATTGATTATCGTGAAGACTTGTTTGACATTCCACCAAAGAAAGTCATTTGGTGTTATAAAGAATGGCAAAATGCCTACAGTATCATGAAAGAGAAGTTTAATTTCATTAAATTCATCGAAGGGATACCTGAAGATGAAAATGAAATTGTTAGTGATACATCCATACCTCACCTAGTCGTATTTGATGATATGTTAGGTGACAAAGATGAAGAAAAAATCAAACTATGGTTCACAAGAAAAGGCCATCACCGAAATGCAAGTGTAATTTATATTACACAAAACATGTTTTCACAGTCTAAGTCAAGTAGAACCATAAGTTTGAATTCCAGATACATGATACTTTTCCGCAATGAACGTGATAATAACCAGATAAAAACTTTAGCAAATCAAATGCAGGCCCAACATTTGATTCCTGCCTACAATGATGCAACATCAATACATCATGGTTATTTGGTCATTGATTTTCATTCTCACACAGATAAAGGGTTGAGATTAAGAACTGATATTTTCCATCGATGGTATACAAAGAATGAAGATCAAGGTCCAATTATTTATTCCCCTGTATAAATGGATGAACTTGTGGTCATCTAAGTCCAGTTTCATGTTTAATGTCATTGAGTGAACATGGCTTTACCAAGATCATCCCCAGCAGTGATCCATGCCTTACAAAATTTAAGTAGTCAAACAAATAAGTATGAAAGAGAAGCATTATTGAATGCAGGGTTAAAGGAGATATTAAAATGGTTTTCTTTGGCAGCACAAAATATCATTGAAAATAGGATAAAGCTACCAAAGCAAACTATTACATTTATGAATAAACATAAAAAGGATGTAGCAAGACTTGCAGATCCAAACATTGATGAACAAATTAAACGTAAAATCATATTGAAACCTGGTGGTGGTGGATTCCTTGGTGGTGTTATAATCAGAAGTCTTTTAAGATGGGATGGTGAAAAAACTGCAAGAAAATTTGGCGATGATAGAAAATCTCCAAAGAGAAAATCGCCAAAGAAAAAATCTGTGAAATCTCCAAAGAAAAAATCTGTGAAATCTCCAAAGAAAAGATCTGTGAAATCTCCAAAGAAAAGATCTGTGAAATCTCCAAAGAAAAAGGAGAAAAAGAAACGTCCAATAAAAATAAATGAAAAATTTGTTACAATGCGAAGACCACACAAGATTTCATCTACTGCTAGGAAAAGTCTTTCACCAAGTATAAGGACAAGTCTATCACCCAGTGTTACACCTAGTGTTACACATAGTGTTACACCCAGACTTTCACCCATTGTAATGAGCTCGCCTCGATCACCACAAACACCAATACAATTATCACCACATTCATTTCTTTCAAGTTCTATGACTCCGAATTCATCTGTACGTTTTTCAACTCCTATTTCAAGTTCTGATGATGATTTTATTGAACCACAACGAATGCCAAAATCACGTCAGCAAATATTAAGAAAACGACTTATGAATTTCCAAAAGAAATACAAGTCTTTCATTACTCCAACAACATCTAGGAAACAATTAACATTTCAACCTATTTCGTCACTGTCTTTAACACCATCATCAATGAAAGAATATCGCAAAGCAGACAAAGAAAGAAAAAAGTTGATACAAGAATACAATGAAATGCATCCATCCAGTCCGTTAATGGAGAAATCAAATAATGGAACTGCGCCATTTTCACCCTTGACAAGTCTAGATATGAATAAAGTGTCTTCACCTGCTAGAATTGCACTTTCGGCATTACGAGAGAAGTTTTTAAGTAAATAAATACTTTGGTCATACCATGATTTGTATCATTTGTGTTTCAACATAAGAAAGGATAACATGGCGAAAAGGCTTAAAAAGGCTCCTTTAGTTAGGAAGCATGGACATATGGTGATGACACTAATGAAATCTTCACCAAAATTAAGAAAAAAGTTGATCAAAGAATTATCATCTCCAGTGATAAGATGTACATCAGAATGTTGTCACAATGTTTTAAAAGGGAATGTACACCTAACAGATGGTCAGAAGAAGAAGTTGTATCCAAACCGTCAACATCTCCGAAATCTAGCTTCAAAATCAGTGTCTGTGAAAAAGAAGAAACGTATTTTGAATCAAAAAGGTGGATTTCTTCCATTATTAGGACCTGCATTAATACCATTATTAGGTAAAGCTGTCATTGGAGGTATCGGTGGTGCATTGAAAGCATTATAGTTCTTTGTAAGCAAATCTTTATAAGAAAATCTTAGGATAAAGATGTCAGTTAGGAAAATGGTTATTGTACCTTTTCAAGTACTAGATGATATAAAACAATGGAGAGAAGAAAAAAGTCAAAATCCTATTTTACCACAGAATCCACAAATTGAAAATGTTGCACATCTTCAAAAAGATATGAAAAATACATTAGAAAGAGCAGACCTCTCTGAATCAGAAAGAGCACAAAAATATGGTGAAACATTATTTAAATTACAAAATTCATTTGAAAAAGTGAAGAATCCAACATTAAACCAATCGAAAAATCCAGAACCAGTTTCAAATTCAAAATCAGTTTCGTTGCATGAACGTATCCTAGAAAGTGTACCACAAACCATGCAAAAGAAAGCAAAACTTTTGTTGAATATTCTTAGAGATAATGATAACATATCATGGGATACTCAAGGCATTGTAACATACAAAGGAAAACCTATCCCTGGTTCAAATATTATTGATCTCATCAACGATTCCTTGCGTAAGAGAAAAGGAATTGAACCTAAAGGATGGCAAGTGTTCTCTAAAGCTTTACATGAAAGTAATGTTCCACAAGAAGTGATTGGAAACTTATCAAGATGGCAATGGATGCAAAAACACTATCCTGACAGTGAATCTAGTGATTCAGAAATAAGTTTTAGTACTCCCATCAAAAGTCCTCTAAGTAGATCTTTAAGTAGATCTTTTAAAAGTCCAAAAATGAAAACTATTAGGAAAAAAACATTGAGTCATTTAAGAAAAATGTCACCATACACAAGCACTAAAGAAAAAGAAAAAAGAAAAGATTTCTATACTCAAAAACTTTTTGATATAAAAAAAGAAGACACTCCTAAAAGTCTTCAGTCATGGGAAGCATATTGAAGCAAAAGTCTAAAGACGCAGTACTGAGAAAATTATATTATGATTTAGGTAAAAATAAAGTTGCCTATTCAAGTATTAAAAATTTACATCAAGCAGCAAAAGCTATTTTGAAGAAAATATCATATCAAGATGTTAAGAAATGGTTACAAGGTGAATCAACATACACCTTACATAAACCTATTCGACGTAAATTTCGAAGACGAAAAACAATTGTGGCAGGAATTGATCATCAATGGCAAGCTGATTTAGCAGACATGCAACAGTATACAAAGGAAAATAACGGTTTTAGATATTTACTTTGTATTATTGATGTTTTTTCGAAATATGCATGGGTAATACCTATCAAGAATAAAATGGGGAAAACGTTGATAAGTGCATTTCAACCTATTCTTAAAACAAGAAAACCTTTATCATTACAGACAGATAAAGGAAGTGAGTTCAAAAACCAAGACTTTCAAAAGTTTTTAAAAAAGAAAAAGATTCATTTTTTCACAACAGATAATCCAGAAACGAAAGCAAGTGTTGTTGAAAGATTTCAACGCACATTAAAAACAAGAATGTGGAAATATTTTACTCATGAAAAAACACGAAGATACATTGATGTTCTTCAAAAGTTTGTGCATAATTATAACAATTCTTTTCATCGAAGTATAAAAGCAAATCCTTCAGATGTAAATCTTTTTAATGAAGCAGAAATTTCAGAAAACTTGTATTCAAAAGTGAAAAACAAAAAAAGTTTGAACAAAAAA
This sequence comes from Fragum fragum, assembly GCA_946902895.1. NCBI lineage: Eukaryota > Metazoa > Mollusca > Bivalvia > Cardiida > Cardiidae > Fragum > Fragum fragum. The sequence continues at coordinate 43,503,776 of OX336366.1, read as the reverse complement.
AGTTCTGCAAAAAGTTTGAACAAAAAAAGTTCAAATAGAGCAAAACTTATGACAGGTGATCGTGTACGTATCAATAAAACAAAACATACATTTGAAAAAGGATATCTTCCGAACTGGACACAAGAATTATTTGAAATCACACATGTCAATTCAAAGACATCTCCAATTACATACAAAATAAAAGATTTAGCAGATGAACCTATCCTTGGATCATTTTATGAACAGGAATTACAACTTATAAAAGATAATGAAGTTTATGAAATAGATTCAGTTCTTGATAAACGTACAAGACGTGAGGGTAAAAAGTTAATAAAAGAAATCAAAGTAAATTGGAAAGGATACCCCAAAAAGTTTCAAAGTTGGATACCAGAATCCTCTCTATTGTGAATTTTCATAATATATAACATATTATAAAAGACATTATTATTCAACATGCATTCACAGTTAGAAGCTGGCGGTGATAGTGTTAGTCAATCAACTCCATTTACATGTTTTGGAAATCGTGTTCCTAAAAACCAGTTTACTTATGTTTCACAAATTATAGTCATTTACGCAATCATTGCTACATCTATAGTACATTTAAGTATACAAAGTGATAATCGTGAATTGTGGTTGATTCTTCTCAGTAGTTCTCTTGGCTACATTTTACCATCTCCAGGACTAAAATTCACAAAACAGAACAAACAATCAGCTTTTGATTTCATTGATGGTAAAAAATGAATTCCTTTTACATAACACTTCCAAGTGATAGTTCTTTGAACTATTTTCCAACTAACACTCAATGTTGTTTCAAGGTAAAGTTACCCAAAACTGTACATATTGATAAGGAAACTTGGGAAGTTGGATTAACACAATTGATAACACCAAGTCAATTCTTAAACATATGTCAAGAAGAAACTAGATTCGATATCATCACTGCAGATGTTGAAATATTCAAAAAAATATCTGATGAAAAAAAGAGAAAAGGTGACCCATTGGAATTCAGTGTCGTAGATTCCAATTCACATGGAATAGCGGTGAAGTGGGCACTTAAATTCCACTTTTCACCAGGATCCTACAGTTCACCATCTCATGTTTTTGATGTAATCAATGAATGTATTGATAATGAAATTGGAAAAGCTCTTCATGCTAAAGGAGCAAGTATTCATATTTCATACTCTGAATCATCAAAACGTCCAAAGTTTGAATTTTTCAACATAACAAAAACAGGAATAAAATTCAATCCTTCATTATTTCAAAAACTTGGTGGAGATCCTATTTTTAATGGGAGAACCATTTTCAAAGGCAAAAGTGTTTTTGAAATGTTCAAATATTCACCAAACATTGATGCAGGATATAATCATTTGTTTGTATATTCTGACATTGTTGAACATTCCATTGTTGGTGATACATTAGCACCAATCCTTCGAGTTGTTCCATTCAAAGCATCTAATTCCATTGAAAATAATAATGGAAGTCAACATATCAATCATGAAATTATATCTCCACACTACTTTCCAGTATCAAAATCAGATTTTGATTTTATTCACATTAATATAACAGGAGATTCTGGTCATCCTATTCATTTTGTCATTGGCAAGACAATAGTAAAGCTGCATTTTCGTAAACGTGATACAAACTAATTTTTAAAAATAAAAAAATGATTCCTGTTTATAAAGGTGTAAGACATCAGTATGGCTTTGGATTAGGATCTTTGTTTAAATCGGCCTTACGAACAGTAACACCATTGATAAAACCTATGGTAAAATCAGGAATGAATGCCTTAAAAGATGAAGGTATCAAACAAGGAATAGGAATAGCACAAGACATTTTGCTGCATCGTAAAAATCCTAAAAAAGTTCTCAAGTCACGGGGAAAACAATCCTTGAAACATTTGACAAAAAGATTGCTTTCTAGTATAAATAAAAAAGATTCCACCAAACCACTTCAGTCTCATTCTCGATCTCATCGTGGCAAGATCACATCGAAAAAGCACATAGTTAAGTCAGCTAGACCATTAGACATTTTTGATTAAATTCTTTGATTAAATTTTTGGATTGAATTCTTGAGTTCAAACATCAATCAGAAAAATGATGCAAAGTGGATCATGTGAATGCAGTAAAACTGAATTAGATGTAACATGAGTACCACCAACCATGACAAGCATGCAGGAAACACAATGGGTTGAACATTATCCTGTTTCATCAATTGCAAATGATTCACCAATAGAGTTTATGATTCCACCACAAACAGAATTTTGGACAGACTTATCACAGTCCTATTTGTATGTGAAATTCAAGATTGTTCAAGCAGCAGACGGTTCACCTTTAGGAGCTAATGACAATATTGCACCAGTCAATAATTTCTTACATAGCATGTTCAGCAACATTGATCTGTACCTGAATAACAAATTAGTAACCAGTGGAAGTGACAATTATCCCTACAGAGCCTACATTGAAAACCTTCTGTCATATAGTCCAGAGAGCAAAGATACCCATTTAAAAGCAGGAGAACTCTGGATTAAAGACACGGCAGAACATATGAATGATCTTCAAGTCGATGGAGATAATGCTGGGTTAAAAGCACGAAAAGCTGTTATTTCAGAAAGCAAGACTGTGGAATTATTTGGACGTCTTCATCTAGATGTCTTTCTCCAGGAAAAATATCTTCCTAATGGAGTAGAAATCCGACTTAGATTAAACAAAGCACGACCAGAATTCTGCATAACGGGGCATACAGGTGCACCAAGAGTGAAGATCCAGTTTGAAACGGTTAGTTTCCACGTTAGGAATGTTGAACTGTCGCCAGTCGTTGCAAATAACCTGAATCAACTTATTGTACAGAACAACATGAGAATTCCTATTCGTAGAGTAGAAGTTAAAACATTTTCTATCACAGACGGTACTCGATCTAAAGTGGAAGACCATCTATTCCAAGGACAGTTGCCAAAACGTATTTTCATTGGAATGGTAACAAATGGAGCCTTTAATGGAAGTTATACATCAAACCCATTCAACTTCACCCATTTCAACGTAACAAAGATAGGTTTATCATGCAACGGTCACAGTATTCATGGTAAACCGTTTCAACCCGACTTCACAAAAGGACTTACACTGAGATCATATTTATCTTTGTTCAATGCCACCAAATCCATTGGAGCTGACAAATCGTTTGGTATAACAAAAGAGGAATATGATGCTGGATTTGCACTGTGGGGGTTTGATCTTACACCAGATCAAGGCAGTGAAGAAGGTCAGCTACATCCTATAAAAACCGGAGGGTTGAGAATAGAGCTTCAGTTTGCAGGCGCCCTTGCAAGAGTCATCAACGTTATTGTGTTTGCTGAATTCGATAATCAAATCGAAATCAACAGTCTCAGAGAAGTTATCACGGATTATTAAAATCATGCTTGGTTACCAGTATGCAATTAAACTGAGGGAAGAAGCAGAAAAGGTGAAATATTCATCAAAGCATGAAACAGTACGCAAAAATGACATTCACAACAGTTTACAGAAGTGTATGGTGAATCAGCTGCAGGAACTTATCATTGAAGAAGTCCATAATAGCTGCAACGGATGTCAGATAGATCATCCTAGTCAAATAGAACATCCTGTCTGCTTATTCATGAATAGGGAAGAACATACAGACTTGTTTATTGAACGAGCAATGATAAACGTAAACCCCTACAAGATCATGGAAACATGGTATCCACAACTTGAAGAATTAAAACTCAACGAGCAGGAATCCGTAGAAGCCTATCGGTTATGGCAAAGTATAAAAAAGAACATTCTGTTTGGATTCACTGATAGTTGGCTAAACCGTTGGTGTGAGAAAGTGAAAGAGTCCTGGAAATAACAATGTACACTGGTGAAATAAAACATGTGTTGGATCATGGAATATGGGTAAAAAGACTTCAAGCAAGAGTATGTGCTAAAGACTTGCTACCAAAACAAAAGCCTTCACATGTAAAGGCATACATCATTAATACAGCAGGATCAGATAAATCAGGAGAACATTGGGTAGCAGTCATATTTTATCCAGATGGAAAAGCAATCTACTTTGACTCTTATGGTCTCCCACCACTTGAAAAGGAAATATTACATTTCATCCGAAATAATTCATGTTCTTGGACTTACAACAAACAGGCGATTCAGAGTAGACATGGAAGAGTTTGTGGACAATACTGCATCTTTGCCCTGGATGGAACATCAAGAGGATTTAAGTTACAGAAACTTCTCAGAAAGACATTTGGTACACAGAATCTCAACAGGAATGATCATATTGTTGCATCGTGGTTCATACAGACATTTCATAGAATTCTATAGACATTGTATTATGTAAATATCATCTTATTGTAAATATGTTCATGTTTTTGTTCTCAGTTTCCAGTTCATAGTTCAATAAAACATAGAAAATGAATCATTGGTGTTTTTTGTTTTTACTTATTTTCCCAACCTTTCCTTGAATATTCATGGTAAAGGTAAAAGAATTGTTTTCATGATAAAGACAAGCTATAATACCCCGTTTTCATGCTTGGAGAAAACACAACTTTACATCAAAACGTCCATTTTTACAAATCACCTCGAGGGTGCCTCCGGCAAGGTCCGCGCCTTCGCTATAAATACGCCGTGTTCACTTAATCATTTTACATTCTTTAATCATGGAAACGATTCGTAGAGAGCTCACAGATATAGCCAAGGATCTGCTGGACATTGCACATCGTCTTTCCCGTGTGCAAGGAATGATTAGAGAAACTCAAATCATTTCTCCACAAGCTAATGTCATCGAGCAGACACGACCAAATGATCTGCCTGATGTCATTTACTTGGGTAGTGAACTTAAGAGAAGAGTTGACTGGAATGGTAAAACATTAATCATAAAGAGAAGGATGAAAAGACACTGCCCAATTTGTGATGCACGTTTTGGATGTAGCCACTTCTGATGAGACTTTCCATCAACAAAAAACGGTCCTTTTTAGGACCACCCAACCACCAAGAAAGTTTAGCTTTCGCACAAATTGTCAAAGTCCTTTTATCACAATGCATTCACACATTTCAAACATTTCCCCATAAAAAGACTAAGTCCACACTTCTCGCAAAAAGACTAAGTCCACACTTCTCACAAAAAGACTAAGTCCTCACTTCTCACAAAAAGAGTATTTCAAAACATGATACCCCGCAAAACGATTAAGTATGCATGCGTAATACCCGACAAAAGTCTAAATCCACATTTCTCATGTAAACATAAGTCCACTAACGCTTGCGCGTCATATAGTAAGAAATCACGTCATCACTATTTCAATGACGTCATGTTTCATATTGAGCGCGGACCGTGGAAGCACCCAAATCTCGTGATTCTTCTTCTTCGGTGGCGTTCCGTGAGCACATTAGCAAAACTAGTATGTGCTCATTGAAGAAGGTGAAGAGTCACACATATCTAGTATTACGTATGATCGACCGTAGCTAGACATCTTTGTTATTCGTCCCTGATGCCCATCTACCGTCCGGCCGGCATCCTGGGTCCCTTCTGGGCGGCAATATGGGACCAAAATTTTTGGCCCCATATTGCCGCCCGGGCGGCATCCTGGGACCCTTCTGGGCGGCAATATGGGACCAAAAATTTTGGTCCCATATTGCCGCCCATTACTACTGTAGTCATTACTTAGCCTTATAAAAATCTTTCAAGTGTTTGTGCCCCCCCCCCCCCCCCTAAAAAAAATTATGCCAAAATTTCAGGAAACTTCAAACTATTACCTAGCGATGCAAATGAGTTCTCTTTTGTCTCCTTGACTAGTCAATTGCGAAGTCCGTTTGAAAAATGTGTTGTTACAACGATTATGTCGTCCACCAGCAATTTGTGTTTTGCTTTATCATCACGTATTTTGCTAAATCTCAGATTAACTGCTTTGTCGCAGTTTGTCGATCTATCTATCTATCTATCTATCTATCTATCTATCTATCTATCTATCTATCTATCTATCTATCTATCTATCTAACTAACTAACTAACTAACTATCTATCTATCTTTCTATCTATCCTTCTCTCTCTGTCTCTGTCTGTCTCTCTCTCTCTCTCTATCTGTCTGTCTGACTGTCTTGTTTAAATTACATGCATATACATTTATTGAATAGAAGTCTCTAAAAAACTGTGGTATTTACATTTCTCAGAAATAGTTCTTAAATAATGCGTTTGCTAGTGTTTAGGTTTCATGGCTCAGGGGACCAATACAGTTTCCTTTTATTTGTCACTTTTTGTCTATGGCAAGTCAGGACATGTATAAATTTAAAGGAAAATATTGTGGTAAATGAAGAAATTGCATGATACAAGCAAATTCTTCATTATCCACAAAGTTTTCTATTACAAAAGTAAAAAATCTAAAATAGTATTACCTAAACGTTGTCGTCTGCAACATCTTTGAATTTGGACAAGTCTGAAACTTTGTCGTCTAATGGGTCAAACTTACTCATTTTAGCGTTTTGTAAACATCACTTCTGCCTTACTGGTCATTTAATTTACGTACCAATATCTAATTAGGGCCCCGCCTACGAAGCTTTACGGAAACCTAAAACTAGTATTCGCTCTACCCGTCTTTATTTTTCAGAGGAATAATTTGACACTTTGCGTAAAGGTATTACCTTATTAGGCCAGGAAATCCCTCTTAGGGATTATCTTGCCTCTAGCGACCAAAAGCGCTTCACGGGTCTACTTTCAGGCAAATAATGTAAGCCTAGGAGACCACTAAACTGGAGAAGCTGTCCCATCTACGCTGCTCTCCGATATGCTCACTTGTATCGTTAGATTAGGACAGGCTCGCAAGTTAGAGGAGACCACCTATTAAATCGTTGAATCCGCTGAAAAAGTAGATCTATTTACCAAACATTGAATAAGAAAATCAGCGAAATAAATACCATTTCAAAACTATATTCCGCCTATTCTAGCAAAGAGCTTCACGTTTTTGAAATGGGATATTAATATATACATATATATAAAAATACTAAACATTACTATTGTTTGGAGACTGCTAAGCCCAAGCTATGGTAGCACAGAACAATCATCATTTGGTTTACATCTATTATAGCAAAGAGCTTTACGTTTAATGTTGATGTTAATCAAAATTACTAGTGTTTGGTATTGCCTAAGCTATGGTGGCAAGGAACAGTCATCATAAGATAATCAAACTTTTTGATAAATATATAAATATATATATATATAAATCGATGACATATTGTTTTTGCCCTGTCTGTTACTCTGTTTGTCCGTCAAAAGTTTTTAACATTGGCCATAACTCTTGAATGGTTAGTGATAGAGCCTTCATATTCCACACGATTATTGCTTGGAACAAGACCTTTTTGTTGGTACCAACTTAAAAGTCATCAGTCAAGGTCATTTTTCAAAAATTAATGTGAGCAAAATTTAAACTTTAACATTGGTTTAATACTGGTTTCCTCATTTTGATAGCGCATGAGACTCCCAATCTTAAAATTTCAATCACTGGGTGTCATGGAATTGATCCCCGGCGTCGGAACATATCATTTCCGACATTTGTCTGTTACGAACAGGTGGATAATCGTGAACCTAAGTGGGTTAGCAGCTGGAGGCTAGGAAAGAATGTAATGGTGGTACTGGTGCGAGATATACCAGGAATCCATTGTTATGTGCTCAAGCCGCTTGGATATAACAGAAAAATTGTTAAAGCGGCGTTAAACTTAATTCAAACAAACAAACAAACTACAAACTTCCATATTGTATTAAACAACTCTTTCTGAAAAAAATGGTAGTGGCGGGGGCGTTGGTGTTTAACATACACATCGTCTTCTTACTCAATTGAGAATATACTCAATCTTCAAATTTGAATAAATATTCATTCCATCTCTAATTTACAATAAATGCTGCAAGCAACAATTTACCACTTTTTTTTAAAAAAATTTTCACGCATTTACGATATTATTTCTGAAGAAATGCATCTTCGATCTAAAGCCAAAGTTTGAGTAAATTGTCTCTTGAGTACGAAGAATGCAGTTCTTTTCAGTTTAGACCCGTCTAAAATTATGCTGTCTGGTAATGTGTTGATTGGCCGACACGGAAGTGAATTCTTCACTAAGTTGCAGAGAAATATGAGTAGGTTGAAGTAACATGCGTTTTTGTTAGAAGGAGGTGGGGCAGTCCACACGACATTGTACCCGTCTTGTAATTGTAACGATGGCCATTGGGCGTGCAAAATATTATTTCAGCTGCAGTTACTATATTTTGTCGCTCGCTAACGATGTGATATATTCATTTCCAGCGTTCTTTAACTCTGTACCATGTTTTGCCATGATTCCAGGGGAGGGATCCGGATCCCTGCCCCCCCCCCCTTCTAGATCTGCACACGAAGTGTGTAATCCTAGTTTTAAAGGAATTGTTCATTGTTTTCAGTGATGAGTTTTTGATGGTATTCAATATATATTGAGGTGTTGTCTGTCTGATTTTGTCAAAAGTGTTCGATTGAGTATGCCTCAATTGATTGGATTGGGTTTAATGCCACTTTTAACAATATTCGCCATATCACGGCGGAAGTAAGTCTCAAAACTCCTAGTATGATAGAATACATTAACGAAAGCTTTTATAAAAATACATTTACCATACCCGCTGTCTAAAAATTAGATAAAAACGAAAGATACCCTTATTATTTACACATGTAATTTTCTGTAACCGCATAAGGTATCCTCTGAAAGCACACTAAAATATCGCTGTAACAAGTATATCAAGCAGACGCATTTTATTGATGCAACATAGCAGAGATCGTACAGTAAATCTCGACGAGCGATTAAACAACATGTTTTTTTCTGACAATCAGCTAGGATAAATAGGGTTTTATTTTGTTTTGAACAATTTTTCACTAATATCACGAGAAGTCCAGTCATTCATGTGCTCTTTTGGCATCCAACAGTACCAGGTGTGAGCTCTGAATGTCTTGCATAAGGACATGCCCACACGTGATCGGACTTGACTCCGCCCTCACCACTGGGCCGCGCAAACAATTTGTTTGTTTGTAAGAATGAGGTTTGACGCCGCTTTCAACATTTTTTAAGTCATATCGCGGCGGCTGGATCACCTAACAATGGATTCCTGGTACATGTATATCTCGCACTAGTTTCACCATTACATCCTTTCCTACCCTCCAGCTTCTAACTCACTTAGGTTTAAGATTATCCACCCATAGGTGAGAGACAAATGTTGGAAAGGATACAAGTTGAAGCAGAACTAACCTAATTTTAATAACGCTTTGGTTTCCAGCACTGTTGTTCGTATCAGAATCCGCCATTTTAATGCCCGTTATATGCCCTGCTTAGGGGCAGGATGACAAACACTGTGTTAGCCCCTGTCATGATTAATAAAATCCTACTCATAATTGGCTTATAATATACAAAGGGCTGAAAGTACTACAAGCACTAGTTGTTGGTCAATATTTCTTTTGAAATTTTATTTCATTAAAAAAGGTCTGGCTTGAAAGGGACAAACAGGTGGTGTAGACGAAGGTCAGACTGCACATTTGTGCAGTCTGATCCTTGTCTATACCTCCTGCCAAACAGGAATATTCCAGATTCAGCATGACAGGAGTTAAAACCAGTGTTTTTTGGGGGGCAAAACGAAGTTAAAGCGTTAAGCGAGCATTTTGACATCCTGAACGGAGGGTAAGCGATTCTTAGGGCTAAAATGCCTATACAGTGTATTTTTTTTTAACGAAAAACTACACGATGAAAATTTAAATTGGTCCATTTCGAAAGAATTTGCAGACAAAAAATTTAAGTTGGTGAATTTTTTTATCATTTTCTGTCTTTCTATGTGAGGATGAAATCATGAGTTAATGCATCGTTAACAGCTTTAAATCCATTCCCACGTTTTTCTTTTGACCGGTCCAAATTGAAAGAAGTTTCAGACGACAATTTTTGTTGATGAAATTTTGAAATCTTTGTCCTTTTTGAATGGAAAACATTGTAGGTGATGAAGAAATTGCTTGTAACAAGCGATTGCTTCATTTTCCACAATGTTTATCTAAAGCCAATTTTTGAAGGGCGTATAAAAGTGGGATTCTGTGAGAATGGTCAAACAACACTTTTTTTTCTTTCGTCAGTAGGTTTGTCCTATAATTTCTTATACATTTCACTCCATATGCATTTTAAAATGTACTTCCTTTTAACTTTTGCTTAGAATTTTACCCTTTCCAACAGCATGACACTTGTTAATGCCTGCAGGATTTTTTTTCAAACAAAGTGGAAAATTAAGAAATTGCTTGTTACAATCCAAGAACTTGAAATTCCATTAACTAAAAGTTCTCGTCTGCAACTTCTTTAAATTTGGAACGGTCTAAACTTTGTCGTCTGGTAATGGGCTAACATAGTCCTTCACGCAGAATTATAATCTCCCAGGCCCGTAGGAACAAAGGGTTGGGGGTTGGGGGTGGTGGTAGTCATCCCCAGCCTCAAATAATTTTGACAAGAATGGAAAATGACATATTGATTTGATCTGATTCGTAAACACATATCCCGATTCCTAGGATAGCCCCCCCCCCCTTTGAAATGTTCCGAGTTGGCCACCCGGATTTCAAAATTGGCTACCTATGACCCTGTGCTCCTACATTTTCAGGGACCGTTGCAACAAGAAACTTCTCCTTTACTGGTTAAAGTTTAAACCTTATCAAAGTTGTCTAACCATTCAGTCCTTGATTGTCATTATTAAACGAACAATGAACCGTTATCACTTTTAGAAGCGCTTAGTCCTAACCCATTCCCACTCGATGACACTTTTAGACGCCCACAAGAAAAAGTTTTTGGAAAACATTGTGAAAATGAAGAAATTGCTATCCACAATGTTTTCTACCCCAAAGGTAAAAGAAATCTAAATTTTCGTCGACTTTGACTTGTTGTCTGCATATTCTTTCAATTTGGACCATGGCAGTCAAGAGATTTGCCGTTTGGTAATGGGATAAATGTGTTGTCTGGCATTTGGGTAAAACTTTCTAAAGAATCGGCGATGATCTAATGGTGGATTTATGAGAGTTCTTGAGGTTGGTTTGAGCAACCCCCCCCCCCCCTTTTGTAACCTAGTTATTTCAAATTCATGGGAAAATTCAATATAAGTTTAATAATATCGTCGATCTTGCTCGAGCGACCACTTCTTCTAATCGACCATAATTGACTGTCATTGTTTTTAAAAGCAAAAGCTCTTAACCCTAGTCATGCTGAATAAGATCTTTTTCAGAATTGCTTTAAAGTCAAAGGGCTGAAAGCACTAGTAGTACTTGTTGTTAAATTAGTGATACTTCTTCTGAAAATTAATTCCATAAACAACTCTCGTTTGAAAAGGACAGGCAGGAGATGTAGACAAAGATCAGACTGCACTTATGTGCAGGCTGATCTTTGTCTATACCTCCTGCTAAAACCGGAATATTCCGGGTTTAGCATGACAAGTGTTAAGAAGTGAATACGTTTGGGTTTTTTTTAAAGTAAAATCACAACTAACACAACTAAGCCCTGTGCTGTAGTTCCAACAACATAAGATTAAGCTAGAATTTCGTAATGAGCTATGTATGCAATCGAATCAATCCTTCGTAACTTCGGCGGGAAAAATGGTGTATTAAGTGACCATTCTCTTAACCAATTCCCACACAACAAAATTTTAGACAGGTCTAATTTGAAAGAAGATGCAGACGACAATATCAAGTTGATGGAATTTTAGCTTTTTTCGTCTTTTTGGATAGAAAACGTTGTGGAAAGGCAGAAATTGCTTGATACAAGCAATTTCTTCATTTTCCACAATGTTTTTCAATGCCTTTTTTCCTTGGAGGCGTCTAAGCGTAATTGTGTGGAAATGGGCGACCATTTGTCATCGTCCTTTGAGTAGTCGCTTAATACAAGATTCGCTGTAATGGAAAAATGACCCCACCCCATGGGCCAGTTTGAACACCCTTTAACGAAATCCGACATTGACGATCGTGTAGATAATGCTGTTAAAATCGTATTTTTCCAATATTGGTACTACTCACTTCAATATGTCGGCATGCCATAACCAGGCCATAAAATTTTGTACTTGTACAAATTCAAAGAAGTTGCAGACAACAATTTAAGTTGGTGGAATTAAAAAATACATATACATGAATATCTGACTTTTGCGATAGAAATCATTGTTGAAATGCGGAAATAGCTGTCACAATCTATTTCTTCATTCGCCACAATGATTTTTCATTTCGATTTTCTTTAGCCTTGAAAAGGCGGGAAAGGGTGGGAATAAGTAAACTGAATGAAGTTACAAACATCCGGCCATTGACAGTGGCGAGTAAATTCAGACTGATCTTTGTCTAGATTGCTTACCATGACTAAATTTTGCGAGAGAACCATGTAACCTATTGCCAAACAAATCTTTTGATCCGTTGAGATTTTTTGTAGAAGTGCACTAAAATTGGAAAATAAAGAGCTGAATAATGGCACAAGCAATTTCTCCTGTTCCAACTAACTTTTCCACCATCAGCCACAATTCTCTGGTATGTAAAGTCCGATTGTGTAGTAATGAGTTAAAAGTGAGATAGTATATATATATCAAAATAAACAATAATGAATTATTGTTACCCTCTATTTAACGTTTCCCTATGTTCTGATCGGTCAGTATTTATCGTGCAAACAAGTTAATTAGATACAGGAAATCCCCATCAAGAATACTACACAATAACAATTATGTGTGTCATTCACCTACCATTAATCTTGCCTATCTAGGTCAACTTGTGTATTTCGAGCCTACCTGTCCTCCATTCATATATATTGTATTATTTAAAGTCTTCCATTCATATTGTATGAGGATGGGTGGAGTCTTGTATTGTTATACATAATTTATGTGACGTCACGCCTCGTGAACAGAGCTTCAGTAACGGTGACATTTTATTCATAGCATTTGATTGACAGATGCAGTTTTGACCTCTCACCTCATTGGTCCGCAGTAGTTCACGTGCTAATTTTATCAATGTAATTGTGTATTGGTAGACGACATACCACAATATCCTATATGGATCGCATAAAAATGTTGCAATTGCTATAGGATCAAATATATATCCATATAGAACGAAAAACCCTTTACTAAAAGAAGTAATCTTAGCTACAAAAGCGTGTGAATTCAATTTTGCAAACCAATTTGCATAATGGGGTCCGTACTATATTCTTTAAGTGTCGCCATCTTTTAATAAACGTCCGCCGAATCCAAATAATGATTCATTTGGTTAAAGAAAATGACAAAAAGTATCTTGTTTATGAAAATAAATTTTCGGGGTTCAATAATATCTATGGTATATTCATATGATAGGTTCATTTAACTAGAAAATAAAATAACACGGAACTACGTTTCACGCGGATGGTTATATATGCATGAGTGCTAACCATTTCCTGTCTTAGTTGGAATATTGGGATTAAAATTAGGGAATTGATAGCCAAAGAGAGCCTTTAAACACAAGATGGATAGTAAAAGATGACAGAAACCTTATCTCAAGAGTAAGTGATTGATATGAAAGCTTATTTATAACCGCGATTTAGTCACAAAATCGAAGTTTTTATATCAACTTTCAAGTGTTTTTTTTTTTTCGTTCATGTTTTTATCATGGTGGCGTTTATGTTTTCATCTGTTTGTCCTGTGTGCAAGTCTTATTCTTATTATACTGTACATATGCTTTATCGAGAAGAGAGGCATTTGCCTAAGAATGCATGTTGTTAATCTATTTCTTTCAGACTGTTAGTAAACCCGGTTTGTGCCAATTAACCGTGTTGCCATTGACAGGAAGTCGGCCCATTTCGTTCATTCATAAATTTAGATGAATGGTATTTTACGTCACAGTGGTCAAACTGGACGTATTGGTCCAATATGTCTGGGACACATATGATCTTTAGCTGTAATTCAGTATGAAACCTTACTAAAATTGGCTAATCTTTGAATGTTATTAACTTTATTCTTGCATATATTTGTACACACAAAATTTAAGGATTGGCATATATGTTGGAATATAACATGACAAACTTTCATTCTTAGTTCTAGTGTTTTCAATCGACAGGGTAAAGGGCACAATCAACCAGTACTGTTATTTTCAAAACCATCCACCAAAAGGAAGACAATCTATTCATAATCATCCATACTTAACTAAACATGTATGTAATGATTGCAACAAACTGGGGATTATCTAACCTGAAATCTTAACAAACTATAAATCTCAGAGATTAGAGATATAAATTATTGCTCTGAAAATCAGAATTTTGGTAATTTCCTCAGAAGGGATAGTTACACATATTTACTTTCTTAAGTTTTTCTGTAACCCTAAATTCATTTATTAATATCAATTGTATGATGGTGATTCATTTACTTTGTTTGAACTACATGTATTGATAAAGAGAACAAGCTGAAATTGAATAGGTTACATTAATACATTAATGTGACTTTAATATACAGTAAAAGCTAAAACAGCTTGAGAAAGACCAACAAAAAGGTGACCGGTCTGCTCTGTCCATTTAAAAAGGGCCCTACTGATAGCTTTGCCTGCTTAACATGCACTCATTTTTATACTATTCATATTAAGATATATATGAGTATGGTTTTGAAAACTTCATTGAAAATTGTTATTAATACATTGATCATTTGTGTTTGAAAAATGATGTTAGAAGCTACTATGGCCACAATTATGAATATTTCTTACAACTTAACCCATTCCCACATAATCATTCACTTCCAAAAAAAAAAGGCATGGAAAAAAATGTTGAAAATGAAGTAATTGCTTGTTACATTCTTCATTTTCCACAATATTTATAACCAAAAAAGATAAGATTGTTTAATTTCCACCACCCACTTATAATTGTCATCTGCAGAATCATTCAATGTGTATTTGTAAGTCTAATATCTTTTCCATGTGGAATGGGTTTAGACAACAGTCAAAAAGATGTGACTTATGAATTATCAATTTTTGTGGAATCGTTAACCAGTGCCATGCTGTTGGTAAAGGTCTGAAAAGTTTGTTATGCAGTAGACAGTAACCATCACCACACTATAACAATGTAGAAAAAGAAGAAATTGCTTGAAACAAGCAATTTCTTCTTTTTTCACAATATTTACTTCTCAACTGAATGGTTATTTTTCAAATTATACCCACTTCAAATTTTCGTCTGCTCATACTTTGAATTTGGACAGGTCTAAAATTTTGAAAAACGGGAAATGGTTAAACTATATAGGAACAGTAGCTATAACATGTGAGGCTGCCAAGCCAGGGCTTTTTTTGTCAACCTTGGGAAGAGTCTTTATACCTTTTTGTTTTGGGAAATTCTAGCGTACCGGTAGTTTCATTGGGAAACACAAAATAGGTACCAGCATGAGTATTAACCATCGTAATGCTGATCCCAGAATATTCCTGCTTTGACAATGGCTTTGGCAGGTGTGTAGACTAAGATCAGCCTGCACAGTCATGCAGTCTGATCTTAGCCTAAACTACTAGCTTATTGTTGTTCTTTTGAGAGAAATCTTTGAATACAATAATGAATATGTCAAAGCTTTCAAATGTAGTAAAAAGAGGAAATATATTCAGCAGGACAAGGGTTAACATATATTTTTAAAGACATAGCCATGCATAATTAACATAAAGTTAATATTATTAAGATAATTAATTTAATAGACCTAGGTATCAATAAAATACAATTTCAAGCTCTGATTTTGAAAAATTTCTTTGACGTCTTTGGTAAAAATAGAGGCTGTTTTACAGTTGGGAAGGTACCCTTAATAGGCCTATGTTAACCCATAACAAGACAAATATATACCAGTCCAATTGAAAGAAATTGCAATCTTGTTGATGAAATTATATTTTATTCTATTTTAGAGGTTAAAAAAAATGTGAATAACGAAGATATTGCTTGTGACAAGCAATTTCATCATTGTCCACAATGTTTTCAAAACTTCTTTTTAAAGGGGCATCTAAAAGTGTTCTTGTGTCAGGATAGAGATAAAAAGCCATTTAATCAAATTCTCCCTGTCCCACAATGTTTTCTGTTCTATGTATTGTGTGTTACCTTCTGAAAATATCATACATGTAATATATGAGCCAACAAGGAAAAAGAAAGGTTTAAATGTGCTTTACACTGTGATATCTATATTATAAGGACAAGTTGACCAGGCCTACTTTATCAGATGGGTTTGGTTGATATGTAATAATGTGTAATAATGATTGCAATTAACCCATTCCCACACATTGATGCTTTTGGATGCCCCTTAAGAAAAACAATTGTGAAAACATTGTGAAAAATGAAGAAATTGCTAGCAACAAGCAATTTCTATATTTAAAAAAAAATGTTTTCTATCCAGAAAAATGAAAAAAAAAATCTAAGATTTCATGAACTTAAAGATGTTGTATGCAACTCCTTTCAATTTAAACCAATGATTTTTTTTTCATTTTTAAAGTTGGCCCTAAATTGGAAAAAAAACATGCAAAGAATAAGCAAAAAAATATTGATTATAAAGATAATACCAGAACGTAGCAATCAAAACACTCTTTAATGTAAGTAGTCACATATTAAAGATTTTTTTCTTGTAATTCTCATTCTTTTTTCTATTCTTAGAGGAATGGGTATCCTTGTACAGAACTTGTTTTACTGTGAACCAGCCATGGTTTTAACCCTCTAAAATCTAAAAATGCCTGTCCTGTGCTGACCCTCAGAATTTTCTAGGGGGTTGGGGGGGAAGAGGGAATCATTTTGACTTAAGAAGTTATAGTGGTACATCCTATGGAGTAGTAGGAATATTGAGAAATAACCATTTCCCACAAAATGATGCTTTAGATGCCACCAAAGAAAAAAAAAACAATTTGGAAACCATTTTGTAAAACCAAGGAATCACATTCACTACAATTGGAATTCAACTGAAAAACTCTGGCAGTATGGAGTCGGATGTAGAATTGAATGTTGATAATTCTACAGATCTTTAAGTCCAAATGCATCATTATATTTTTGGCCTCCAAAAAGTGACAAAATTCGAATGTCAAGGATTTCCTATTTATAATTACAAGTAATGAAATATCCGACTTTCACAAAAATTGACTTAAACATTACCCTGCCTGTTTTTTTCCTTGGTTTTTACCTACCTGCATTTTATGATTGAGAAAACATTGTGGAAAAAGAAGAAATTGCTTGTCACAAGCAATTTCTTCTTTTTCAGCAATATTTTCACCCTATTGAATGGTTATTTTTCAAATAGAATCCAATTTTTATTTTTAGTCTGCAAACCCTTTGAATTTTGACAAGTCAAAAATTTTGTAAAACAGGAAAGGGTTAAGTCTAGACTTACAAATAGGAGTAGGATTTGACAAACCAATCATTTTCTATTTGTATTGTTACTGCAATTCACTATTGACTATTTACTATAAGGTATGAATTATAAACCACTCAAACTGGTGATGGGTATGGCCTGAAATGGCTTGATATCTTTTCAGGTACCTTTGCCTTTTGGGGTAGAAAACATTGTGGATAATGAAGAAATTGCTTGTAACAAGCAATTTCTTCATTTTGAAATTTCCATAATGTTTTTCCAAAGCTATTTCTTGAGGGGTATAAACCTGGAACTGAGGGTAAGATACAGCCCATTCCTGCTTTTTCCACCATCAAGGAAAATATATGGAAAAAATTGGATACCAATCAATTTATTCATTATCCAAAATCTTTCTACCCAAAAGATAAAGAATTTCTGAATTTTGCTGACTTGAAAGTGACGTCATATGTGTGGAAATGGATTTGATATCAATTTTTCCAGCAGTAAGGAACATTATGAGTCAGTTGTCCATAACAACCCTGGTCCTCTCTGGCCAAAAGTCCATCATCCACTTAGACTGGTACCACTGTCGACTTTACCAAATAAGCCGACAGGTATGCACCGATTTTCGGTACATACACGGAAAGCCTGGCCTGTTAGGTTTGTTCCTTACTAAATTCGAAAACGAGGCTTACGCATGCACAGCTAATCATGTTGAAAAAATTGGACACGCCGCGGGATTTCCATCCAGAACGATAAAAATCCTACTTTTGTAGTTTTAAAGCAATGAGTTTTAATGTTAAAACATCTTCACATGATCAATCGAATATGTGTGCGAGAAAACCCTTGGCATGTTATCCTTTTCATGTAAAATATATAAGGTATTACGCGTTCCGCTTCAGCCATATTGTCTACAAACAATCGACCAGCCAATCAGATTCGATATTTGGGTATACATCATTAAATGCACATCAGCCAATCTCTATATCCAGTCGTTTGGGAACTACCTGTCGGCTTTGTTAAAGGTGACGGCGGTACCGGTGTATCATCCACTTACCACTAAGCTAATCAAGATCTCAATGAAATTGACCAATCGTGGCTGTCAACCAAAAATCAATTAACCAAGCGTTATTGTGTGTAAATGGGTTAAAACCTATATTTTTATAATGGCCTGGCTTGGGAACAAGTTTTGTTTTTGTGTTACAGTTCTTCATGATTATTTAGATTTTTTCAGTTACAATCTGAAGATTATCTTTTAGGATAATTTTTCATGGGTGTTTATACAAAAACAATTTTTTTTTCAGTTGTTTGAGAAAGGTCTACCTTTTTGTTTTAAAGCATTTACTGGTGTTGTATGTTAAGCCTTGTCATGCTGAACCCTGAATATTCCTGCTTTGGCAGGTGGTATAGACTATGATCAGCCTACATAAAATTGTGCAGTCTAATCTTAGTATACACCACCTGCTACTCTCTTTTGTTTCCAAAGTTTTTTTTTATAAAATAACTTCCATTAGTATGAAGTATTTTAGAATAATTAACTACTGATGATATATGCAGTCTGATCATAGCCTTAATTTTAAAGCCAAAGTTGTTTATAGAAATAATTTTAAAAGGATTATTGACCCACAATTTTACATTCTTGTGATTTTAGGCTTGAGAAAACATTGTGTAAAATGAGGAAATTGATTGTAACAAGCAATTTCTCCTTTTCCTTCAATATTTTCTACCAATGGTTTCATTCCAAATTGCATGCAGTTTTCATTGTTATCTGCACCCTCTTTCAACTAGAACCAGTCTAATTTGCAAAAAACAGGAATGGGAAAAAATCTGCCTTCACGCCCCCTCCTCCCAAAAAGAGACAATATGCCTGCTCAGTCAATGTTTGAAGATTAAGCAGAGTTTTTCTTCAAGATTAGTTGAGTAAATATCTTATTAGGATTTTTCTACCATGTTGGAAGTTCATTAAACCATCCCAGAAACACTCCCCAATACCACATCTGTAACTAAATAGCTACATTTATACATGTTACATACAACACCTAATGTTTCCTTTTTATTCATTGATAAAAACAATGTATTGGTACAACATGATTACCCTTTCAGATCAATAATCACCAGGTACAGCTTGAGAAAAAGGTGTCACTTTATTTGTTTTTTGCCCTTTACCAGACGAAAAAATTCTGACTGGTCCTAATTGAAAGTGATGCAGAAGGCAACTTAGAGTTTATGAATTTTAGTTTTTTTTTCCAACTTTCTATTAAGAAAACATGGTTAAAAAAGAAGAAATTGCTTTTAACAAGCAATTTCTTCATTTTACACCATATTTTCTATCCAGAAAGTTTTGCGGTCTGGTATTGGGCTATTACTAGTGAGCAACATTGCCAAAACCAACCTTACAAGGTGAAGGACTTCTCTCAAAGTCATGCTTAAACACATTACACACGATAAAAATTTGAGACCAGTCCAAATTCAAAGAAGTTGTAGACGACAATGTTAAGCTGATGGAATCTTTAAAATCTGTCTTTTAGGGTAGAAAACATTGTGGATAATGGAGAAATTGCTTGTAACAATTATTGGTGCTTTATTGTTTCATAAACACATTTTATCTCCAACTGCTTGTATGTCTACAATTTGGTCAGCCCAATTAGCTCAGTTGGGAGACCGTTTGAATTCAAACCTCATGATCACACGTTCAAGCCCTGGTCTGACCATATGAACTAACAAACTAATTGTCTTTTCGATGAGACATTTAACCGAGGCCCCATGTGACAGTGCTATCCACTGAGCATGTTAACCCTTTCCTGGATAAACCCGGGATTTTACGTCACTGTGATTTTATACTTGAGAAAACATTGTGGAAAAAGGAGAAATTGCTTATAATAAGCAATTTCTCCTTTTCCCACAGTGTTTTCTACCACATAGGATGGTTTTATTTTGAATTGCATCCAATTTTCATTGTCGTCTGCATCCTCTTTCAATTTCGACCAGTCTAAAATTTCAAAAACCAGGAAAGGGTTAAAGAACCTAGCAGAGCTCTCAGTAGTTTCATCCTGTATCCTTGCACTATCCCCCTTAACAACTAACCATCTTCTGGGGGCATCACTTATATGGGCATGTGCTACGGTAGCAATGATAAATAAACGAAATACACACCCTCTACAATTTGTGGACCATTCCAAAATGAAGTCCGCTGATAATCAGTCCAGTTCTTACTAATGATTTATTTCTGTTTCAGTGATGAAACACTTGTGCGTGTTCAAGCACAGGTGATGACCCGTGACGACTCAAGCGGGGGATGGGTCCCAATGGAAGGAGGCGGGCTCAGCCATGTTGGCCTTTTCAAACGGATACGACCCACCATAGAAGAAAGCTCACGAAAAAACGAATATTTAATTTTAGGTCAAAGAATTGCAGATAATTCTGTAAGTTATTTTCAGTTATGGCATTTTTAAAACCTCATTTTTTTTCAAACGTGTTTTAAACCTTTGATGCTTAATCTTTTCTTAATTGCAGTTCATTTTAGACTGTTTCAGTAAATGGATTTCAGAAGGTTTTGTCAAATTGATTTAATAATTATTTACAGTCTTACAGAGGATTCTTCTTTAATCACAACTCAATTTTTTCAATGTTTTTGTAGCAATTAACTCTTATGAGTAGTTGCAATTAAAAGGTTTTTCTGTAGCTCACCATTCCCACATGACAAAATTTTAGACTGGTCCAAATTGAAAGAAGCTGCAGACAACAGAACATTTTCAAGTTGATTTTAAATTCTTTGGTCTTTAAGGATAGAAAACATTGTGGAATATGAAGAAATTGTATCAAGCAATTTCTTCATATTCCAAAATTTTTAGTTGTGTGGGAATGGGTAAAGATTATGCTGTGTCTGACATCCAAGGTCAGTTAATATCTTGAGTGCGCGCAATAGGCCACATTCTTGGTTCAAATGTTTTGAAACTTGGCCAGAATGTTTGTTGCTATGAAAAATCAGATAAGTTTGATATTAATTTTGATCATGTTGGATCAAAACTAGGTCAAAAGGTCAAATCTGAAAAAAAACCTTCTGTACACTCTAGAGGTCCCATATTTGCTGCAAATGTCTTGATATTTGGTAAGAATGTTTTTTATTCATATATGACATCAGTCAAGTCTGATAATGGATCAACTAGGTCATTAGGACAAATCTTAGAAAAACCTTATATGCACTCTATATTTAACAATTTTTGCCTCAAATATCTTGATATTTGTTCTTCATGATATTTCTGTCAAGTTTGGTATTAGGGCAGATCATGAAAGGGTTAACCCATTACCAGATAGCAGAATTTTAGACTTATCAAACTTGAAAGCAGTTACAGACAGCTTCATAAAGTTTATGAAATTTTAATTTATTTCAACTTTATGGGTTGAATACATTGTCTAGAATGAAGAAATTGCTTGTTACACAATGTTTTCCCAAATGTTTTTCTTGAGGGGTGATGAAATGCGTCACTGCGTGGGAATGGGTTAAGCTCAGCTGAACATGAAGTGTGAGGTCAGCTATTGTGATCAGTCCTTTTCCAGCATCTCTTTATCTATCCACAGTTTTTACAAGTGTACTCTTAAACCAGTAAGCCAATCAGGCCAAAACTTTGAACAAATGCTCTTTCGGTGGAACTCTTCCAAAGATTTCAAATGCAAAGAATTCAATTCAATGCAGCTTGAAAGTAATTTAACGCTTCCATGTTTTGCAAAATTTTAGACCTGTCCAATTTCCAAGGTTTTGTAGACATAAATTTATAGAGGTTTTAATTTGAAAGACTATCTGATCATTAAGTAGCTTATAAAGTATTGAGGAAAAAAAGAATACAGATTTTCTCTACATGTCCATGGACAAGAGTAAAATATTAATTTCTACTTGTCCAGGATCAAAATGGACTTGCCCATGAAAAGATGAAGAACAGATAAATTTTGAGAAAACATTATTTTTAAAGAAGAAAATGCTGGAACTCAGCATTTTCTTCATTAAAAACAATATTTTCTAGCCTTAGATACAAACATTACGCTCATAAATCTCTTCTATCTATTTAGTACCATTCCAAGATTTGCCCTGATATTTACTTGTCCATGGACAAGTAGCCTCAAAAAATGTACTTGCCTGCAGGTAGAAAAGCCCTTATCGGACAAGTCGGGCATGGGAATTCCACATCCCTGGCTTGTTAGAAGCAATTTCATCTTTTTCTTCAACATTTCCTCAATTATGAAATGACAGGGATTGAACAGGCAAGGGTTAAATAATGTTCTATTATAGATTTGTCCAGGCATTTGACATACTATGTCACCATTTGTTAATGTATTCAGGCAAGGGAATTAGAACCATCTGATCATGGCCCTTGTGTTGTTAGAATAATCCCCCTCTTTCAAATATTTAGTTCCCTACCAGCGAAGCTGCAGGAGACTTTAGGTTTAAACTCCATCCGTCTCTGGCTGTCAGTCTGGTCAATCAGTTCTTTATACTTTTTTCTTTATGCTGGCAGGTATTTAGCTAATTTTTGGTTTGTGAGTCCGCATTAATGAGTTACAGAACAAGTTCAGATGCTTGACTTAGATTTTTTTTGAAATTACGGTTTTCTGGACTTTTTTCTAAACACTGACAGGCATTGAGCAGATTTTTTTGTATATGAGTCCTCATAAATGAGTTACAGATCAAGTTTGAGTTTGGTTCAAGTTCATTGATTGTTGAGGAAGATATGGATACTGCACTAAAATTATTTCTTGTCAACACAATAAATGCTGAATTCTGAAATTGGCTTCAAACTTGAAATGTCATACACAACTTCTCTCTTTTATCTTAACACTCTCTAGTTTCATAAATAACAAAAAGAGATTCCTGTTGTTCTTTTTTTTTTTTTTTGAAAAAGAATTGCACCTAAAGTTAGCTACAACATCAAGAATTTGAAGGAGACCCTTTACCACCAAAAAAGATATTTCTGAATAAAGCCAGTTGGGGACTTAAGATTTCTATGCAATACTTCAGAATGCTTGTACAAATATCAAACAATAGCAATTTCAAAAGCAATTTCTTTATTCTACACAAAATTTTCCCAACTGTTTTCTTTAGGGACATCAAAAAGTGTAAATATGTGGGAAGGGGTTAATATAGACCAACAAACTTTTGTTCACTTGTAATGACTTTTTAAGCTACCAAAACTTCAAAATGATTTTTATCCTCAATAACTGTCTGTCAACCCCAGTCCCACACTGTGACCCTTTTAAACTCAATATAAAACTTTTGAAAAGATTGTGGAAAATGAAGAAATTGCTTGTTACAAGCAATTAATTTTATCACCACAATGTTTCTCATAAAAAAAGACGAAGATTTAAAAGATTTTGTCAACTTAAATTTGTTGTCTGTTACTTCTCTGAATTTGGACTGGTTTAAAATTGTATTGTGTGTTAATGGGTTAAATTTTCAATAAGCAGTCTCAGATTGATGCTGTTATCTATAAATTTTATGCTTTCCACCATTTTCTCTTTCAGGTTGTGCTACAATGTGATATTAAAAAAGACATTAGATACACAAAACCCAATCCCAAGTTTCATCACTGGCTCATTGACAACAAAAGATTTGGTTTGACGTTTGAACGGTACGATGATGCAAGGGCATTTGACAGGGGCGTGCGGAAGGCTGTGGCGGATTTAACAGAAGGTGAATAGATACCTTTCTGATTCTATATTACTGATGTCATTGGTGAACTTAATCTAAAGAATATTTTAGAACTTGCATAATTATTATAAACATAAACATGGGTCTATTGATCAAAATCCTATATCAGTCCTTTTTGAAGTAAGGTTTAACCAATTACGAGACGGCAAAATTTTAGACTGGTCCACATTGGAAAGACTTGCAGACGATTATTAAAATTTGAAGAGATTTTAGATTTTTCAACTTTCTGAGGAGAAAGATCATAGAAAATGAAGAAAGTGCTTTGTTCAAGCAATTTCTTCATTTTACACAATGTTTTCCCAAAGGTTTTTTCTTGACTAGTGTCTAACAGTGTCATTGTGTGGGAATGGGTTAACTCTGAAAATTTTTTTGAAAAACCTTTTCAACTTTTCTGACAAGTTATCTACAACCAGTTTCTTCCTTAACCCATTCCAACTCAAGCCCTCCTTTTTACGCCCCACAAGAAAAAAGCTTTGGAAAACATTGTGGACAATGAAGAAATTGCTTGTAACAAGCAATTTCTTCATTATCCACAATGTTTTCTATCCCAAAAGAAGAAAAAAATTAAAATTCCATCAACTTGAAATTGTCGTCGGCAGCTTCTTTCAATTTGGACCAGTCTAAAATTTTCTTGTGTTGGAATGGGTTAAAGTGGCTTATGCTGCCGTCATAGCATAGTTGGTAGCACGTCAGACTCCTAATCTTCAATCATGAGAGTCATGGGTTCGATCGCAGGTGGTGGCACATATCCTTTCCAACATTTGTCTGTCACCAATGGGTGGATAATCGTAAACCTAAGTGGGATAGCAGCTGCAGGCTAGGAAAGGATGTAGTGGTAGTACTGGTGTGAGAAATACCAGTTATCCATTGTTAGGTGCTCAAGCCGCAGCAATATGACTGAAATACTGTTAAAAGTGACGTTAAACCCCATTCAATCAATCAGCCAAAGCAGCTTTGGGACAGATTTGGAAACAAAATTTTTTTCAAATAACAAACTGTAAAACTTTGAGGCATTTTAAGAATGTGATTAAGCTGTTCATAACTTTAAAAAAAGGTAGAAAAGAAGTAAAATATTTCATGCTACGAAACGCCAGATAAGTCAAGGAAGTGGAACTGGAATTCAGTGGATAATTAAAAAAAATTGCCTTATTTGTGGTTTCCATGACATATCAATAATGTCACTGGCTTTCCATAGCAGTTCATTTGTTATCCACATTACCTAAAGGCTAACAAACTCATCCGAGACAACCGGATGTTTCAAAGTAGGGCATAGTCATATTAAGTTAATTTATAGTGAATTTAGTAGATTTAACACAAAGACAGAATATTCATCGTGAAAATGATGTTACTAACTTGGAAAAGCTGATATTTTTCAAATATTAAATTTTCATGAAAACCTGTTCAAGAACTGCTTTAACACAAAATGGTGGTAAACCTTCTAACACAATTTTGTTCTCAAGTTCATTTTAAGACCTGTGTAAAATCTTGCCATCTTATATTGGATAATTTTGATTTGTTGTTATGAAGGCACTAAGATAATCAGTTTTACTGTGTTTTATCTGCCTTCTTTAAGTAAAAGCAAAAAAGAATACATATAGAGCATGTTGCAAGAGAACCTTCTGTAATATTATATACTTATTGCTTTTCTTTCAAATCTTTCTTCCTTCATGTTACTTCTTCAAAATTTCATTTATATTCTTGGACTTCAAGCGTTTTATCTTTTCATCTTTACGCTGCATGGATTTGCTTCATTTAGTGTGGTACACACGTGTAGAGTCCGCCATTTCTCCGCAGTGTACATTTGGTATGTAAAATAGATGTTGTTTTCTCTGTTGTACAATGTTTTTTATAGGCTCTTTAATTTCTGCAAAATTTTAACCCATTGTGTTAAATGTGTTGAAAAAATATAAATTTCTTAGCTTTTAATTGCTGTCTGTAACTCCTTTCAATTTGGAATAGTCTTAAATTCTGTTGTGAGGGAATGAGTTAATTTGGTTCAAAACAACATCAAAGAACAAATTGTGAGTAACAAATTTGAAAGTCTAAGAGTGAACAGACCAACAAACTATTTTGTAATTGATATTATTTTACATAGTTCATGACTCACTGAAAAATTTAACCCTTGTCATGCTGAACCCAGAATATTCTGGTTTGGGCAAGAGGTATAGACAAAGATCGGCCTGCACATAAGTGCAGTCTGATCTTGGTTTACATCTTCTTGTACTTTTCCTGCCAGAGAAGTTATAAAATTGGTTTTCAAAGGAAAAATTGATTATTGAACAACAAGTACTATCAGTGCTCTCAGTCAATTGATTTTAATGCAATTCTGTAAGGGATTGAATATAGCATGACAAGGGTAAAGGTACCAAAATCCCGTTTTATACTCTTTCAAATTTCTCTTGGGGAGGGGTGTGTTCAAAATAACCCCCAGAGAGAATTTCTTCTGGTCAAAAGGTTTTTTTTTTCCAATTTTTGAGGGTGAAGTCAATTAAGTTATTGTTGTTTAATTCAGTCTTGCAAGAGAATTGAACTTGCTCTACTAATTATTCTGGGAAAAAAATTAGGGCTGACTATTGGCTAAGAAAATTACTATCGCGACAGTTTTACGATCACAGTATTGAAATCGTGATTCTATCGCTATCGTCAGAAATAAATCGCGATATATCACAATACTATCCGTATATGTTACATTGTTTATTTTCTATGTGATTCTATATACCGATAGATAGCATAGTGTACAGGCAACTCTCTTTTTATCAATGTTTTCATCTTCCTTTATGGAGCCAAAATAGTCCCAAAATGGTCCCAAACATGGGCCTTTCTGCCTTTGTTTTTCACAATCTCGAAATTTGCAGCCATGTCAGACGAGAAAAATACATAAAACAAAATAATTCCATTAGTGTGCTTGAAATAAGTGATAAATTGTTGTAATAAATGGAACATCATTTATGATTGTCTTATTCGTCCCCCAACTGTTACCAGATGGGGGAGTATAGGTTTGCCTGATTCCATCCGTCTGTCTGTCCTTCTGTCTGTCCGTCACGCTTTTGTCCAGAGCATATCTCCTAAACCATAAGTGCTAGGAACTTGAAACTTTATACACTTCACAATGTGGAGAAGTGTCATGTACAAGAACTGTTATTCTGCCATGCCCATTGTTTGAGTTATTACCTTTTGTTGTTTTTTTAATTTTACATTTTTGTCCGGAGCATATCTCCTAAACCACAATTGCTAGGAACTTGAAACTTTATACTGTCATAGATCACAATGTTGAGAATTGTCATGTACAAGAGCCGTTACCCTGCCATACCCAAGTTGTTTTAAACCTTGTATTATAAGATCCGTTACTCTCCTACAACTAATTATTAGTTATTTTTAGTTTCTGCCCTTTGATTATCTTAAATTTTAAAATCCCAATATTAAACAACCATGATAAATGAATCTAATACTGAAACAAACAAATATCCTCTATTTAAACCTTTCAGAAGCAATGAATTTTACACTTCTTCCAAGTTAAAGTGAAAAGGTTTATTAGCACAAAGTGCTCAAGTGAGCTATTGTGATCACCCCTCATCCGGCGTCCATCCGGCGTGGGTTGTGCGTAGTGCATTGTCCGTCAACAATTTCTTTAAACAACATCTCCTCCCAAACCACTGGGCCAATTTGAAGCAAATTTGGCAGAAATGTTCCGTAGGTGGTCCCCTTCAAAAATAGCTAAAAGAATTGAAATCCGTTAGAAACTCTGGTTGCCATGGCAACAAAAGTAAAATTTTAAAATAATCTCCTGACCCAGAAGGCGTAGGGCCTTGATATTTTGCATGAATCATCAGTATATTGACCTCTTTCAAAATAGCTTAAATCATGATCCTCATGTCCGAAGCCCCAGGGGGGTGGGGTTTATATAGAAATAAAGAACGATTTTTTGAATGACATCTCCTCCCTGACCACTGGGCCAATATGAACCAAATTTGGCAGAAATGTTCCTTAGGTAGGTCCCCTTACAGATAGCTAAAAGAATTGAAATCCGTTAAAAAGTCTGGTTGCCATGGCAACAAAAGTAAAATTTTAAAATAATCTTTAAAAATCTTCTCCTCCTCCTGACCCAGAAGTCGTAGAGCCTTATATTTTTTTCATGAAGCATCAGTAAATTGACCTCTTTCAAAATAGCTTAAATCATGATCCTCTGGTCCCCAGGGGCTGAGCCCCAGGGGGATGGGGTTTATATAGAAATAAAGAACAATTTTTTAAATGACATCTCTTCCCAAACCACTAGGCTGATATGAACGAAATTTGGCAGAAACGTTCCTTAGGTGGTCCCCCCTTAAAAATAGCTAAAAAGAATATAATACGCTAAAAGAATTGAAAAACTCTGGTTGCCATGGTAACAAAAGTGAAATTTCAAAATAATCTTCTCCTGACCGAGAAGGCGAAGAGCCTTAATATTTTGCATGAAGTATCAGTATATTGATCTCTTACAAAATAGCTAAAATCTTGATCATTGGGTCTCTTTCAAATCAGCACTAAAGCCTTGGAATTTGTATTTTAGACTTTTGGATCCCCAGGTTAATAGTCTTTATAATGTAAGTGTGGCCCACTTGTATCATAATCCTAACCTTAACATGGAAATAGACTGTGGAAAGAAAAAGAGCCTTTATCTCAGGTGAGCGCCCTAGGGCCAACGACCCTCTTGTTTAATCTGGTGGGGGACTCCTGTATTGCATCGCAATATGACATGCACTTGTTTTTATTTTTTTCGACAATTCTATCGCTGAGAATTCATAAAACATTGATAATAAGTCTTAACTTAACATGCTTTTGGATTTTTGAGAACCTTTTCACTTTGTAAATTGAAAGTTAAAAATCAGTTTCTAACCAAAAAAGGAGTACGGAAGAACCAAATATCACATGAAAATAGAAAGTGAAAGTAGGATAAGTTACACAGGAAACTCATTGTCTCTCTATCTCTCTCTTTCTCTCTCTCTCTCTCTTTCTTAACCTAAGAGACCAAGAAAACATTGAATTTCTGTGTAAGTAAGCTTTGAATGTTTACTATAGATACTATTGATATTTGAACAAACAATTGCAATAGTTATCAATGTCAGGGAATTGCAATCCATACATCGATATTGTGACTGTCACTATCACAATACATCTACCTATCGATCTATCGTTACACCCCTTAAAAAAAATATTACAAGGATTGTGGTAGTCATGTCAAATTTTTTTTGAAAGTCAAAACAACAAATAGGGAAAGATTGAAAGTTTAAATGTCAGTAGGCACTTTCATTTTTTTTGTTACAAAACCAGATACTTTCAGATTTTGTAGATTCAAAACCCTGGTTTAGGAGTAGAACACTAGACCAGTATTTTCGTTTATCAATCAAAAGAGTTTAACCCATTCCTACACATTGACGCTTCTGACTCCCCTGTGGTAATGGCAGAACCAGGCTTATCTGACTTAGAGAAAATGTGAAATAATCGGTTAAAAGTTTTCTCCTCCTAAACCATTTTGTTGCTTTGGACCAAATTCTAAAGGAATGTTCCTTAGATGACCCTTTTTAAAACTTGTTTGTGAAAATTTTGATTTTTGAAAAAAATGTGGGAGTGGCAGGGGCAAACTTATCAGACTTAAAGATTTTCTCCTCCTAAACCACTGGGTTTTATGGATTTTGTTTTTAGATATAACCAATTTAGAATCATGCCCAACATAGGGTTAAGAAAAAGACTAAGTTTGATTCAGAGTACTCCAGTCATTCGATTAACTGCCCTCCCTTTTGTTCAAACTATACTTAGTTCATATGAAATGTCCCGTTCCCTTGGGCTATGAACTACCAGGTTTTTCTGTATATGGTGAAAATCATGCTCTTTTTTAACAGCAAAATCAGGCCTGTGGAGCAAAACATGTACTAGTTTGACCTCTTTTTTGTTCTGTTCACAAATAATTGATTGCTTATGCTTTCATACCTGATATTGATACCTGATATTGTCTAGATTTGTTTGACCCAAGTTGATGGAATCATGATTTTTTTTTATCTTTTCAGACAGAAAACATACAATCAATTTCTTCATTTTCCACAATGTTTTCCAAAGCTTTTTTTCTTGATGGGAGTGTAAATGAGGGCTTGTGTGGAAATAGGCTATGATAGTGTCCCAAGTAGTGTATTTCCAGTGGTTCCTATTTGATTTACCCTTTCATGTACAAACAAGGGATTTTACGTTGCTGTGATTTTATACTTGGAAAAACATTGTGGAACAAGCAATTTCTTCTTTGCCCACAATATTTTCTACCACATAGGATGGTTTCATTTCAAATTGCATCCAATTTTCATTATTGTCTGCAAGCTCTCTCAATTTTGACCAGTCTAAAATTTCAAAAAATAGGAAAGGGTTAAGTCATTGGAATGATAGGTGCCTGCTTTACAGGGATTTATGACCATTGATACAAGGAGCCATTGTGCCACAAGGCAAGTCAGTCATAATCCAGGGAACCAGTATTTCTGAGGTGGTAGTAATTAGGGGTTTGACTGTAACTATATGATAAAAATTGCCTCAAATTGCTCTCCAGTCAGATGTATAAATGGGTAAGTAGTTAATTGTTTGATGGCTGCAAACTGTGTTGCTTGTATGTGACAAGCAATTTCTTTGTTTCCACAATGTTTTCTACCCATAAAGTTGAACTAGAATTTTATAAGCTTTAAATTGTTTGCAACTCCTTTTAATTTGGACCATTCTAAAATTTTGTCTTCTGAAAAAAACGGTTAAAGCCTATATGATGGATATTTCTACGCTTGTCTATATTTTCAGGTCATGACCATAGCAAGATAGAGGGAGATGAGGATGTTTTTGGTGTAAGTATCTGTTACATGCACAGCACTTTAAGTGTGATTTATATGTCAAATAGTAGTGTTGTATCATACATCAAAACTCATGTTTAGGGTCTCATTTTAGGAGGAATATAGGAGTTAGCATGTTGGTTGTTCGTTTGGTTGGTTGGTCCGTCTTAAGCTTTTAATTTCTCAGGAACTACTTTATTGACTTGATGCAAACTTTGCAAATAGCAGGGTAAGCTCTGGCTTGAAAAAAGTTGTCGCCATCACTTTTGCCAAATTAAGAAAAAAGGGTCTAATGGAGGAAAGTATGGGCCAAATTGAGGAGTATATGGTGCCAAAGTCAAACATTTCTTAACTGCATTTTTATTTTCCTTACTTTTATGTTGCAAAATAAACAATATGCCTTTAAAATAGGTTGTATAAACATGTTCTTTCATTTGTTATTTTGTCTTGAATGAATGTAGCTGGGTCATACATGCAACATGATTTTAGTCCTCTTCAGTACTTTGATCGGAAAATCTTTTCTTTGATGAGACAAATAGAGAGAAAAAATAAAAATAAATCGTATCAAAATATGAAGACATCTGTAATTTAAAGAAAAACTAATAAAAGGTTGAGCATTCTTGGGTGCAAAGAACAAAAACAGAAATGATTCATCTGATTTTAGGACAGTGAAATCACTGTTTCTATCAATAGTTCATCAGAATATCCTTATTACCCATGTATGTTGATACAGTGTTTTAGCAAGAAACCACAGTAGTGGTGCCAAGATTAGAAGCTGACTGAAACTTTCAGCAGAAAAATACCAAACTCGACATTTGTCTTCATCAGGAAATGGTAAATGGTGGCCAGTTTGATTACACTTTGCTTAAAGAGAGCCAATTTATGCGTGATAATTGGGATCTACTGATATATATAGATAGCCATCATCTAAATAGCCTCATCCAGTAATCCCTAATACTTTTGATCTTGTGTCAGACTTGATGACATAACTGACTTGATACACAAGCCTTTGAGCAATTTTACACACTTGGCTCTTGGACTTGATTTCTGTAGAATAGTCAAGGTAAATGTATGTATTAACAAACTGTTCATAGTTTGGGGCGTACCAGATATTATTCCGAATTGAAAGAAGTTGCTGATTACACTTCAAAGTGTTAATTAAACATTATTTAGGGAAGAAATCATTGTGAAAAAATGTTTCTTGTCACACAATGTTTTGGAAAGCTTCATTGATCCAAATCATAAATCACAGGATTAACATTTAAAAAGGTTCAAAAGAGCATTTATTTGTTATAAAAGTAGCACAAACAAATGAGAAATGGTAGACAGTTTCTTTCTGGTTTCATTCAGTATTGTCACTTTCTAAACATTTTTTTAATTCAAAATAGTCAGATAATTAATAATTTTTCAATACAGTAGATTTCTTTTATTCACTTATTCATACTGGCTCCACTTTTGTCGCCAATTGGCCCCAAATTTTTGCCATTGGCGATTTCATAGGCGCAAGAATAAATTCCCCAGGGGGAGTCCTGTAAGTGGGATAGCATCTGGGGGCTAGAAAAGGATGTAGTGGTAGTACTGGCGTGAGAAATACCAGGAATCCATTGTTATTTGCTCCAGCTGCCACAATATGACTGAATACTGTTCAGAGTGGCATTAAACCCCATTTAATCAAACAATTTCTTCATTTTCCACAATTTTTCCAACCCAGAAAATCGAAAAAAATCTGAAATTTTATAAACTATTGATTTGCGCTATTAATTTGCTGTCTGGTAATAGGTTCATACATGTATCAAAAGGTCTATGTAAGACATAGTTAAGCCTCTCCAAGTTCTTTAATTCTCAACAGAACCCAGTGTTGTTGATACTCTTTTGGATTGTCTAGCAGAGACAGTCTCAAAGAGTTCCCTTATAACATAAGATATAAGGCAGTACGATCAAAATATTCAAATCTAAAAAATCACCTTATATCAATAGCCTACCTGTATCACCTGGATTTTTACAGGGTACCTCAAGAAATCTTCATCTGGCCCAGCAAATTTAGCTTCATTTGGCTCTTGTGCACTGAATGAAATAAAAAGAAAAGACCTATCTTGTCAATCAGTTGGCTATTTTTGCTCTCTAAATATCCTGGTCTTTGTTTATGGATGAATTATTTAGATTTTTGTTTCCATATATGAATCACATTTTTTGTGTAATTATTGTTCTATTAGTGAGAAAGCAAAAAGAAGTAATTATTTTAACCAAAAACAACATGAGTTTCTGTTCCCATGGTTTTCTAGAAAAATGGTTAATACATTTATCAAACAAATATTGTTTTCAAGGAAACATTCAGAGGGAAGGAGAATGAGAAAGAGGAAAGGAGAAGTCTATCTATTCCTCTTAATAAGGTGTTAACCCTTGTGAAGCTGAACCCAGAATATTACTGTTTTAGTGGGGGTATAGGTAAAGATTCGCCAGCACATATGTGCAGTCTCATCTTAGCCTAAGCCACCTGTTTGGCCAATCCAAGCCAGTATTGTTCAAAACATTTATTTTTTCAAAAGAATTTATGACAGATAACTAGTTTTTCCAGTATTTGTAATATTGATTTTCAAAGGAAATTATGACCGATAATTAGTTTGTCAAATATTTTCTGCCCTTTGATTTTATCCCTTGTCATGCTGATTCTGGAATATTCCTGTTTTGACAATGGCTGTGGCAGGTGTATAGCCCTTTCCTGTACAATCACTGTTTTTTACGTCCCTATGTTTTTATATCTTTGAAAACATTGTGGAAAAAATTGAAAGTGCTTGTGGCAAGCAATTTCTACTTTTTCCATAATACTTTCTACCTTACTGAATGGTTATATTTCAAATAAAATCAATTAGAATTGTCGTCTGCAAAACCTTTGAAATTGGACCAGTCAAAAATTTTGTAAAACAGGAAAGGGATTGCCTAAGATCAGCCTATACAGATGTGGAGTCTGATCTTAGTCTACACTACCTGCTTGTTCATTTATTGTTGAGGAAATGTTTGAACACTAAAGAGATCTGAATTTAACAAAAGTTTAAAATTATGTTAATGCTACTGTTTAAGGAGGCACTGAACCCCATTCAATCAATCAATAAGAAAGGACAAGGGTTAATGCATTTCCGAATAGGATTTTATTCAGCAATACAATTATAAAGTCCAATGAACTGATACAGTTTTAGAGTGAACATGTAAAGGATGAATGAGTAAACAGGTCAGGAAAAGGGAAGATAAAATTATGAGAGGAGTACTTGAATAAGTTTGAAGTCAATGAAACAGGTCAAAGAGTTGTCAAGGATGAAATTGACCTTGTACTAAATAAGTTGTCTCCAATTATGTATGAATGAAATCAAGATTTGGTAGATAATTCTAGAGCCAGTATTTGGTGAGGGAGACATAGCTGTCACAATGACAGGCTAGTGTAAGTGCTGCAGTTTGTGCAGCTGTCTGTCAATCAGAATTAGTCTGGACCATAACTCCATCATTTATGGATGGATCCCAAAATAACTAGATACAATTGTTCTCAACTAGTTTAACGCATTCCCACATGACACAACTTCAGACTGGTCCAAACTGAAAGAAGTTGCAGACAACAGCTTCAAACTTATGGAATTTGAATATTTTTTTTTAATTTGTATAAAAAAAATTGTGGATAAAAAAGAAATTGTCTGATACAAGCCATTTCCTCATTTTCCACAACTTTTTCCAAAGTTTTTTTCTAGAGGAGCGAATTTAGGAGGGATTGTGTAGAAATGGGATAGTTATTTTTCAGGAATGTTCAAGGTCAAGGTCTCAGTGCAAGGTTAAAGGTTTTCAAGGACTATGATAACATTTATGAATAGATTTCTAAATAGCATTGTTCAAATATTATCATTTACAAGCGAATGTTTTATTTAAAACATTTATTTGCTTAGAGAAAAGTCAAGGTTGAAATGAATAAGTGAATTTGGCCATGACTGAAAGGCTGTTCAAAACCGCTTTAAAATCCCATTCAATCAATCAAGGCTAAAGTTGAGGGTCAGATTTCTCCAGGCTCAACATAGATGTCCTTTAGTTTTATATGATATTTCTAATTGTATGTGAGTATTGAGTATTTTGATGTAACTGGCATGAGTCAATGTTTGAATAGTGTGCTGTGGCACAATGTCTTGATATTTAGACAGAGATATCTTCAATCTGACTAATATTCTGTCACATGGGGTAAAAATTAGGTCACTAGGTCAAATATTTGAAACACATTTTTTTTGCACACTAGATGCCATGTTTTGGCATGGATATCATATTTCCAATGGGTGTTGATCTAAATAATATCTTTAACAACTACAGTCAATATGTCAACAATTATTGCTTTGCACTATAGAGGCTACATTTTTGTCCCCGATATTTGGTAAGAATATTTCTTTCTGTGATATATTGGTGAAATTCGATACTGGGTCACTTGTGGTAAAAAAAAAATAGATCACTTGGAAAAAAAAGCTTAATTGGGTTAGTAGTAGGGGCTTCATTCTGTGGCTCAAATTTCATCAAACTTGATAAGATTTTTCCCAGACAATATGGTAATTGGGTCACTTGAGGAAAGAATTTGTTGCCTTTGAACATTCGGACTTATTCACCCTGGTTCATGCTTTAATCCATTACCAGAAGACAAAATTTTAGACTGGTCTATATTGAAAGAAGTTGCATGCGACAATTTCAAGTTTGTGAAATTCCAACTTTTTGTTGCAAGCAATTTCTTCATTTTAAACAATGTTTTTTCAACTGTTTTTCTTTAGGGGCATCAAAAAGCATCATTGTTTGGGAATGGGTTAAGTCCAATGGCCCTCTTGTTTATATCACATATCAAATTTTTGCAGTGATGATATCTGTGATAACATTCTACAGGTAAGCTGAAACAATTTGACAAAAGTAGTGCATGATTAACCCATTCCCACACAGTGATACCTTTTGATGCCCCTAAAGAAAAAGGCTTTGGAAATGATTCTGGAAAATGAATAAATTGCTTATAACAATGTTTTCTACCTAAGAAGACAGAATTTCTTTGAATTCAAATAACTAAAATTGTCTTCTGCACCTTCTTTCAATTTGGACCAGTCTACAATTTTGTCGTTTTGTAATTGGTTAATTATCACCCAAAGCAACAAATCAATATTGTGGGTCTCCTCTTCACAGATTTAAATGACTTTACTTAAATTTTATTGGCAATTATTTAATGAAGTCATGCTCAAATATGTTCATGTAATTTTTGTGTGTGGAAATGCAGTCATTAAACAACAGAACTTTG
Organism: Fragum fragum; assembly: GCA_946902895.1. Classification (NCBI taxonomy): domain Eukaryota; kingdom Metazoa; phylum Mollusca; class Bivalvia; order Cardiida; family Cardiidae; genus Fragum; species Fragum fragum. The sequence continues at coordinate 43,467,680 of OX336366.1, read as the reverse complement.
TTGTTGGTAAGTTGATGGATCAACAAACCCTCTGCCTCTCTTCAACTTAGAAAATGTTGAGACGTGATTTGATCAAGGTAGTTAACACTTGTCATGCTGTATAAATTATCTTACTGATTGCTGTAAAATCAAAGGGCTGAAAGCACTGATAAAACTTGTTGTTCAAAAATGAATATTTCTTTAAGAAATTAATTTCATTAACAACTCTGGCAGAAAAAGTACATGTACAAGCAGGAGGTGTAGACTAAGATCAGACTGCACTTATGTGCAGGCTGATTTTACTGTACACCTCCTGCCAAAACCAGACTATCACGGGTACAAGAGTTTAGAAAGACTAGAAATAAGCAGAAAATTATAGCGAAAAATATAGTGATACATAGGTGATCTGTAATACAGCAGTAAATCATTTAACCCATTACCAGATGGCAAAATTTTAGATTGGTCCAAATTGAAAGTGGTTGCAGATGACAATTAAACGTTTGTGAAATTTTAGTTTTTTTTCCTTTTTCTGGATAGAAACATTATGTAAAATGAAGAAATTGCTCGTTACATGCAATTTTTACATTATACACAATGTCTCCCAATTATTTTTCTAGAGGAGCGTCCAAAAGAATCGCTGTGTGGGAATGGGTTAATCTGTTCACCAAATTAGTGTGAATTACGGGTACATGTAGCTAAAGCTCTTTACAAGCTGTCTTTCTTGTGACTAGGACTAGTAAGGGTAGGGGTTGAAATCACCTTTGGTGATAGCTTTAAGTTAATAAAATCTGTAAACTGTCTGACCACATGTACAGATAGTGTTATACCCTGTTGAAAAATAAGATTAAATAATTAACAGAATATTATTTCATGTGGTAAATAATACAAAAAATAAACATGACTCTCTTCAATGTGTCTATAAATAGATGTGATCTAAGAGCTGAGATAAAAAGATACATTGTATTATCATTTGGGAATCAAAACGTATTACTATACATCGTTAAACCCATTCCCAGATGACAAAATTTTAGCCTGGTCCAAATTGAAAGAAGTTGTAGACAACAGTTTTAAGTTTATTTGTTTCAAAAATTTTTGTCTTTGGGGAAGAAAACATTATTTACAATTGTTACAAGCAATCCCTTCATTGTCCACAATGTTTTTCATACCATGATTTCTAAAAGAGGGAGTTGAGGGAGAAGAGGGAATGGTTCAAGCTGTATTTATGATACTTTAGAAGCCCTGCAACAAAATGACGATAGATCTTTTAAGCTCATTTCCACACAATTCTGTTTTTTATGCCCTTGAAGGAAATTGCATGTGAAAAAATTCAAAATGAGGATATTGCTTGTAACAAGCTGAAAGACGTAGATTCTAAAAATTTCACCAGCCATAATTTGTCATCTGCAACTTCTTTGAGTTTGAACCAGTCTATAATTTCTTGTTTTGGAATGGGTTAATCCTTTCAAAACAATTACTAGGTTCATGACCCTGAGACAATATATGAAGGAAACATTTTTAGGAAAGAAGACATTTTGGTTAACACAAATCTTCTCACTTTCATACAGTGTTTCCTCCCGAATTAGGCAAAGGCCAGTAACTCATCTTTCAATTTGATATGTTTTCTGTATTTTTTTCAGTTATGATCAGTCTAAAGCTATGGGTCTAATCTTCATTTCTTTTCAGAACAGTCACGTTGGATTCTAAAGGCCTAATCTTGAGAGCCTTCTGACTGTGTCTATACTCTTGTCATGCTAAATATAATCCTTTTCAGAATTGAATAAAAAAAATCAAAGTGCTGAAAGCTCTGGTAGTACTTGTTGTTCAGTTGTCAATACTTCTTTTGAAAATTAATTTCACAAACAACTCTGGTTTCAAAAGGACAGCCAGGAGGTATAGACTAAGATCAGACTTCACTTATGTGCAGTCTGATCCTTATCTATACCTCCTGCTAAAACCGGTATTTTCCGGGTTCAACATGACAAGGGTTAATATGGTTGTTTTATTATGAAACACCTTACTTATTTATAACCTTTGTAATCTTTCTGTTTGAAAACAAGACAGCTTCAGAATATTGGAAATTCATCCTTCAATTGGTTGGTTGCTTTTTACAATTTACTACCAACAATTGGAGGTAATTCAATATGTGTATAGAAACTTCCAAGTTTGTTACCTCCCTTGTTAGATATTTTGTTATTCAACTTTAAAATCTGTCTTGGCTGTTTGCTTTGTCTTGAATTAAAAAAGGAAATGGTTGTTGGTGAGAGTTAAAAAAATAAATATTGTGAAACAATGTATCCTTATTACGTAAAATGTGATGAAAATAGTCATATCCTCATTTCCAACTTTGTTTTCAACCTAAAGATAGATACAGAAATTCTTACAATTTTATTTCATCTTCTTTGTATATGGACCAATTTAAAATATTTTCAGTGTTGGAATGGGTTAATTGAAATTTTCTTTCAGATGCAACACTTGCTACTTGATTCTTGATGAAATTCAATGAAATTTCCACAGAATGTTTATTAGAAACACTTAACTCCATTCCCAAACACATCGGCTTTATTAAGCCACCAAGAAAAACAATGGGAAAATATTGTGGAAAATGAAGAAATTGCTTGATACAAGCAATTTCTTCATTATCCGCAACATTTTCTACTCTTAGTAGACAAAGATCTTTAAAATTTCATCAACTTAATGTTGTCATCTGAAACTTTTTTGAACTTGGACCAGTCTAAAATTTTGTTGAGTTGGAATGGGTTATTCACTTTAACTAGTAAAATTGTAGCTATGTTTTGGTATACATGTATATTGCACCAACAGCACTCTTTTTTTCTGTTACAGGAACTTGATCTTCCGATTTCCAGGACTGGCAGTTCCTCACAGAGCACAAACTCTACGACAACAAGCAGTCCACAGTCACCAACCTCTTTCATCACCGCCATGCCCGATACTGTGTACAACTCCCATACGAACTCTCACCACCATCTCCATCGTGTTCATTATATATCATCACCACACGCTAAGCACAAACGGACTTCACCACAGAGGGATAAAAGCAGTAGTAGCAAAGACAGTTTTGAATCCAAGGAAGAGATTTGGGTTAAGCATGATGATCCCACATCTCTGAGTGGGAAATCGGATCAGGGACTCCTAGACTCCATGTCCTCGGATAATTTAGAACTGAAGGAGTATTCATACGTAATCTTTGCGAAAAAGCAACCCCATGAATATAGTTATCCCAATTTAGAACCTGTACATAAGCCCCCCACTAAAAGAGAAGCAATAAGTAGTAGAAAACACTCTCAAATTACCACTCAACCGAAGCCTCCTTTGCCCGTTAAAAAGAAAAAGGATAAGCATAAAAACTTACCAACGGGGCGGCTTATCAATAAATCACGGTGCAAACACTGCCATGAAAACTTTACCCATGAGGATAACCAACGTGGGAGTTGTGAGGAGGCTCCTGATAGTGTTGAAAAGTGTATTGAAATAGTCACGTGTGTTTGGTGCGCAAAAGGATTAATGTATCATTGTTTGTCTGACGCTGATGGGGAGTACGGACACCCTTGTATATGTGATTCATCTGATGAAAACAACTGTAAAAAGTGGACGATGTTATCAATTTTGTCCATCTTTGTTCCGTGTCTTTGGTGCTATTGGCCGCTGAAGGCGTGTCACATGTGCGGTGTTTCATGTGGATGCTGTGGAGGCAGACACAAAGCTGTTTGAAACCAAACTCTAAATTGAACTGAGTGATACCATTTGAATTTCTTTTGTTAAGGCACTTTGCTTTTGTATAGTTATTAGAAGATTCTTGTTAATGATAACCAGATATAAACTGGTCCAAATTGAAAGTGAGGATTTAGAAATAAGCTTGAAAACCAATTCTCTTTATTTGTTGGTTTTTTTTAGTTATTTTTTCTTTTTGAGAAGCTTTATTTAAATTTATTAGAGTCATCTGTATGAAAGAAATGGTGGATTATCAAAGAACGTTCAAAACTGCATCACTATGATAGTTTATTTAACCCATTCCCACGCTATGATGTTTTTTGACAACACTAAAGAAAAATAATTGAGAAATCATTGTGTAAATGAAGAAATTGCTTGCTGCAAGCAATTTCTTCATTTGACACAATGTTTTCACCCAAAAAAATTGAAAAAATCTGAAATTCCATTTTCTTTAAATTGCCATCTGCAACTCCTTTCAATGTGGACCAGTCCAGATTTTTGTGGTCTGGTGATGGGTGAAGATAATGTTTTAAATAACACAACTTGTTGAGACTTAAATTTGTTACAGTTGCTCTTGTTTCGATGTATCTCAAGTTAAGCTTTATTTCATACAACTTTTCATTTTAAGATACACTTTGTTTTGAATGAATCTTTTAACGTATTACCAGGTAATTTTAGTCTGGTCCAAACTCAAAGACATGCAAATAACAAGTCTTAATTGCAAAGATATTGAAATTTAATTGTTGAAAAAGCAAAGAAAATACTGAGAGAAAAGAATAAATTGCTTGTGATGAGTAATTTTTAATTTTCTGAAGATATTTCCACTAAATACATTTTATTTATAGATTATAACATGGGATTGTGTGCTAATGGGACAAAGCTACATAGATTTGGTATTATTTTAAGTCAAACAAACTAACTAAATGGGTTACCTTCTGATCTCTCTTTGTTGGACTTACTTGGGGAAAATGGAAAAGTGTTACCTGCATCTTGTCCTGTCAAAAATATTTTCCAAAGTTTGAAGCCTATAACTCAAATAGAGTTTTAGGAAATAGAATTAACCCATTCCAAATCAGCACTCTTTTTGAAGCCTCCAAGAAAAATGGAATTGAAAACATTGTGGAAAATGATGAATTGCTTGTTACAATGTTTTCTACCTTAAAAGTGAAATATATCCTAAATACCATCAACTAGAATTGTTAACCTGCAACATCTTTGAATTTTGGCAAGTCTAAAAATTTGCAGTCTGTTATTAAAGTAACTGTGAAACTAAAGAGAAACAAGATAGCCTGCTCCACTTTTTACCACATTTTGTTTCTTTTTGCTGCTTTTTATTGTTCAACAATTAATCATTGGTAGACTACATACTAAAATTTGGATGAGTAAAAGATTTTCCTCACATAACCCATTACCAGACAACAAAATTTTAGACTGGTTCAAATATAAAGATGTTGCAGACAACAAATTTTAGTAGGTGAAATTTTGGGAATTTTTCTTTCTGGGTTAGAAAACATTGTGAATAATGAGCAATCAATTTCTTTATTTTCCACAATGTTTTCCAAAGCCTTTTTTCTCTGGGGTGTCAAAAAGCATGATTGTGTGGGAGTGTGTTTAATAAATGTATTGATATGCCTGTAAAGATTATATTTTGTTTATTTTCCTTTATCATGTTAAAGCTTCTGTGCCAAATATGTCTTTCTAGCTTGATAACTCAATATGTTATTTTATTTGGTTTGTGTGCACCTGACTTGTTTCATGCTGACAGTGGAATATTTTTGTATTTGCCAACAATACAGACATTTACCAGTCTGCACATAGGCACTGTCATCTTTACCTACACTACATCCTTGTCAAATTATTTGGTAGATCAAGATTTCAGAGCCACAGATATTTGAAATATTTAACCCATTACCTGATGACAGTTTAAGGCTTGTCAAAATTGAAAAGAAACTAGATAACAATTACGAATTCATGATGTTTAGAAAGCATCGTGTAAAATGAAGAAATTGCTTGTTAAAAGCAATTTCTTCATATTACACAATGCTTTCTACCCAGAAAGTTGAAAAAATGTAAAATTTCATTACCTTTAAATTGTCGTCTGCAACTCTTTTCAATTTTGACCAGTCTAATATTTTGCCATTTGGTAATTGGTTAAAATGGTTTCTCCTGCCAGGTAAATCAAGACCTCTGGAGTTGAATAGAATGATATTGCCATACTTAGAGAGATCACATTGTAAAACTCTAAGGAAATTTATTGACAGATTTTTTTTCATCTATTCAATTTCCACAGTGTTTTCCAAACCTGTGTTTTCTTGCAGGATGTTGAAAAGTAGGAATGGGTTAACCCTCTGGATGAAGAGGTTGCTTGTAATAGGCCATATTTTTCTCCAGTTTCACCTTTATTTTACAATTGAAGACACACTTTGAACTGTCATTGGCAATTTGTTGGAATGTTGACCAGATCAAAAGTTTGTCATCTGGTAATGAATTAAAGCAGAATAAATCAACTTTGAGCAAACAAACTTACTTATTCATGATTTTAACATGATTATGTGATTGGGTTAACAAGATGGGAAGACATACTTTTAATTGTGCGTCTTTTGTTTTTAACCGTTATGTTTTGTTTATTGATAGTGCTTTGATATTTTGTATTTTCACAGATCTGGTAGAATTTTACATCTTTTGAACCCATAACTAGATTGTCCAAAATTCAAAGAGATTGCAGAACACAATCTATGGCAAATAAAATTTGAAACACTCAGTCTTTTGGGGTAGAAACTTTATGAATAATGAAGAAATTGCCTATAACCATCAATTTCTTCACTTTCTAAAATGTTTTCTCAAGCCTTCTTTTTGTGGGGCTTCAAAAGGCGGGGTTTTAAGGGAATGGATTAAAATTTGATTGCTATAAGGGACTTGGAAGATTTATTAAGTCAGCTTGTCGGTTAGTCTGTCCTTCTGTTGGTCTGCAGCTTTGTCCTTCCATTTTCTCCTAAAATTGCTGGACAGATTTGACTCAAATTTAACACTGTCACAAAGTATTAACCCTTTCCCGCTTTTCAAAATTTTGAACTGCTCCAAATTGAAAGAGGTTGCAGACAACAATAAAAATCGAATGCAATTTGAATTGAAACCATCCTTTGTGGTAGAAAATACTATGGGAAAAAGAGAAATTACTTGCTACAAGCAATTTTTTCTATTTCCATGATTTCTCAAGTATTAAATCACAGCAACGTAAAATTCCTGGTTTATGTAGGAAAGGGTTTAGCAAAGATGTGAACAGTTTATTGTGGATATGATTTATTCATTCTTATTATTGAGTTTTGGCCTTTTGTTTAAACATTTTGTCCACTCATTTTCTGTACTACTGGATGGATTTGATTTGAAAAAATCTGGAAAAAAAAAGTATTTATTTCCGGTGACTGACAAAATGTTTTTTTTTCTGTGACATGTACCCAATTGCAAAGATGTGTGTGTGTGTTTATTAACCCTTGTCAGGCAGAACCTGGAATATTCTTGTTTTTGCAGGAAGTATAGACAAAGATCAGTCTGCACATGTGTGCAGTTTGACCTTAGTCCGTACCACCTGCTTGTCTCTTTAAAATGAATCCTAAAAATTATTATTAAACCACAATAAGTGCATTCAGTGCTGTCAGCCATTTTAATTTATCTATAGAGGATTTTATTCAACATGACAAGGGTTAATCACTTTAAGTGATAGCATCCAGTAGTGCTTATAAAAGATGAACATCATTTGGCAATCAAAATAATTTTACTATAGCTAGAGCAAGATGTAATTATGATATTTTAATACTGCCAAGGGTAATGAAATTATTGAAAAGCAACATTTTTAAGGGCGAAGTTCAATTGGCTTATTAAAGAAGTCTAATACTATTATACTAAAACTAAAAATTAATCATCAGCGACTTAAGTTTTTTATTAACCCATTCCCGCACAATAACGCTTTTTGACGCATTTCAAGAAAAATAATTTTGAGAACATTGTAAAAAATGAATGAATTGCTTTCCTCTGCCCTGAAACTTGAAAAAATTAAAATATTATAAACTTTGAATTGTCAACTGCATCCCTTTGAATTTGGATTTGTCTAAATTTTTTCTGTCTGATAATGGGTTAAGTTTGAAAAATCATGATAATTTCAACGGCTACTGAAACTTTCTTTTCTCACAATCAACCTATGGTTTCATTGTCCCTATATTGCTGCGGAATTTCTTTTCCCACAATGTTTTCTTCTGTATCAGAGTACTTTTGTCTCAAACATACATTCACCTTAGCTTTTGATATGTTTCTTCTATTGATTTTGACAAGTTTAATCATCCTGTTCAATCCCTGGTTTTTATGTCGCTGTGAATTCATAATTGAGAAAACATAGTAGAAAAAGAAGAAATTGCTTGTAACAATCAATTTCTTCATTTCCACAATATAATCTACCCTACTAAGTGGTTATTTTTTCAAATTAAATCCATTTTACATTTTTGTCTGCAAAATTTTGAATTTGTACAAGGCTAAATTTTGCAAAACAGGCAAGGGTTTAGAAAAAGTGTTTATTCTATGGACAAAATTTTCTTTTTTATAAATAGATACTCCAGAGATGCCTATTTACCCATTCATCAATATGCAAATGCTGACATTAGACTTCTAGACAAAATGTGATTTAGATGAAATTAACCCTTGTTATGCTAAATCCAGAATATTCCAGTTTGTGCAGGATGTATAGACAAAGATCAATCTGCCTATGAGTGCAGTCTGATCTTCGTCTACACCTCCTGCTTGTACTTTTCCTGCCAGAGAAGTAATGAAATTGATTTTCAAAAGAAATATTAGTTATTTTACAAGAAGTATTATCAGTGCTGTCAACCCTTTGATTTTAATGCAATTCAGAAATGGATTTTGTACAACATGACAAGGGTTAAGAATCAATCCCCAGTGTTGGTGTACTTGTTAGATAATTACTCTGATGAGTACCCAATTGTTGATCGCTGTCTACACTGCTGACTCTGCTAGCAAAGTCTGTTGACTCGAACTTGAACAACATTAGTTTGGAAAAATTATGGCCAGCAATGAAAAATAGTGGTTGATGACCTAAATGTTGTAACTACAGCTTTGATAAAGCTGTAGTTATGATGTTTATGCCATTTAAGTTGCCAAAGCAACAAAAAATTTCTCATTTATGATGGCCAAGGTTGGAGTTCGCTTCCAGTCTAAATGAATTAATTGATTGGTCAATTGATTTTTTGATTGACAACCTGCATCTCTCAATTTGGGTTGATCTTCTTGGGAACTTGAGATTTGAGCATCATCAGTCTGTGTTTTCTAGATGTCTACTGTCACCATGGATACCTAGTTGGTTAGTTACAGTTGTTGTAAATTAAAGGTCAGAGGTCATTAACTCTGAATTGTTTAAAGAGAATTTTTAGGTTCATTGCTATTCTGTTTATAGCCATTAATTGTGTATTAACCCATTGCCAGATTACAAAAATTGAAACTGGTTCAAATTAGAAGAAGTGATGACAAATGCCAAATTGAGTAGAAAACTATTTTCCTTCAGCACATAGAAATGCAGGATTGTGTGGTAATGGGTTTAGATTTACATGTCATATTTTTATACCATGTTTTGTGTATTTTTCATGTTTTCATTACATAGTGTAATTTATTGTTATGACTCGCCGATTAAAACATGTTTAAAGAATATCAAAATGTTTCAGAAAGCTTTCCGTGACTGTACTTTTAATTCACTCATATCTTGTAAATAATAGGTCATATATTCTTTTCTTAAAACCAAGTGCTTAGTGCAAAACTATCAAATAGGCTGATTAAATATATATTTTATGTTAAAGAAGGGCATGTTGCCAAATTAATCTTTTGTATGTATGCAACAAAGAATTTTACATAGCAGTACTTTTGAGAATAGGAAAGAGATTTTTTGGGGGTTTTTTTATTAGCTCACCTGAGCACAAAGTGCGAGGTGAGCTATTGTGATCGGTCGTTGTCCGTCGTCCGTCTGTCCGTCTGTCCGTCTGTCCGTCCGTCCACAATTTCTTTAAAAATCTTCTCCTCCTAAACCAGTAGGCCAATCATGCTGAAACTTTGCAGGGATGTTCCTTGAGTGAAGTTCTACAAAAGTTGTTAAAAGAATTTAATTCCGTCAAAAACTCTGGTTGCCGCGGCATGTGAAAATGGGAATCTTTAGTAAATCTGTAAAAATCTTTAAAAATCTTCTCCTCCTAAACCAGTAGGCCAATCAAGCTGAAACTTTGCAGAGATGTTCTTTGGGTGAAGTTCTACAAAAGTTGTTAAAAGAATCAAATTCCGTCAAAAACTTTGGTTGCCGCGGCATGTGAAAATGGGAATCTTTAATAAATCTGTAAAAATCTTGAAAAATCTTCTCCTCCTAAACCAGTTGGCCAATCAAGCTGAAACTTTGCAGGGATGTTCCTTGGGTGAAGTTCTACAAAAGTTGTTAAAAGAATTTAATTCCGTCAAAAACTCTGGTTGCCGCGGCATGTGAAAATGGGAATCTTTAGTAAATCTGTAAAAATCTTTAAAAATCTTCTCCTCCTAAACCAGTAGGCCAATCAAGCTGAAACTTTGCAGAGATGTTCTTTGGGTGAAGTTCTACAAAAGTTGTTAAAAGAATTTAATTCCGTCAAAAACTTTGGTTGCCGCGGCATGTGAAAATGGGAATCTTGAATAAATCTGTAAAAATCTTTAAAAATCTTCTCCTCCTAAACCAGTTGGCCAATCAAGCTGAAACTTTGCAGGGATGTTCCTTGGGTGAAGTTCTACAAAAGTTGTTAAAAGAATTTAATTCCGTCAAAAACTCTGGTTGCCGCGGCATGTGAAAATGGGAATCTTTAGTAAATCTGTAAAAATCTTTAAAAATCTTCTCCTCCTAAACCAGTTGGCCAATCAAGCTGAACTTTTGCAGAGATGTCCCTTGGGAGAAGTTCTACAAAAGTTGTTAAAAGAATTTAATTCCGTCAAAAACTTTGGTTGCCGCGGCATGTGAAAATGGGAATCTTTAGTAAATCTGTAAAAATCTTTAAAAATTTTCTCCTCCTAAACAAGTAGGCCAATCAAGCTGAAACTTAGCAGGGATGTTCCTCGGGTGAAGTTCTACAAAAGTTGTTAAAAGAATTTAATTCCGTCAAAAACTCTGGTTGCCGCGGCATGTGAAAATGGGAATCTTTAGTAAATCTGTAAAAATCTTTAAAAATTTTCTTCTCCTCAACCATTGGGCCAATCAATCTAAAACTTTGCAGGGATGTTTTTTAGGTGAAGCTCTTCAAAAATTGTTAAAAGAATTTTATTCCGTGAACTCTTGTAACTGCGGCATATGAAAATGGAAATTTTAGAAAATCTTTGTTGTCTTTTTTTTTAACAGACTACAAGGCCAAAGGCATTTATATTTTATATAGAGCTCAATCATATTGTTCTCAACCAAGTTTTTTTAATTATTTAAACATGGCCCTTCCCAAGGCATCCAAGGATATGAAAAACGCCCAATAAGAGCATGTTCAAATATTTTCCACTCCTCATGTATAAGTTGTAATGCATTCATATTTTGATTTATAGTACATCCAGATTGTTCTCTACCAAGGTTGCTAAAATTACACCCATTGAAGTTGCAGACAGTAATAAGAGTGATTGAAATCTAAATACAAAGAATTTCAGGTAGAAAACACTGTGAGAAATGGATAAATTGCTTGTCACTCCCTTTCTCACTATGTATTTTTCAAACCTGTTTTCCCTGAAGGTGACAAATTCTGGGATAGTTTGGTAATGGATTAAACTATAAAGCCAAAGGCATTCATTATTATTGTAAAGCATTACTGGATTGTTTTGTACAAAGCCAAAAATCTTATATATCTTTTATTAATTTTGCTCAAGTTGTGTCTTTTTTATACTAAAAAGTACTGTAATTTGGAGATGCCTCAGGTGAGCGATTTAGGACCATCATGGTCCTCTTGTTCCATTAAGGATTCCTAATTTTGATCATGGTCCATACAGATTGAAATTTTGCAGCTAATTTCTTTATACAGTTGGACTTGTTTAATTGAAATTGCAGAAAAAAAACAGAATGGCCAAATGTTTAAGGATCTATACAGGGCATTTTATCCCTAAAATTTTCAGTGATATGTCTTGCATGCTTTTAGAAATTATATGAATTAATTGTTAACTTATTAAAGTGAATTTACAACAAAAGGTCAGTTTGCTCTTTATCATCCTAATTTAAAACACAAGATTTACTCTTTTTTGATATTTTGACAGCTTAAAAATAGGTTTGATACCTAGATTTCCATCATCAAATAGTAAATTACTCCTCATTTATAAGCGCTAACATAAGCCATGATTTAGCCAGGTTTTAGACATGCTAAAATTAACCATATGCATCAAATCATCATCAGCATTTTGACTAACAAAGTGTTTCTCTTTACAGGGTCTGTCGGAATACAATGTAGAGTTTTGTAGGCTAAGAGTTAAGCCATTCCAACACAATCGCCTTTTTATGACCTAAGAGAAAATAGTCATGAAATGATTGTGGAAAAGGAAGACTTTTTTTGTAACAAGAAATTCCTTAAGATCTACAATGATTTCTACCCTGAAAGACGTAGATTTTTTATAATTCCTATTATCTTGAAATTGTTGTCAGTCAATTTGGCCTAGTCTAAAATTCTGTTGTTTTGAAATGGGTTATTGATAGTTACCGGTATGATGTTTTACTTTGTAAAATTTTATGTCACCATCTGTTGCTGTAAATTTTGTTTAATTTTATACCTTTGTGATGTTTTCTCATAGAGGGAACATTTTATACTAGGTTGTTGTCATGGTGATAAAAAAAGTTGACCTCTGACCTTGTTAGTTTATTATATTAGAATATTTATTTCCCTTTTACATACCAGCTTGACAAACCATATTGAGGATATAGTTAAAAACTTTTGTAAGCAGATGAATGTAGCGTTAGTGTTGAAAATAGTTTTGCACAAATCCATCAAAGTTATTTTCATTTAATTGACCAATTGCTGGGCACCACGCACTTACTACATTAGCCACGCCTACTTTGTTTTTGAAGTCAGGAACAAAAAGGAGAATGGTTGACTGGTGATCTAAACATCATAACTACAGCTTAATAAGCTGTAGTTACTATGTTTGAGTTGCCAAACCAACAAAAAAGGTAAATGAAAATGGCGGCCAATGTCAGAGTTGAAATAACCATTCTGTAGTTACAACTTTTAGGTTGCTCACCAAGGATTTGATGCACTTTTATGTCCAAACATTTTTCAAACTAATTTTTGAAATGTCACACAAACTGCCATGTAGTAGGCAAATATATGTGACCAGCATTTCATCAACTATGACATAGTTTTTCAAAACAATGTGAGATTGAAGCCATTATCGATATAATCATAATTGGGAAGTGAATATGCTAACAAAACTGTATATAGACACTAAAGTTTGTAAAATATCTTGTGAATTTGGAGTTCACAGCTTGAATGTAAGACAGTCTTCAATCATTTCTCCAAAGATGTATACAACCATCATGTGAACTAGACTTGAGTAGTTGACAGAAATGTTTTAAATGTTTGCCTACAGAGAAAAATGAGATTTGAATTAGGACAATAAAATTTTTGTTTTAGATCTGCTGCTTTGGTATTTAAAGTTGAGTTGTCCACTCCTTTTGATAGTTGATGTGGCAAACATTATCCCATTACCTGACGAAAATATTTTAGACTAGTCCAATTTGAGAGAAATTGCAGATGACACATTAAATTTTATGAAATTACAGATTTTTTCAGCTTGCTGTGTAAAAAATATTGAGGAAAAAATGAAGAAATTGCTTGCAACAAGCAGTTTCTTTATTTTCCACAATTTTTTCTGAATTATTTTCAGGAGGGGGGACATCAAAAAGCATCATTATGGGAGGAATGAGTAAAAATTAAACTTGGTCATATTACTGTTATTATTGAAGATATTTTACTTGAAACTTTGAAGGTGCGTTCACTATCAAAGGGCAAGCCATACTAACATAGGAGATAAGTCTGAATGCATTTTTGGACTTAGAATTTTTGTTTATTATCTATCACCTGCATCTGTGTGCTCCTATTTTAGAAGAGGCATAAGATTCTTCCATTTCGAGTTCATGGCCTGTGTTAACAGTTAGTCTAAATTACTACTTGATTTAAAAAAACTAAAGCTTGAATGAGAAATAACTTCTCCAATGTAATAAGTACACTGAAAAATCAACAATTAGACTTCAAAGTTAATTTTAGGCCTAAAATAGAATTTTCTCAGTTTTTTTTGTTAAGTTTTTTGTTTCGAAGAATCTTTCTAGCCTCTTTGAAAAGTATATTGCCAAAAAGTTCTCAACATTGAATTTTCTCAAACCTATTTTTAGAAAAGAAAAAAAGAGGAGAAGTGTCAGCAATTTCTCCTTTTGGCTACATGTTTTAATTTAAGAAGCAGTATTGAATGGTAAAGGATTACCCTGTCAACTTTTGTATATTATAAATTTTCATTTTACTCTTTTCTCAACTTTTCAAAATGAAGACATCAGAGACAAAAATGAAATTTTAACCCTTTCCCGTTCATTAATTTTAGACTGGTCCAAATTGAAAGAGGTTGCAGAGGACAGTGAAAACTTGAGCCATCCTAAGTGGTAGAAAATATTGTGGAAGAAGAAGAAATTGCTTGTTACAAGCAATTTCTTCCTTTTTCACAATGTTTTCTCAAGTATAAAATCACAGCAACATAAAATTCCAAGTTTGAACAGGAAAGGGTTAAGGAAATTGAAGACTGTCCTGAATTGACAGATTGCTGTTGTCAATCAAAGAAATGATTGACCAATCAAAAACTTTCATTTGAAACGGAATTGATCTTTTAAATCTGACATTTACTGACAACTTTGTTCAGCATTTTTGTTGGTTTGGTGACTTAGCCCATTCCCACACAATGACTTTTGGATGCCTTCAAGAAAAACAATTGTTTACAACAAGAAATTTCTTCATTTAACACAATGTTTCTTCCCCAAAAATTGAAAAAAAATGCAAAATTTCATAAATTTGAAATTGTCATCTGCAACTTCTTTTGATTGGGACCAGTTTAAAATGATGTCATCTGGTAATGGGTTAAATGTTTTAACTACAGCTTATTCATCAGCTGCTTAACCCATTCCCACACAATGAAATTTTAAACCTGTCCAAATTCAAAGAAGTTGCAGACGGCAATTTTTTAGTTTATGAAATCTTTAAACATTTAATCTTTTGTGGTAGAAAACATTGTGGATAATGAAGAAATGCTTGTAACAAGCAATTTCTTCATTTTCCACAATGTTTTCCAAAAGGTTTTATATTGAGAGGCGTTTAAAAGCGTCACTGTGTGGGAATGGGTTAATATCTAAGTGAGTGTGGTCAGCAATCTATTAACCCTTATCATGCTGTATAAATTACCTTACTGAATTGCTGCAAAATCAAAGGGCTGAAAGCACTGATAGAATTTGTTGTTCAAAGATCAATTCTTTTTAAAAATCAATTTCATAAACAAATGTGGCAATAGAAGAACAAGCAGGAGGTGTAAACCAAGATCAGCCTACACATAAGTGCAGTCTGATCTTGTCTACACCTCATGCCAAAACTGGAATATTCCAGGTTAAGCATGACAAGGGCTAATTATATAGCTTGTTGTCCCTAAAGTATATTTCAATTGTTACATCAGTATTTTTTATGGAGACTGAAATGTTTGTATCTCATGTCAAATTATTTAAATTTCTATTACTCGCAAACAATGCAAAATAAACATTTATTAGCTCTTTGAAGCTGATCATAATAATCCAAGCTTAGTTTTAACTCTACAGTTTTACTAAATCAGTGGTATGAAATGCGTCAGTGTCTTTTAACATAGTTTTTTATTATGTACAAAGATATTTGCTTGAAACTTAGAATGTATGTTCCCCATATTCTTACAAGGGAATAACTTGCATTTCATTTGTTTGATACAGCAATTTTTGGAACCCAGTACATGCAGCCAAACATGATGCTCATGTTTTCCAACAAGTCATTGTAGAAAATGTTTTAAGGAGTTTCGTACTCAGACCATTTTGTATTATCTGTTGGTATAAGTACACACATGTTCCCCCCTCTGTAAAGCAGAGAGGTGTAGATTGGTTTCGTCATCTTTGTCTGTCAATTTGTGAACTTTCTCATGTCAATATTCTAACTCAAGAATCAATTAACCTGTAACTTTACACAAGTGGTGCCAATGATTCAAGGAGATGCCCTACTGTATGCAGGTCACAGGTCTAAGGTTGAGGTGACAATTTGAACTTTGGGTTGCAAATGTCAAGGTCACAACTGAACTTTCTTTGAAAACATACCTGTGCTCTAACTCAAAAGCTTTTTGACATGGGACATTTAACCCTTTTCTGGACAAACCTGGGATTTACGTCACTATGATTTTATACTTGAGAAAACATTGTTGAAAAAGGAGAAATTGCTTGAAACAGCAATTTCTCCTTTTCCGACAATATTTTCTACCACATAGGATGGTCAGATTTCAAATTGCATGCATTTTTCATTGTCGTCTGCAACCTCTTTCAAATTGGACCAGTCTAAAATTTTATAAAACAGGAAAGGGTTTATAGAAGTGTTTCTTTTGTTACATTGGCTAGCGGGGGCATTTATCTGATTTGTGAAAGTTCTAGAAGTGAAGAAAACTTTGATGTAGATTTTGACCAACAGAAATAGCAAATTTACAATTTAAACTCACTTCATCAAAGTGCAAAATGATATTTGGACAAACTATTATGAAAAACACAGCAGAAGCAGAAGAAAAAGAAAATATTACATGAATGTTCTATCATCAGCACTCAACTTTCATTCTGATATAGTTTTTTTTTCCTTATAATGAAAGATTTTCTTTATATATTATGAGTTGATGGTCTGGTAAATTGATTTTGAAGTTTGACTGGTGTATTAACATCTATCTTTTCATGAAGAATGAGAACATTTCAGTTTCCAAATGTTGTATTACACAGAGGTTTTGCTAAGCTTCATACCAGTTATTGTGCCCATTGTTAAATCTATGTCCGAACTTTATCTTGTGCAAAATGTAGGGTTAGTTCAAAACTATTCTAAAGGTGTTTCCTAATATAGGCTCTTACAACAGTTTTGAACTCAGCCCTAAAACGTACTATTACCCCCTTTATCACATGCCCCTGTTTAACCACAGATCTTCCCTACATATTTTTGAATCATTTAGATAATTGAATTGAAGTGACATCTGACCTAAGACATCCAGATATGATGGGCCTCTAGGTGATAACTTAAATCATCTATAGCTCTTCAAATTTGATAATCACAATCCAATGAAATTGAGAGACTTTGTTTAATTAAACTATATCATTAGACCAAACTCATTTAAGAGATGAAGAGAATATTTTTTGTTTTCATGGAGGTTTGACCCGAAAAAACTAATCACACTGTATGAATACACGAAGCTGATTTATACAGTGTGTGATTAGATTTTTCGGTTCATACCTCCAGAAAACAAGAAATATTCGCACGCAGCGATTTTGTATGCTTCCACACAATTTAAACACGATACTGCTTTTTGACGCCCTCAAGAAAAGAGAGCTTTGAAAGCTCTGGCAGGCAATTTCTTAATTTCCCAGAACATTTTCCAACACAAAACACAAAATTCCGATTTTCTTTCAATTTGGACCAGTCTAAAATTTTGCTGTCTGGTAATGGGTTAAATATGATTGTTTGATGACAAAATTTATTTCAAGACATTATGCCGTTTTCAGCACTTGCTCAAAAATAGAAAGTTTGAATTGAAATGTGGAATAGGTAACCTTAGTCTGGTGCTGTGATTTTGTGGTTTGGTTAGTCTACCTCGCATATTGACCAAGGCAAGTAGGCTACAAACCAAGTATTCGACACAGAAATATTGTATGTTTAAATGAACATGTAGGCTTTTACATTAGTTTCGTGCTAACCTCTCAATTAACCCCATTTCCACACAAAAAAATTTTAGACTGGTCCAAATTGAAAGAAGTTACTAAGTTGTTGACAATAATTTCAAAATGAAGTAATTAAGATAAAATCTGACATTGTTGCAGGAAAAGTTTTGGGGATAGTGAAGAAATTGCTTGTAACAAGCAATTTCTTCACTATTCACAATGTTTTCTAAAGCCTTTTTCTTGAGGTACACCAAAAAAAAATAATTGGTAATGGGTTAATGATAACGTAAGTGTAGGGAAGAGGGATCTAATGTCAAGATACTGGACTGTGGTTGTCAGTGGTACACAGCATGTGATACTAGACGGGTGTATTTTACCATGTGATCTGTTCATGCGGTTGTGTAGAATATGTCATATCGATGGGTCAGTGCAAGACAGTTGTAACTGCCTATATAATTATTCAGTTCAAAACAGTTGTAACTTCCCATAAACATATAGGCAGTTTCAACTGTTTTGCGCTGACCTATTGATACAGTGTTCTGTAGATATTGTTCATAGTTTGTCTAAATACGATCATGTTATTTTTGAGTGTGATTATGTTATCTTCCCTTGATGCAAATGTGGATCAGAGGGCAAGTCCAAAATATGGATTCAGGGATAAATGAAAAACTACTGTTATGACATATACATCGTTAATGTTGTTACAATAGTTTGGCATCAAACATTTGAAGTGTCCTGATTACACAGATAACATTTTGAGGGGTTTGACAACTCTGGAAAAGTTAAAAAGAAAAAGTCACTCTATATGCAAAAACTGATGAACTATGTCTTCAGAGCATGTCGATGTATTTTACCGTTTCACCTCCTCCATGGGGCAGCTTTTACCAGGAGACTACACGACACCTGGGACACATCACAAAGAAATCGTAGACAATAAAAGCCATAATTTGATACATGATAGATCAGTTTCACACACTGTTTTGATCAATTTGATATCAGGATTTTTTTGCAAAAAAGTGAATTTGTTTAAAGTTTCTTATTTCTATAGCTCCTTGGGAATATATTTTTCAAATTTTAATACTACAGTCTAACCTGTCTTAAGCAAGCAGTCAAGGGATTTGCCAAAATCGCTTGCTTAAGACAGGTGCTTGCTTAATACAGGTCGACCTGTCAAGGTGGTGGCCAGATATTTGTATAACAAAAAGATTTGGTGACTAGAAAGTATTCATTTTCATAGTAAATGAATAACAAGAAAACAGCTCATTCAAACATTTCTTTAAAAATCTTGGTAAGAATACTGGTAGGCCTATATGCTCATGATGTGGATTAGATTATTAATCGAAATTAAAAAGGTTCAAATCGGGTTAAATTACTCAAACGGTCGTGATTATTTTTGCAAAGATCGAACAATTGACATAATATCGGCCGGTCAATTGAGGATCAGTCTTTTCGATATCTATTGCGTAAAAGACTATATTTCAATTAAATTCCAATAGGAATGTAGTCAGAATTAGTCTTTGAGCGAGTTTGTTTACTCATTTCTCACCTCTAAAACTGCAAACAGACTCTGTACGAAAACGAAAATAGATTACTTTCCGAGAACAGTAATTTCGATCGTCATACTCGATTAATCTTTATTGATAAAATTTGAATATCATATGTATAAATTTCAATCACTGAATAAGAGCAATATAACAGAACTATGCATTTTGATGACTTTGTTGTTATCTACAAAACACCTGTTAATTGGCGACGCGTGTGAATGTTTATCTGATTTTGACACTTGAATAGATAATCCGAAAACAATTATGCGCCGTGATAATTACTTATCCGTGAAAATTGCCATCAGCCCGAAATTGACCGTAAACTCGGGTTATTTCGAAGAATGGGACACGCTTTTGACGGCCGTTGACCGCGTTTTATAGGTGCTTGTTGAATACAGGTAAAATTTAGAATAAATAAGATCGGGGGGACATTGAACTGGCCGTTTAAGACAGGTGCACGCTGAATGAAGGTGACCGGATGACCAGGTTTGACTGTATTTGAATGAATCATAAGTAAGGAATTAATCCATTCCAACATAATGCCCTTTTTTATGCCTCTCAAGAAAAAGGCTTAAGGAAACATTGTGGAAAATGAAGAAATAGCATGTAAAAGGCAATTTCTTCAATATCCACAATGTTTTCTATCTCAAAAGATAATGTTTTTTTTTGAAAATTATTGTCTGCAAATTCTTTTCAATTTTGACCAGTCTAATTTGTGAGAAACATCTGAGCAGAATATTTAGAAGAGGGAATGAAAATGCAATGATACTTAAAGAATAAGAAAATTTTAGATGTGCTATCAAGGTTTATACCCAATTTGAAATGAAACCACCCTATGTGGCAGAAAATATTGTGGAAAAAGAAGAAATTGCTTGTTAAAAGCAATTTCTTCTTCCACAATGTTTTCTCAAGTATAAAATCACAGCAACATAAAATCCCGGGTATGAATAGGAAAGGGTTAAACATATTTATTCCTGTAAGAGCTTCCTTCTTGATACTTGAAGTCTGTGTTTCTTTGTGATTGGTCCTGATCCTTTTTTTTCCTTTTTAGATATAAACACGTTTATTTTTTTCTAGATAATACACATTTTTGTACTGTGCTTATTTTCAAGTGAAGAGTAAGAGCAGGATTTGTATGAAATATGCTGGAATAGTTTCTAATTTCTGTGCTATGTTAAGATTTTATTTTTGTCATCTCATCCCTGTTATTTTATAGACTGTACAAAACAGATATTTAATCCTTTCCTGTTTCTTGAAATTTTAGACTGGCCCAAATTGAAAGAAGTTGCAGACAACAATAGAAATTGGATGTAATCTGAAATGAAACCATCCTATGCAGTAGAAAATATTGAGGAAAAAGCAGAACTTGCTTGTGACAAGCAATTTCTTCTTTTTCCATAATGTTTTCTCAAATATAAAATCGCAGCAATATAAAATCCCGTGTTTGCACAGGAAAGGATTAAGAGATGAAGAGAATATTTTTTATTTTCATTGAGGTATGAACCGAAAATTCTAATCACATTTATGTATCACAGAATAGGTTTTTCGGTTTATACCTCCATGAAAAATATTCTCTTCATTTCTTATAATTTAATATCATCGAGTAAAAAAGCAAAATCTTTACAAATTTTGAACATTTTTTGTATGGGACTATTTTGTGCAGAAGCATACAAAATAGCTGTGATTTCAAAATTGTTTATGGAGGTATATACACATGTATAATTTTTTCAACCAATCAGAACGTCTTTTTTTGAAATGAAAAACAGAAAATTATATTTAAAAATGTTGGCAAAATGAAATTGTCACTCTAGTGCACATTTTGCAAATGTTCATATATTTTTACTTGCCATTTAAAGGTGTTACGGCAAAATTGTTGTAAGTGTGTATATACATAATAGTGCTTACAACAGTTCTGCATGTATTTTCAAAAGCGCTGTCCTCTTTTAGATTGATGTAATTTTTTTTTTTTTTTTTGATTGATCTAGTTTTAAATTTTGTTGTCCCCAAAAAGATATTAGTGATAATTGATTCTTTTTTGTTGGACCAATCAAGTCTATTAGACAAGCCCTTTTGTTAGGCAACAGAGGAAAATGTCCCTGTCTAAAACAGTCATGCTCCTACAAGAGGATGGACATGCTATAAAATACATGTTCTCAGCTATTTCCTATCTTGTTTATTCTGATTTAACCAATTACCGCACAAGAAAATTTTAGACTTGTCCAAATTGAAAGAATTTGCAGATGACAATTGAAACTATGGCAATTTTAACATTCTTTCTCTTTTGGTTAGAAAACATTGTTTGAAATGATGTACCAATCAATTTCTTCATTTTTCACAATTTTTTATTTTTTTTTTTTTTTTTTACCTTGAGGGTGCATAAAAAATAGGTTTGTGTGGGAATGGGTTGAATCATCTGTGTTAGATGTTCTTATGAGTATTAACAACAAAAGCTTTTACCCATTACCACACAGTCCTATATTTATGCTCTGGGAAAATTAAATTCTATAAAATACTGTGAGAAAGGATAATAATGCTTGTTACATGCAATTTCTTCTTTTCTCATGATGTTTCCTACCCTATCTGTTACTTAATTTTTAATTTGCACCATCTTTGATTTTTGTCTTTCAAATTGAACAAGTCCAAAAATGTTGTCTGGTAATGGGTGAATGAGAATACTTTGTTTTACAATATTTCATAAACAGATCAGTACTATCTCACACAAAGTTGTTTTAAGCAATTAACCCTGTCCTGTTTTTGCAATATTTTAGACCTGTCCAAATTTAAAGGTTTACGGACAAAAATTCAAAGTGCATTTAATTAGAATAAAACCCTTCAGTGGGGTAGAAAATATTGAGGGAAAAAAAAGAAATTGCTTGTTACAAATAATTTCTTCTTTTTCTACAATGTTTTCTCAATTATAAAATTACAGGGACGTAAAAACCAGGGATTGAATAGGACAGGGTTGAATTTAAAGACAACAAAATTTCAGACTGGTCAGAAACGACAACCTAATTCTCTTCATTTCCAACACTGTTTTCCCGCCCTTCTCCTTTAGGGGTGTAAAAAAAGGGTGGACTATGTTGTACTAGGTTAGGTTTCTTAACCTGTTACCACACTACAAAATTTTAGACTAGACCAACTTGAAAGAAGTTGCAGATGACAATTTCAAGTAGGTAGATTTAAGAAAATCGTTGCCATTTAGGGTAGAAAACATTGTTGGCAGTGAAGAATTTGCTTGTGACAAGCAATTATTTCTTCATTGTCCACAATGTTTTCCAAGGTTATTTTCTTTAGGTTTGTAAAAAAGATGGGATCATGTGGGAATGGGTCCAGTCCTGCCCAAAGGAAAAATCATAATAGAAAACTTTTCATCAAGCAGTTTCTCCTTTTTTCAAAATATTTTTCTTCTATTTTTTTTTCAGTTTTAACTTGCTTTGACCTCTTTAAATTTATGACTACAAAACTACAATTTTCTTGTTTGATAATGGGTTGTTCAACTACTTTGGCTGTCTCGTAGGTTGCCGTTTGACAGAAGCAGTAAATGAAAGAGAACTCTATTTCCCTAACTTTCTCACAGACTTTGGTTTATATGTAGTAGCCCCCTTTTGTTAAGATTTTATTGCAGGAGGGAAAGATCTGTTACATTGTTTGTATTAGATTGTTTTTTTCCCTATTTTCTCTTATTTGTTTTAGTTTATACCAAAGCTTTATGTTAACTTCTAAATTATTGTAACTGTAGCTTAAACAAGGCTGATGTTACACTCAGAGGTAGCTTGAAGTAAAGGAAAAAGACAGTAGTACGATAATAACCACTCTTTAATCCTTAATTGTTCTGATCTTCGAATACGCTACACTGACACTCATTATAGACAAAGATCAGCCTGCTTAATAATGCTGTCTGATCTTTGCCTATTCTTATTAACTCATTCCTATATAATGACACTTTTTGACACCTTAAAAAGAAAAAGGTTTGGTAAACATTGTGGTAGATGAAGAAATTGCTTGTAAAAAGCAATTTTTTTATTTTCCACATTTTTTCTACCCAAAATGGACAAAAAATAAATATATTGAAAGTGTCTTTCAGTTAAGACCAGTCTTAAGCTTTGGCATCTCATAATGAGTTAAATCAAAAGTCGGATAAGGGTAACATTATCTTATGAAAAAGGTTAACCCATCCCACGCAGTGACGCTTTTAAACGCCCCTCAATATACAAGCTTTTGAAAACATTGTGGAAAATGAAGAAATTGCTTGTAACAAGCAATTTCTTCATTATCCTCATTGTTTTTTATCCAAATGGTACAAAAAATCCTTAATTTCATAAGCTTTGAATTGTCATCTGCAATTCCTTTCAACTTTGACCAATCTCAAATATTGCCATCTGGTAATGGGTTAAACAAGAGTTTAAATTTTGGTCTGTAAGTGATAAAAAAAGTTTGAGCCAGAATCCTATATTGGTCTTCAGGTGTATTACAATTAACCTGTAGCGGCTGTCAATCAAAGAACCAACCAAATAATTCATTTAGACTTGAAGTGAACTTTGAACTCCCGCTTTAATGTGAAGCATTTTTGTTGGATTGGCGGCTTAAACGTAGTAACTATAACTTTTGTCAAGCTCTAGTCACAATGTTTAGGTCACCAACCAACCTTTTTACTTTTTGTTGCATTTTACTGGCCATACATTTTGCAAAATAACGCCATTTAATATTGAGGTAGAACTTCCTGTCAGAGTAAGTGGGCGGGGCAAGTGATCTATCTATTGGTCCAGTCAAGGAGTTTATTCTCTGATCTGTATTGTTTAACATAATTTTTATCTGGTTTTGAGGCAAGACATGATTGTGGCAGTCTTGTTACATATTAGTGATTTTTCATTTGAATATTCTATCATTTTTTGTTCTGCAAGTTGTTGAGTATTTGATACGAGTTATTTGCATAGAAACAATTGTATTTTATTATTTAATATACTAAAATTATTCAATACAAGTAAATTGAGTTATTAAAATTGCTCATATATCTCTAGGGCTTTGTAGTTATCTTATTTTGTCCAAAATTTACTCTGTATAGAAGAGAATGACTTTGTCTAAGTTCTTCAGAAAAACCGCTGGTAAAGTGAGAAAAATTGACATTTTGTAATATCTCTAGTATCACTGAATACATTCTCTTGAAACTTTGAATATATGTGCACAACCAAAAGAGCAAATTGCATTTTTTAACAAATTGTACTCCTTTTTCAACTCAGAAATATCCCATTATCAAGCAGTTGAATAGCCAAGCCTTGGCATCTGTGTGGAAGGGGTCTTGATCACAATTTTTCCCCATATACTTCATTGATTCTTAACTCATTCCAACACAGCAAAATTTTAGACCGGTCCAAATTGAAAGAAGCTGCAGACGACAATTTCAAGTTGATGGAATTTTGAATTTTTTCGTCTTTTTGGATAGAAAATATTGTGGATAATGAAGAAATTGCTTGATACAAGCAATTTCTTCATTTTCCACAATGTTTCCGAAAGTTTTTTTCTTGAGGGGCGTAAAAAGGAGGGATTGAGTTGGAATAGGTTAACAGACTTAATTGCCTGGCTATCACTTGATCCCTTTCCTGATTATACCTTATCCCTTTTCTGAGCAAGCCGGTAACAAGCAATTTCTCCTTTTTCCACAATATTTTCTACCACATAGGATGGTTCATTTCAAATTGCATCCAATTTTCATTGTCGTCTGTAACCTCTTTCAATTTGGACTAGTCTAATATTTCAAAAAACTGGTTAGTGAACAACTAGAGCTATATATTATCATTTAAAAGGATTCTCTCATAAAGAATTTTCCCCAACCCCCTGGCCTTGTTTCGGTATTTTGACAGTTCTAAATGATATGCTGAGAGCCGAGAGCCAGTAGGGTTATCTTCTTCTTCCCCCCCCCCCCAAGGGGAATTTTCAGGACTCGCATTATTTAAAAGCCCAATGTCTCTGGATATTCTCGAATTCTGCAACTTGACCAGATGGGCTTTTTGGAGTAATTAACGTCAAAAGTCATCCAATGGACTCTATTTAGCTCCACTGGCTGAAATCCATAAGGCTATTGTCATGATGTAGTGTCCGTCCTGCGGTCGTCTGTCCGTCCGTCCGTTCGTAAACTTTTTCTTTAAAAATCTCCTCCTCAGCAAGTACCGAGCAGAACTCAACCAAATTTCAGAGAAATGATCCCTGGTTGACCCTTTATCAGATTCCTTCAAAGAATTTTGATCAGATGAACAACATGGCTTTAATGGGCGGGGCTATTTAGATATATGGTGAAAGCTTAAACTTCTTCTCAGAAATCAGTTGATTGATTTTAACCAATGTTTACAGGAATGATCCTTAGGTGACCCTTTATCACATTCCTTCAAAGTTATGATCGGATGAAAAACATGGCTTTAATGGGCGTGGCTAATTCCCACATATTGTGAAAGCTTTAAAAAAAATTCTCAGAAACCAGTTGATGGATTTCAACCAAATTCTACAAGAATGACCCTTTATCAGATTCCTTCAAAGAATTTTGACCGGATCAAAAACATGGCTTTATTGTACGTGGCTAATTTCCAAATATGGTGACAGCTTTAAAAATCTCAGAAACCAGTTGATGGATTTCAACCTAGTTGCACAGGAATGGTCCTTTAGTATCTCTTTTTCAGATTCCATCACTTAATTTTGATTGGTCGAAAACATTGCTTTTATGGTCGTGGCTTATGTCGATATATGATATGCAGTATTTTTTTTCATCTGAACTAGTGATTGAATTGACTTTTGTAAAACAATGAAAAGATTGAAATAGTAAAATATTTCATTGACAAGATTTATTGGCCAAACATGATGAATATGATTCAGTTTATATTTAATTCCTGAAAACACCATTTGCTTAATTAGTACAATCAAGCCTATGAAGCGATACAGGCGCTGTAGCGCCTCTAGGTTTTAACTCATTTTGACTCGATGACGCTTTTTGACGCTCCCAAGAACAAAAGATCAAAAGGTTTGGGAACATTGAGGAAAATGAAGAAATTGCTCGTTGTAAGCAGTTTCTTTATTGCCAAAATGTTTTTTATCCAAAAGGCAAAAATATAGGATTTCATCAGATTTAGATTATCACCTGCAACTGCTTTCAATTTGGACCCGTCCAAAATTTGTCTGTGGCTATGGGTTTATGGTTTCAATTAGATGTGTCATTCTGTCAGCTAAATACCTTTGTATCCATTTAAAACACAATAAACTTTTAATGAAAATCAAAGCATTGTCAAGGAGTGTTAAAAATCAAACTTATGCCACGTAAAAATTAGGTTTCTAGGTCATCATCCTCTCAACCCATTACCACGCAATGTCGGTTTCTGGCGCCCCTCGGGGCTTTGGGAAACTGTGGAAAATGATGAAATTGCGTGTAACAAGTAATTTCTTCATTATCCACAATGTTTGCTGTCTCAACAGACAAAGGTTTTAGAAATTCCAACAGCTTGAAATTGTCTGCAACTTTTTTCGATTTGGACCAATCTAAAATTGTCTTGCTTGGTAATGAATTAATCGAATCTATCGATATATAAATTTCAAATTGAACGGGAAATCTCGAAAAATAATCTCCGGACAAGAAAGGTCTTAGGGTCTAGGTCTTTCTGGTCAACGAAATACGAATGCTGCAACGATGACAGTGTGGTATAGGTGCTTGACTCGTGATCTGAAGGTCACTTGTTTGAACCCCACCGCCACCAGGTGTGCTCATGGGCAAAACACGTGATTGCCAAACCCAGCCTATCGAGCTGTAAAATTGAGTAGCAGTGGGTTATGAGTGTTCGAGAGCGACTCAATAAACTCGAAGCTTTTGCCGCAGTCGAACTAAAATAAAATAGTATAAACTAAAATACTAAAGAAAAGGAGGCCTAAAGATGGTTAGAGATGAGTCGAGCGATTTATGACGATCGTGGTCCCCTTGTTTGCCTTTTGTGATATTCCACGATTTAAATATACATATCAACAAGGTGAAGTATTGTGATAGTACAGTAACGTATAGTATAACATATGACGCATGCGTGACATTTCCAACCATTAGACATGAGCGCCAAGTTAAGACTCGGATCAGCCTGTGCATCCGCACAGTCTGATCAGAGTCTTCACTCTGCACTCTGTAGATAGATACTGACCCAAAGCTTCTTTAAACAATCAGCTAATGTTCTAATTGCCCCGAATGGCTGTCCAGGGTGCTCAATATGTGCGAGTCACGCACATGCGAAATGGTTGGAAATGTCACGCATAGGCTCAATTATAGTGTAATTGACGGATCGTTGATCACGCTCACTGGGCTCCAACAGCAAGAACCACTTCGATATCAAATGAAGTTTTTGTTGTAAAATTTATGGCCAGTATATAGCATGTAACAAATATATAAAAAGCACGGTGGCGACCTAAACGTCGTAACTATAGCTTGAATAAGCTGTAGTTACGACGTTTAAGTCGCAACCGCAACAAAAATGCTTCACATAAATGGCGACCGTTGTCGAAGTTCAAAGTTTACTTCCGGTCGAAATGAATAATATGATTGTTCAATTGATTCTTCGATTGACAATTGTGATCCATCAAGATCCACCAAGAACATCAAAGCTTTCTGAGCATAGGGAAACGCAAATGTTTGATTGTTTGAATGGGGTTTAACGTCGCTTTTAACATTTTTTCAGTCATATCGCGGCGGCTGTAGTAACGTCTCAACACTCTCATTATATTATAGCATAGACCACAAGGACTGGTCACAATTGAATTCTTTAAATATTTATGCCGCCAACCAACATTTTTTTTCTTTTTCGTTACATGTTGGCCATAAATTTTGCGAAGTAATGCTATTCAATATCGAAGTAGAACTTTCCATCGGGGTCACTGATCGTGTTAATGGACGGGGCCAGCAACCCATTTCATCGACGTAGACGGATCTACGTACCAGAGATATAGCATCTTTCATATAAAGCTTTCTAAGTTGAATGTCAGAGACAGTTTAGAAGTAGCAAATGGACCTTTGTGTTGGACAGGAGGTCTATTCAATTCACCAAGTTATCGACGTCAGCGTAGTCCTTTTGTTAAAGTTCTATATAGCTATATAGCTGTTCCTACATAACTTCTCCGAAACTTTGTATCTGAGGCCAAAGTGCCATCCCCTAGACAAAGGTTCATTGAAATGAAATAGTTTAGAGGGATTCCGTTCTCCTTCTTTTTTTCTACCTATTTTTGGGACTTAAAAACTACTGGTAAATGTTCACGCACAGGCGCCCCTATGCAAAAAGTGTTTCTTTGTGCGCGATTACTCAAAATATTTCTAGCAAATTTTAAACCGTGATTTAATTTAAGGTCATAATTCAACTCACCTGGCAAAAGTTTCATTACTCTGACATTCAACTTAGAAAGCTTTATATGAAAGATGCTATATCTCTGGTACTACAAAATATTTAAAAAGGTAACCCTACACATTTTTGAACCGTATATATTAATCTTTTATTGTGTTTCAAGTGGTCTTTCAAGAAGACAATCTACTCGATTCCGAACTTTATCCAAACTTCAATACTAACATGGTAGACAAGTATAAGTACTCTTCAGTGCGCTATGGTATCCATGGCCCGTATTCAGTGGTTTGATACGAAAGCCCGAAGGAGACTTCCAAAATCAAAATAGCACTTCACGGTTCACACTTCAAACTGCACACTTCGAGAAAAGGGAACCCAATAAAAATACGATAAATACATATATATTCAGATTTAATACTTACAAATTCAAAGTTCTCACTTTAGACTTTAGACTGTCGACTTGAGAATTCATAAATCAAAGCCCACACTTAACAATATTTTCAGCTCCTCAAGTGACATTTTCAGGATTTTTTTTTTTTTTTTTTTTTTTGCACTATTCGCTACAGTATGGCATAAAGTCCAAATAGACCTTATGGACCTCGAACTTGTCATAAACCGGTACATATCTACGGAGGGTACCTACAACCAAATATAATCGTCAGTGGGCTTTGAGTAATATAAAATGTATATTGTCGGTGGGCAGTCAAAATGTCGTAACTACAGCTTTGCTCGCACGCCGACGATATTTAGTTCATAGATACTAGGACAGCGGGCTGTCAGGATAGAGAGAAAGAGAGTAAAATCAGTTTGCTAGACCACAACCAGCTCTTATTATTTTATTTGACCAAAACATTTACCGCCTTGATACATTTTTCATTATTACATTGTTAGACATCCGGTCGAGTGATGCTCCGAATCGACCAATCGCGGCTGTCAATCCAGTAATAAATAGACCACTCAATTCATTCAACTTTACCGGGAATGAAATTTTGAACTCCAACATAGTCCGACATTTAAGGTTGGTTTGGTGACTCAAACGTCGTAACTACACCCAACTTATTCAAGCTGCAGTTACGACCTTTAGGTCGCTAACCAACCATTCTGCTCTTTTGTTACGTGTTACTGGCCATAAAGTTTGCAAAATGACATCGTTTAAAATCGAAGTGAACCGTCTTGTCTGAGCCAATGGGGGGCGGGATACACGGAGTAAGTGGGTGGGGCCAGCGACTGGGGAAATCTATTTACTAACAGTCATGCAAACTGTTTATTTGTTATAAGAATGCTCTGTACTTTTTGCGTCCAACTTTTTAACCCATTCCCACACGAGAAAAATTTAGACTGGTCCAAATTGAAAGGAGTTGCATACGACAATTTTAAGTTCAAGTATGAAATTAAAAAAAAATCAACTCTCTTGGTAGAAAACATTGTGTAAAATGAAGAAATTGCTTGTCACAAGCAATTTCTTCATTTTCCACAATGTTTTTCAAAGCATTCTTTCTTGAGGGGCGTCTAAAAGCGTCATTGAGTGGGAATGGATTAAAGACAAGCATGGGGGAAAATATGGTCATTAACGAGTGTAAATTAATAAATAGCTCGCAAAGTTCTAGATTAATCAAAGTACTGATAGTGCTTAAGCGGAGGGTATTATGAAAATTCTGGGATATAGAAGTTGTGCAACTTTGTAGAATGAAAGGAACACGATTTACAATTCAATCACTTGTTTCCACTAACATTTAGGTATTGCATTTATAATACAATGTGTTCTTCTCGGTTCATTTTCTACAATGTTTTCGGCCAAGAAAGTTGAAAAATCTATAAGTTCGTTAGCTTTAAATTGTCGTCTGCGATTCATTTTGAACTAAGTTAAATCTTGCAATCTTGTAATGGGATAAACAGGCATATTTGTTTTTGTGGATTAAGAAGTAAATAGATGTGAAGTGACTGCGTAGTATTTATAAAGAATAGTCGATAAATCAAGAAGGAATTTAAAAAGCCAAAAGTATTAAATTCCGAGTAGTTTTTCCAAAAATCGGCTCCTAACAATGACATAGTAGGCTATTTCAAAATGTATCCGCATATTTGGTTCCAATCATTTAAAAGATTTTGTGCCCAGATTCTCAAAGGATTGAAAATTTAATGTGTTTAGTTTCTGTTCAGAGTCTGGCTTCCAGTAGCTTCGATATCGTAGCACTCTTTCTGCGGATAATCTGCTGGCGAGGGCCGCAGATTATCAGAAAGAGGGCTACGATATCGCAGCTAGGCTTCTAGCAACACCGGACCAGTTGTTTCTTCCAAAATGTTGTTCTTTTTTCTTCGAATCGATGTCCAATTTCGTCAAAAAGACCAAGAAACCACCAAAATTCAATTTAAAACATTCTCTGGTCAAAGGTAACGCTTGGATGTACCACCATACATTGCTAAAAGTTCGGTAAACTTCGGTTATCTCCGGGGTAATATCGGAAAGCTGTCATGTGATTTATCATGTGACTGGGTTTATTGTTGGAAATCACACGACAAAACTGTGATCTATAGTGAAGACGCAACTCTGTGGAATAATGATGAAAACGGTTGTATTTCTTGTAGCTGTTGTGGCTTCTACATTTGCCCTGCCTAAACATGTGTTCGAGTTTCAACAGGGCAAACCTGAGCCGAAGGACAAAAACCGACAACACTGGGCTGTTTTGGTAGCTGGGTCAAATGGATATTTCAATTACAGACATCAGGTAGGTTACCTTTTCATAGACACACAAAAAAGAAATGACAAAGAATGTTTTCATCTAATCAATCAGATAAATTCTAAATCTATTGATTAAAACCCAATGATATTGAAAGACACAAAACATGGTGAAAAAAGGAGTAAGCTTGTTTGTTTGTCTTTAGAAGTGGATTTTCATTTTATCAAAACTCTTTTGAATGTTTGTACTACTTGTTCATCTGAAGAAAAGCAACAAAGTAATAAATGTAGAATTAAAAATGATATGATATACATTTTAGACAGAAATTTTTGTTGTATTGCAAAGGAAATAGTGTGGGAAAAGGGACCATAGTCAAATCCGTACAAGTTTTTGACTATCAGATTAGTGTGAATTTCGATCACTGCAATGGGTGTCAAATCAGGTAGAAAGTGTTGTGAGAAAAGGAGAAACTGCTTGGTACAGTTAATTACTCCTTTTCATACAAAGTTTTCTAGACAAATTTTTCATTAGACATCAAAAAATGAGAATGTGTTGTAACTGGGTTATGCTGTGCATGGAAGCAATAAAAAATTAAAATCACGGATAGCCTTAATCCATTCCCACACAATGATGCTTTTTGAAGCCCCTCAAGAAAAATAATAGGTAAAACATTGCGTAAAATGAAGAAATTGCTTGTATCAAGCAGTTCCTTCATTTTACACAATGTTTTCTTTCCTGAAAGTTGAAAAAAATAAAATTTCATTAATTTCAAATTGTCATCTGCAGCTACTAAGATTTTGCCATTTGGTAATGAGATAAGAACATGTCTTGCTGAAATCTATAGACATTAAGGTGTGACTTTAACCCTTTAACAATGGAAAGATTATCAAAAGTTTGAACCTTCCTATCTCAATAACGCCTTTTTCTTTTTATACCAATGAATGATGATATGCAACCCATTGGACAATGAAAGTGCCTCGAAAAGTAAAAATCCTAATCAGATAGTAGAGGCTTACATGGGTTGAAACTTTATATTCTTTTGCAGTGTTCTTGATCAAGAACAGTAATTCAACTTCGATATAATATTTTGAACACAATCTCTGGTTGATCTTTTCTAGATCCAATCTATTTGTATTATATTTCTATTACCCATTACCAAACAACTCTACATTTTCATGCACCATGGAAATGAAGAAATGGAAAAGGTTGCAACAAAAAAAAAATTGCTTGTAACAAGCAATTTCTTCTTTTCTTGCATTATTTTTCTATCTCATATGGCTCTTATTTCTTGATTTTAATAATCTTATTTTTGTGATTTGCAACCTCTTTCAAGTAGGACCAGTGTAAAGTTTCGTTGTTTGGGAATGGGTTGATGGAACACCCAACGGTCCTAATGACGGGTCAGACTGATAAGGGCTGTATATTAACTCTTAAGCACACAATCCCACTTTTCAACAACCTGTCTGAATATAGAGTAGTGATAGAAAACTCATTTGAAAAGGAGAAACTACTAGTAACAATTTAAGTAATTTCTCTTTCAATGTAAGCATATTTTCACAGCTCTTTTATAATACACCTGCCTGATTTTTGTGGTGAAGAAATGGGTTTATTAACCCTTTCTTGTAGGAACCCAGGATTTTATGTCACTTTGATTTTATACTTCAGAGAACATTGTTCAAAAAGGAAGGAAAAATTCATTATGACAATCAATTTCTCCCTAATGTTTCCCCACATTATTTTCTACCACATAGGAAACCACATTTGAAAATCATTTCAAAATGCATCTTATTAGCTCACCTGAGCACAACGTGCTCAAGGTGAGCTATTGTAATCGGTAATGATTGTCCGGCGTCTGTCTGTCCGTCTGTAAACAATTATTAAAAAATCTTCTCCTCCTAAACCATAAGGCCTAGAGCTTTGAAATTTGGTACATATCATCACCTATTGACCCTCTACCAAAATACTTCAAAGAATTACTGTACTCTTAAAATCAACCTTTTCTGTGCGATCCCTGATTTTACAAAGGAATAAAGAAGGAAATCTTTGAAAATCTTCTTCTCCCAAACCATAAGGTCTAGAGCTTTGATATTTAGTATGTATCATCACCTATTGATCCTCTACCAAAATACTTCAAAGAATTATTGTATTTTGAAAATTAACCATTTTCTGTGCGATCCCAGATTTTACAAAGGAAATCTTAAAATTTTCTTCTCCTAAAGCATAAGGCCAAGAGCTTTGATATTTGTTATGTATCATCACCTATTGATCCTTTCCCAAAATACTTTAAGGAATTACTGTGTACTGAAAATTAACCCTTTTCTGTGCGATCCCTGACTTTACAAAGGAATAAAGAAGGAAATCTTTGAAAATCTTCTACTAAACCATAAAGCCCAGAGCTCTGATATTTGGTATGTATCATGAGCTATTGACCCTCTACCAAAATACTTCAAAGAATTACTGTATTATGAAAATTAGTCCTTTTATTTGCAACCCCTGATTTTACAACGGAATAAAGAAGGAAATCTTTGAAAATCTTCTTCTCCAAAACCATAAGGCCTAGAGCTCTGATATTTGGTACATATCATTATCTATTGATCCTTTACCAAAATACTTAAAAAAATAATTGTATTCTGAGAATTAGCCCTTTTCTGTGCGATTCCTGATTTTACAACGGAATAAAGAATGATATATTTGAAAACCTTCTCCTAAACCATTAGGCCTACAGCTTTTATATTTGGTATGTATTGATGTCTATACTTCAAAGCATTGCCTTATTCAGGAAATTAGGATTATATGGTGGGATCATCAATGTACCTAGGATTAAAAGAGAAAATCCTTAAACATCTTCTCCAAAAAGGCTTTGCTGTTCTGTATATATAATAAATCCATGAACCATCATACTCAAGGGAGCGATTTAGGACCATCATGGTCCTCTTGTTTTCATTTGTTATCTGCAACCTTTTTTTTCAGTTTGGACCAGCATAAATTAAAAACAATGGAAAAGGGTTAAAGAAACTGAATATATGTGTTTTCTTCAGTTTATCATCTTCCTTATAATGATTTTTTAGTCTGCATGCAGTGTAGAATGTATTCAAATTATTACCTCCCCTTTACAGTCAATTTTCACTCTATCATGAACTTTTGTACCATTCAGGCGGTTGATAATGTTTCCCTTGACTGGATTTCTGAGACGAAAAATAATTAACAAATCTTACCATTTACAATTTTGGGTAGTGTGCGCACCCATAATACCAGGTATAACAAAATATTAGACTTTCCAAAATCAAAGATAATGGGAAATTGAAATCAACTAATTTTTTAGCTAATGAAACTTTAATAGTCTTTATTCTTTTTGGTAGAAAAAGATTTTGGATAATGAAGAAATTTCTTGTAACAAGCATTTACTTAATTATCCACAATGTTTTCCAAAGCCTTTACTTGGTAAAAAGAGTGGTATTTTGTGGGAATGTGTGAAAGTACCTGTTGTCTCCTGGTACATAGTCTCTAAATACTAATTAAATGATAACAAACAATTAATTAAGATTAGCTAGATTACAGATGCTAATTAAATGGAACACTATCTCTCTACACATTTTGATATCTTATACTTCCGAGGTTGCTCAATAAGTAAATTTGAATGACAAGGCCTGTAAGTTTTGATCTCTTGATCCATTTCTATACAACAAAATTTGGGACTTTGAAAGCTGTGGGTGATACATGTAATTCAAAGCACATACATGTAGTAACCCATTACCAGAGGACGAAATTCTAGACTGGTCCAAATTCATATATGTTGCAGATGATAATTCAAAGTATATGAAATTTTAAATTTTTCCTATTTTCTGGGTAGAAAGCAGTGTTTAAAATGAAGAAATTGCTTGTTACAAGCAATTTCTTCATTTGACCCTTTTCTTTTTTACAGACTTATAGACCGGTCCAAATTCAAAAGTTTTGCAGACAATATTTAAAAGTGGATTTAATTTGGAAAATAACCATTCAGTGGAGGTAGAAAATATTGTTGAGAAAGAAGAATATGCTTGTTACAAGCAATTTCTTATTTTTCCACAATATTTTCTCAATTATAAAATCAGAGGGACGTAAAAACCAGGGATTGAACAGGAAAAGGTTAATACAATGTTTTCACAGTTGTTTATCTTGACAGGCGTTTTCTACCCCACTGAATGGTTATTTTCCAACCCATTACCAGACAGCAAAATTTTAGACTGGTCCAAATTGAAAGGATTTGCAGACGACAATTTAAGGTTTATGAAATTTTGGATTTCTTACTTTTGGGGGGTAGAAAACATAGTGAATGATGAAGAAATTTGTAACAAGGAATTTTTTTTATTTTCCACAATGTTTTCCAAAACTTTTTTACTTTGGGCATCTAAAAGCATCACTGAGTGGGAATGGATTAAATACAGCTACAACAACATGCTTGAGAAAAAAAGATAATAAGTATTTGTGATATGATATTAGTCAAAAGTATAAAAAAAACAAACCTTCACCAACTTTGTGATCTTTCTATTTTTAGACCCAAATCTGGTGATGTCCTGATAAATAAACTTTGAAAACTTGTTATCCCTTCTTCACAAAATTTTTACTTTTGTCTAATTCAAATTTACTTTGTGTTCAAAAATTTCCTCAACACTATAAGAACATGCAGGAAGTGTAGACTAAGATCAGACTGCATGTCTGTGCAGGCTGATTGTGGTCTTCATACCTGCCACAGACATTGTCAAAAGAGGAATATTCTGGGATAAGCATAACCTGAATTAAAAACTACTAGCATTTCCCTTGAATTATTTGATGGATACATTGCACATAATACTGAAGTGAAGGCTGTATCTTAGCCTGTTAGCAAATGATGATGCTTTTTGGCACCCCTCAAGAAAAGAGCTCTGGAAAACATTGTGGTAAATGAAGAAATTAATTGAAACAAGCATTTTCTTCATTTTCCAAATTTTTTCTAACCAAGAAGGACAAAAAAATGAAATTTTATTAGATTGAAGTTGTTGTCTGCAACTTCTCAATTTGGACCAGTCTAAAACTTTATTGTCTTGTAATTGGTTAAAAATCTTTAAGAATTTTATTTTTCATAGTTCTAGGGATGCACTGGAAAAGTCAGGTAACTCATGTGTGGAGAGGGTCTAGTCTAAAGCTACTCCCTGGTTTTATTTGCAGCCTCTGAGCTGTTCTAGATACATGTATTGGGGATATTATGTCCTTTGGGAAGAAATTTCAGTGTCCAAGCCTACTACTGGGGGTATTTAAACACAATGACACTTTTTAATGCCAGTCAAACAAAAAATCTGGAAAACATAGTGTAAAATGAAGAGATTGATTATATCTAGCAATTTCTTCATTTTCAACAATATTTTCTACCCAGAAAGTTGCAAAAATTTCATTAACTTTAAATTACTGTCTGCAACTCCTTATTCCATTTGGAACAGTCGAATATTTTAACGTCTGGTAATGAGTAAACAGAAGTACAGTCAAGTTTTGAAATCAATTTTCCATCTGATATAACTTTTAACCCATTCCCACACAATGGCACTTTAAACGTCCCCTCAATATTAAACTTAGGAAAACATTGTGGAAAATGAAGAAATTGCTTGTTACAAGCAATTTCTTCATTATCCTCCAAAAAGAGGAAAAAAATTAAAATTCCATCAACTTGAAATATTGTCTGTTGCTTCTTTCAATTTGGACCGATCTAAAATTTTGTTGTTCGGGAATGGGTTAAGTTTTCAAAGATGCAGGAGATGATATTTCGAAATTTTGACAATCACTAAGTGAGCATCGTGTTTATTATTCCATCCCTCCATTGGAGGAAGAAATTACTTATTTTACGCAATTTGCTAACTTTAGTTTACCTAGATATGACAATTAACCCATTACCACACAAGAAAATTTTAGACTAATCTAATTGAAAGAATTCGCCAACAACAATTAAATCTTTTTTTTGCAGAAACATTGTGTAACAAGCAATAATCTTCATTTTACACATTTTTCTCCAAAAGGGCTTCAAAAAGCATGATTATGTGGGAATGGGTTTAACGTTAAACAGATGATGTTGAAAGACAAAAATTGTTTGGGAAATATTTGTCAGCTGGACAAAATATTTTCGAAAACATGTTAAAATATAAAACTCTAGTCAAATAATGAAACTCAAATGAAAGAAGGAGCAGTTCACAAATTACCGGTAGGTGGATATGAATTAAATATGAGTAGCATAAACAATGGAAAACTTTGTTAGAAAAGGATGAATTTCTTGTCACAAGTTTGTAAAGTATTGATAACCTTGTCACACTGAGGCCAGAATATTCCTGTTTAAGCAGGAGGTATAGACAAAGATCAGCCTAATCTTAGTGTTGACCACCTGATTGTGCCTTTATCTCAGTGTTTTTTATGAAATAAATTTCAGAAGAGATAATAATCCATACCTTCAGCCCTTTGATTAAATGCAATTTTTGAAGAAGGGTTTTATACAGCACTTGAGGCATTTTCAGTTGTATAATGATTTAAGAACAGAATTATTTGTTATTTGTTATAGGCCGATGTTTGTCATGCCTACCAGATTCTCAGACGAAATGGATTCAATGAAGAAAACATTATCACAATGATGTATGACGATATTGCCAACAATAGAGAGTAAGTCAGGTTGTCAAAACTCTTAAGCCATCACGACATAAACCTGGTTTTTAGCTCCACCGTGCTGAAAGCTAGAGTGCTATTACTATGGTTTGGTGTCCTTTGTGCATTTGCCAGTGCATCCATTTGTTCATAACTTTTACTTATTATTGGAAAGTCCTGAAAGTAATTCAATCATATTTCACAGAAATGATCCTTGGTTGACCCTTCAAATCATTTATGTGGATGAAAAACATTGTTTTAATTGATAGGGCTATTTTCATATATTGAAAAACTTTGGAAATATTCTTCTCAGAAACCAGTGGATGAATTTCAACCAAATTTCAAAGGATGATCCTTGGGTAACTCTTTGTCAGAATTCCTCGTAGAACTTTGATTGGTAAAAATCATGGCTTTTCTGGTGTAAAGTAAGAATTTTGAAATCTTTTTAATACCTTTTCATCTTACTTAATCAAAATTTTTACGTAACTTGACTTGACTAAATTTGTGAAACAATGAAAAGTTTAAGATTCTTCTCTAGAACTATTTCATAGTTTCAGTGACTAGATTTACTTTCCAGATTTGGCAAAGATGATTCAATCAGTTTATATTGAATTCGTAAAAACACAATTTGCTTAATCAGAACATTCAGGCCTGTGGAGTGATACAGGCCCTCAAACACCTCTAGTTTTATTTCCTATATTTGTTTTCTTATGGTCTGAAAAGAGGGAGATAGAGTGGGAATTATTTAACCCATTTCGACTCAGTGACTCCTTTAGACACCCCAAGGAAAATAGCTTTGGAAAACATTGTTGAAAATGAAGAAATTGTTAGAAAATGATTACATGTACTACCAGAAAGTTGAAAAATTATGAAATTCAATAAATTTTAAGTTGTTGTCTGCAACTTTTTCAATTTGAGTCAGTCTAAAATTTAGCTGTCTGGGAATTATTTTATCGGTAGACTCAGGCTGGTTGATAGATTCAAGCTCTCAAGAACTTCTGGTTTTAGAATTCTTGTCTGATGAAAAATTAATGATAAGATTTGTTATTATTTTTATTTCAGAAATCCAGTCAAGGGAAACATTATCAATCGCCCGAATGGTACAAATGTTTACGATGGAGTGAAAATTGACTATAAAGGGGAGGTAATAATTTGAATACAGTCTACACTGTGTGAGCTGCCAACTGTATTGAGCGACCACTTTCATTTAGCAATCAACCATTAATTTCTTTTTTTATATGTCCAAAGGGTCATATTATTTGATGGGCCTGATGGTTCATCTGTGCATCTGTCTGTCTGCACCA
This sequence comes from Fragum fragum, assembly GCA_946902895.1. Classification (NCBI taxonomy): domain Eukaryota; kingdom Metazoa; phylum Mollusca; class Bivalvia; order Cardiida; family Cardiidae; genus Fragum; species Fragum fragum. The sequence continues at coordinate 43,428,491 of OX336366.1, read as the reverse complement.
AAAATTGGCCAATTAGGGATTACACATGTGTGCCCAGATATAATGTCCAAAACATCAAAGGAAAAACCACAAGTACTATAGAACTTTTGTCTGTCTTATTATTCTGTCGACTAGCAATTTTTCATGTGGACAACTCCCACAGTTTCAATAGGAATGTCCAAAACATCAAAGGAAAAGCCATACAAGTACCAAAATGAAATCTTCTATCATTCAGTCTGTCTGTTTGTTGTCTGCTATGTTTGTTGTCTGCTATTAATTTTGAGTGTTCACCACTCCTTCTTCATTTTCAATAGGAATGAACTGAAACTTGCAAAAAAGAAATCTGATTTAGTTGTGGTTGCCACATAATTATTATGAACATTCAAGTAATTTTTGAATTTTCTGCCCTTGACTTAGCTATTGACCAATCGCTGGCCTGCTCACCAACTCCTTTGGCCCCGCCCATTGACTCCGACAGGAAGTTCTGTTTCGATCTCTTATGGCATTATTTTGAAAAATATATGCCCTTTTGCAATTGTTGCAATTGTTGCAAATAATTAGAATGATTGGTGAAGTATATATTGTAAATAAGCTGTAGTTACAACATTTAAGTGGCCAAACCAACAAAAATGATTCAACAAAATAGCAGTCAATGTTTGAGTTCAATCTAAAAGAATGACTGATTATTTGATTGACAAACACGATTGGTCAATTGTCAAATAGCCTAAAATTTAAGGGTTTTTATTGTGTGTGCAAATCTTCCTACATTTCAATTAAAATGGACAGATATATTCCACAATTAATCTCTATGATGACTAGTTGGGTATGAGACAAAAAGTTAAATAATATTTTGGCCCCTTAATCCATTACCACACAGCAAAATTTTAGACTAGTCCAAATTTAAGGAGTTGCAGACAAGAATGTAACATTTATGAAATTTAAGACTTTTCATCTTTCTTGGAAAAAAACATTGTGGAAAATGAAGGAACTGCTTGTTACTAGCAGTTTCTTCATTTTCCACATTTGTCTAAATTTTTTTCTTGAGGGATGTAGAAAAGAGTCATCGTAAGGGGATGAGTTAAGCAGTTTTGGAATAACCTGCCTAGACTTAGCAAAATAGCTTAAAATTGTAGTGTTTTTATGTGCACAACTCCTTGTACATTTTTAATCGGAATGCATTAGAAACTCTATGATGTCTCATTGTGCATAAGAAAAGAATTATTTGATCCTTGAAGTCATTTTGGAATTATCTGCTCTTGACTTAGCAAAATAGTCTAAACAGTTGTTTTTGACTGACCAGCCCACTTGATGTATATGCACAGCTCTGCAAAGCTCTTATTCAAAAGTAGAAACCATTGACAAAGGAGTTGAATTTTACTTTTGTACTTTAGTATTTATACTGACAAATATGTAGGCCAACATTTCTTTTTGCTTAACCTTTTACCACACAATGACACTTTTTGAAGTCCCTCAAGATAAAACAATTGAGAAAACACTGTGTAAAATTAAGAAATTGCTTGTATCTAGCAATTTCTTCATTTTACACAGTGTTTTCTACCTAGAAAGTTGAAAAAGATCTTAAATTTCATTAACTTTGTATTGTTGTCTGCAACTTTTTGCAATTTTGGACCAGTGTTAAATTTTGCTGTCTGGTAATTGGTTTACCCATTACAACACAGTGTCGCTTAAATACCCCTCAAGATGAAAGCTTTAGAGAACATGGTGGAAAATGAAGAAATTGCTTGTTACAATCAGTTTCTTAAATATCTACAATTTTTTCTGTCTCAAAAAACAAAGATTTTAAAGATTTCATCAACTTGAAATTGTTGTCTGCAACTTCCTTGGATTTTGACTTGTCTAAAATGTTATAATGTGGGAATGGGCTAAAAGTTGATTGTCCCTTTTCTCAAATTGGTAAGTTTGCACAGTTCTATTTGGTATGGCTGGATTTTTTTTTCATTTTGGCTGTTTTAACCCTTGTCATGCTGAATGAAATCCTAGATCAGAAATGCATTAAAATCTAAGGGCTGATGGCACTGTAGGTCTGGTTGTCAAGGTCAGTATTTAGTTAAGAAATTGATCTTATGGAAAATCTGGTTTAAAAAGGACAAGCCTTGTCTATGCCTCCTGGCAAACAGGAATATTCCAGGATCAGCATGACAAGGGTTAAAGCTTTGCTGTTGTAAAACAAAATGTCAACCTATTGTCATCATCTTGGCCTGATTGTCATTGTTGCTGTGGCATGTCAAACTTTAACCTCACTCGTATCTTTGTTATTATTGAAGATATTTACTCAGAAATGATATTCATGTTCAATATTGCAAGAGCAATCTATTGCACATTTTAAGTGCATAGTTTTATCACTGACAATCATGGTTTATTCATATGACAATGAAATGGCCGTATTATTTCCTGATAGAAAGATTATCAAAAAATGATTTATTTTACTTTTTATGCCCCCGCATCGATAGATCAGGGGCATATTGTTTTACCGGTGTCTGTCGGTTTGTCTGTCTGTCTGCAAAACTTAACCTGCCAACTAAATATTTTCCTATAACTTCAACCCTGATTAAGTTACAATGCTAATATTTGGTATGTAGATAGGTCTCAACAAGGCGCAACTGGGGAAGGTAATTTCATCAAGGTCAAAATTTTAACCCTTTTCCCTAAAACAAAGAAAAAAAACAAAAAAAATCACCTGCTTCTAAAGAATTCCTGTTTCGGGGCATAGTGTTTCACAAACACATCTTTTTTATTCTAGGATGTAAACCCAGAAAAATTCATTGCCGTATTGAAGGGGGATCAGGAAGCAGCTGGTGGCAAAGTATTGCAAAGGTATGTATGATGCAGGAACAGAAATGTAGATTTTGATATTAAGAATTGAATAATTGAATAACTGATCAGTTTTTCTTTGTTAGAGTTTGTAGGTGCTTCTTACAATGGACAGATAGTGGCTACCAATGACAAAATCAGTTGACCAGTAACTGGTTAAACTCAGAGAAGTTGCAGACAACAATCTTCAGTTGATGAAATTTTAAAACTCTTTGTCTTTAACGGTAGAAAACATGGATAAGGAAGAAATTGCTTGAGACAAGTAATTTCTTCATTTTCCAAAATGTTTTCCAAAGTTTTTTCCCTGAGAGGCAAAAAAGGAGAAATTGTGTGGGAATTGGTTTAACATTTTAACTACAGTCACTGTTTATTTAAGCTATAGTTTGGGTATTTTTGTCATCAACCAACAATCGCTCTTTGTTTTATTTTCTTTGCCATATGTTTTGCAAACTAACATGATTTGATATCTCTTAGGCAAAGAAGTTGCTGATGACAATTTAAAGTGAGTGAAACTTAACCCTTGTCATGCTGAACCTGGAATTTTCCGGTTTTAGCAGGAGGTGTAGACCAAGATCAGCGAAAAATGAAGAAATTGCTTAAAATAAGCAATTTCTCCTTTGCCCACAATGTTTTCTACCATCTATGAGATTGAAATTACCAACAAAATCATGTTTTGATTGTTGTCTACATCTTCTGTTAATTTGGACCTGTCTAAATTTCTATCATTTGGTAATGGGTTAACCCTTTCCTGTGCAAACCCGGGATTTTATGTTACTGTGATTTTATACCTGAGAAAACATTGTGGAAAAAGAAAAAATTGCTTGTAACAAGCAATTTCTCCTTTTTCCACAATGTTTTCTACCACATAAGAATGTTTCATTTTAAATTGTTTCCAATTTTTATTCTCATCTGCAACTTCTTTCAATTTAGACCAGTCTGAAATTTCAAAAAACGGGAAAGGGTTAAATAGATTGTGTGAGTCAGTATCAACTTTTTACAGATAGCTGACTCAAGAGAAACACATCTTTTGTCTTATTTAACCCATTACCACACAGTAAAATTTTAGACAAATCAAAATTGAAAGGAAATGTAGACAACAATTTAAAGTATATGAAATTTAAGATTTTTTCAACTTTTAGGATAGAAACATTGTGTAAAATAAAGAAATTGCTTTCCAACATTTGTCTCTCACTAATGGGTGGATAATCGTTAACCTAAGTGAGATAGCAGGTGGAGACTAGGAAAGGATGTAGTGGTAGTACTGGTGTGAGAAATACCATGAATCCATTGTTAGGTGCTCCAGCTGCCACAGTATGACTGAAATACTGTTAAAAGTGGTGTTAAACCCCATTGAATCAATACAAGTAATTTCTTCATTTTACACAATGTTTTCCAAGTTGTTTTTCTTGAGGGGCTTATGTTGGGATGGGCTAAAAAATATTATAAAAAAAAAAAACAACAAAAAAGACTTATGAAATAAATGAATGACTTTTACATTTGTACAGCAACAAGAATGACTACATTTTTGTCAACTTTGTTGACCATGGTGCACCAGGAATCCTTGGATTTGGGGATGATGTTGTAAGATTTAGAATTGGTTTTGTGGTTAACTTTGCTTGATTTTTGCTTGATTCACTATTTCTCTACACAAAGGCCATTTGAGTAAATAACTGAATAGAAAAAGAATGAAAGAAGGTCTGTTTTCAAGATAGAAGACTGAACATTTTTTATGCCCTTGAGCTTTAAGATTTGCTGCATTTATACTTAGTTGTTTGTCCTTTGAATCTTCCTAAAATTTATGAAAATAAAGGTATTTTAAAATTGTTAAATTGATCTCTAAAATAATCATTTAAAACCACTTCACCTCTTATCATATGCCCCCCCCATATTTTAGGGGTATATAGGAATCAGTTGGCCAGTCTTTCTCTCTATCCATTGGCTAATCTGTCTGTCCATCCATTTGTCAGTCCATCTGACCATCCATTGGTCCATCCATCTGTCCATACATTGGTCATTTCATGTGTCCATCAATTTACCAGTCCATCTGTCCATCCAGTAGCCAATCTGTCTGTCAATCCATTGGTCAGTCTGTCTGCTACTTATTGGTCTGAGCTATTTCTCTAGAGTCGATTCACTGATTTCTTTCAAACTACTCAGAAAGTCTCTGTTAGTGTCCCATAAAATTGTGCCAGGTTACTGATTTTCATTGAGTTACGGTCGTTTGCTCAAATTTCTTGTAAAAAGTTCTCTATAACTACTGAACTAATTTCTTCCAAAGTTAATTCATGTAGTAAGTCTGCTTATCAAATTAAAGATATGGTTTTGGTTGAGTATTTTAACTGCTAATTGACCAGTCACTGGCAACACCCACTTACTCTGTTAGCCCTGCCTTTAATTCCAACAGAAAGTTTTGCTTCGATGTATAATGATGTTATTTTGAAAAAAAATTTCAAGTAACATAACGGAAAAGTAGAATGGTTGGTTGGCAACACAAACACCGTACCTACAGCTTGAATAAGCTATAGTTATGATGTTTAAGTTGCCAAACCAACAAAAATGCTTGTGTGTGAGTGTGAGGGTGTAGATCCATAAATTTTTACTATATGTACATTCTGCTGATTTCAACCAGATTCACCAGAATGATCCTTGGGTGACCATTTATCAGTTTCTTTCAAAGAATTTGGATCCAATAAACAACATAGTTTTAAGGCAGGGCTAATTTCCATATATGGTATCTATTGAAAAATTAAAAATCTATTTTTTCAGAAAATAGACGATAGATTTCAATGAAATATTACAGGAATTATCCTTGGGTGACTCTTTATCATATACCTATAAAAAAATTGTCATATTAAAAACATGGCTTTGATCGGTGGAGCTAAATTCCATATAGTCTAGTATAAGATGAAAACTTGGAAAATCTTTTTCCTAGAAACCAGGTGATGGATTTGAACTAAATTTCAATGGAATGATCCTTTGGTGGCCCTGTATTGGATTCCTGCAAGGAATTTTGATCGGTTTTAAACATGGCTTTAATGGGCATAAAAACAAGGCTTTAATGGGCAGAGCTAATTTCCATATATTGTATCAGTTAATAACTTTGAAAATCTACTTCTTGGTGGATGGATTTTAATCAGGTTTGACAGGAATGGTCTTTTGGTGATCCTTTATCAGATTTTCTGGCAAAACTTTAATAGGTTTTATCATATTGCTTTAGAGGATCGTCCGAATTCCAGGTAGAGGTCATGTAGTGATGCAAGGCAAATAATTTGAATTAGAAAATTTGTTGTATAAGAGAAAGTTGCATCCATTAAATCAAATTGGAAAAAAGGTAATTCTTTCATAAATGAGTTGTCTCCTATGTTAAAGAAAAATGAATTACTTGTATAATAAGTAAATCCAGGTTGGTCAAGCAAATCAGTCACTAAAGTCTCGCAATTTTGAAAAAATAAATCAGTCACTATAGTCTCGCAATTTTGAAAAAATAAATATCTTTTCATTAAGTAAAAGAAATCTATTATTCCCTTTGTGTAGTGAAAGGGGTAGCTTTAATGATTTTAGTATGTTTTGCTTTATTAACAAGTAGTTGTTTTAGTATGCTCCAATTAATAGTTTACTAATGCATGAATCTAGTTCTGCATCCTTTCTTTTAACCATTCATTGTATTGCAAAATTTTAGACCTTTCTGAATTCAAAGTTTTTGCAGACAACAATCTAAGGTTGATTTTATTTGAAAAATAATCTTGCAGTATTTGTTTTCTCAAGTATGAAAACACTGTGACATAAAAAACAAGGATTGAACAGGAAAGGTACCCCGTGAGTAAAAAAACTTTGGAAATCATTGTTGGCAATGAAGAATTTGCTTGTAACAGTGTTTACTTCCCTGAAAGGCAAGATTTTCTAAATTTCACCTACTTGAAATTGTTATCTGCAATTCTTTCAATTTGGACAAGTCTAGATTTTGTGTTGTGGTAATGGGTTAGATAATAATAAAAAATGGGATTATCTGTGAACTGATTAATTAACATATAGTATACTGCATGATTTCTATGTGCATGACTGTTTTAAGTACATTATGCATATTGCATGTCAATTAGATCAGGCATGCACTGACTACTTATGTAAGCAAGACTCCTTGGATTGTACTGGAATGATCCGTTGGTGATTCTTTTTCAGATTCCATCAATCAATATTGATTTGTTGAGAACATAGTTTGTATGGCCTTTGCTTATATCCATGTAATGGTATACCATACAGTGTTTTTTTTAAATTTGTTAATACCTTTTTCATCTGACTCAGTAAATGAACTGACTTTTGTACAACAACGTAATGTTTGAAATATTGAAAGATTTCATTGAAAAGATTTATTTGCCACACATTGTGAATATGATTTGGTTGATATTGAAATCCTGAAAACACTTTCCTTAATTAGTATAATCAGACCAGGTTGTCAGCGTTGTAGTCTGACATTGTAATATCTCTAGAATTACTTACCAAATTTACTTGCAACAAGGGGGATTACTCTTAATGCATTTTTACACAAATATGTCTCCTTTCAACTTAGAAATATGACTCTCTATCAAACACTGGAACAAATGAGCACTGACATCCACATAAGATGCTATCGATATGACTTTTAGCCAATTGATAAAATTTAACACAGCCTGAGGACAGTGTGGTATGACAAAAGTTATAATCAATGGACATATGATTAAGGCTATATCATAATTGATTGATTACTGGCCCTGTCTGCTGACATTGATGGTGACACCTACCGACTCCAACAGGAAGTTCCACTTTAACCCTTTCCTGTTTTCCAAAATTTTAGACCTGTCCAAATTCAAAGATTTTGCAGACAAAAAATTGAAAGTGGATTTAATTTGGAAAACAACCATTCAGTTGGGCAGAAAATATTGTGGAGAAAGAAGAAATTGCTTTTTACAAGCAATTTCTTCTTTTTCTACAATGTTTTCACAATTATAAAACCATGGGGACATAAAAACCAGGGATTGGACCGGAAAGGGTTAATATCAAACAGTGTTATTTTGCAAATTTTATAGCCAGTAAAATGTTACACGTTACATGTAACTTGTAACAAAAAAGTTAAGTTGTTGGTTGGTGACCTAAACCTTGTAACTACAGCTTGATTAAGCTATCAAATCAATGTTTAAGTCGGCAACACAACAAAAATTCTTCCCTTAAATGTCGGACAATGACAAGGAGTTCAAAGTTCACTTTCAGTCTAAATGAATTATTTGATTGGTCGATTGATTGTTTGATTGACAGTTGTGATCAGTCAAATTTATCATCAGATTATTAACTGACTAACAATTAAACTATGCCAAAATGATGGAAGTTGCAGATGGCAGTTAAATTCAACCCATTAACAGATGACAAATTTTTAGACTGGTCCAGTTTCAAAGACTGTTTCCAGACTACATTTTTGAGTTGATGAAATTTTGATTGTTTTTGTAGATTGAGGTAGAAAAAATTGTGGATAATGAAGAAATTGCTTGCATCAAGCAATTTCTTCATTTTTCACAATGTTTGCCAAAGCCTTTTTTCTTCAAGGGTGTCAGAAAGCCTCATTGTATTGGAATGGGTTAAAAGGTGTGTATAATTAAAGAATTTGGCATCTTATCAGAAGAAAACAGTGTGGAAAAAGTACAAATAACTTATATTAAGCCATTATTCCTTTTAGAACAATGTTTTCTAATAGGTCTTATGTCTTGGTGTAAAAGTCTAGATTAATTTTGAATGGGTTGACTTTTTTTTCTCTTGATAAGATAAATTCATAAATAAATGGTCTAAATTATTGATGTAGGGTGTTCATATGACTGAATGGTAACATATTGTTAAAACATATGATAAAAGTCATGTGACATCTGATCACACTGTTTATCTGCATGATTCATTTGCACATTTATTGACCTTTGTCTCTGTATTTCTAAATTGTTTTCTAGACAGAATGACTAAACTATTTGAAAATCTAATTTAATGTCAACTTATACTTCGGCAAACAAAGTTTGGTTGGAAGGGGGATACTAGAATCGTCCTGTCAGTAGGATGGACAGTCACACGTAGGTCAGTCTGTCTGCAAAATCTCCAGTCAGCTCCTCCTAGAGTTCAATTTCGATTTGCTTCATACTTGATAGCAGTGTTCATTAAGACCTGGTGATGTGCAAGATGAGACTTTTGTGAAAATTAAATCAAGAACAATTGAGTTATTGCCCCTGATTTGACTTAACCAACTCCAACACAATTACACTTTTGGGAAAAGATTGTGTGAAATGGAGAAATTGATTGCAACCTAAACATTTCTTCACTTTCCATAATGTTTTCTACACAGAAGGTGAAAAATCTAAAATTCCATTAACTTTGAATCATCATCTGCAACTCTTTTCAATTTGGACCAGTCTAAAACTTTGTCGTCTGGTAATGGGATAAAAACGTGTTGTCTGGTATTGGGTTAAAAGCGCTTGTCAGGACAACTCCTCAAACATTTTTTGTCTGATTTGCTTTAAACTTGGCACAAGTCTTTATTTAGATTTTTAGATGTGCAAGATGCAACTTTTGTGAAACATCCATAAAGAAGTACTGATTATTGACCCTGATTTGACTCAGAAATGCTTGTCTGTACATTGCCTCTTCAGTTCAGTCTGATTTGCTTTATACTTGGCAAAAATGTTCATTAGAAGCTGTAGATGTTGGTTGCGAGTTTTGTGAAAATTCCATCAAGAATTACTTGTTGATCTAGAATTTACTTTAAACTCTTCCTACACTTGATTCACTTCAAACTTGGCAGAAGTGTCCATTAGGAGTTGTAGATGAGTGCAAGACCCAACTATTATGCAAATTCAATGAAGGATAAATGAGTTATTTGTCCCTGATTTAATTTAAAATTATTAAAGAGTATGTCTTATAATTGCTTTCGCCATACTGAACCAATTCCCAGACGGTCCTTCATTTTTACGCCTCTAAAGAAAATAGCTCTGGAAAACAATGTGGAAAATGAAGAAATTGTTTGCTACAAGCAATTTCTACATTGTCCACGTTGATTTCTACCCAGAGAGACAAAGCTTTTAAACTTCAACGGTTTGAAATTGTCCTCTGCAACTCCTTTCAATTTGTTCATACTTGGCATGATTTTAGCCCCCATCAGTGTGCATCTTCTACTACTCATGTCAATGTCATCTGATTTTGTGAAGGTCATCTGACAAGGTCAAATTTTTTGAAAATTTGCCATTTGCTTTTTTTGGCACTGTTTTCTCAAACATATCTTATTTAATTGTTCGTATGCCTCATGAAGGTGGGCTTATTTATCAGCTCACCTGAGCAAGAAGTGCTCTAGGTGAGCTCTTGTGATCAGTCATCATCCGGCGTCTGTCTGTCCATCCATCTGTCCGTCCATTCAAAATTACAAAAAAATCTTCTCCTCCTAAACTCACGATGGAATTTCAACCAAACATCACAGAAATGGTTCTTAGGTCATGCTCTTTCAAAATACTTCAAAGAATTGAAATCCATGAAGAGCTCTGGTTGCCATGGCTAGGAGTGAAAAAAGTTAAAAAATCATCTCCTCCCAAGCCGTAAGGCCTAGAGCTTTGATATATGGTAAAAATCATCATCTATTGACCCTCTACCAAATTACTTCAAAGAATTACCATATTCTGAAAATTAGCCCTTTTCTATGCGATCCTTGATTTTACATAGAAATAAGGAAGGAAAACTTTAAAAATCTTCTCCTAAACCATAAGACCAAGGGCTTTAATATTTGATGTGTAATATATGTAATACCTATTGACCCTGTACTGAAATACTTCATAGAATTACTGTATTCTGAAAATAAGCCTTTTCTGTGCAATCCCAGAAAGAAATAAAGAAGGATATCATAGAAAATGTTCTCCTTCTAAACCATTAGGCCTAGAGCTTTGATATTTGGTGTGTATTAATGCCTATTGATCCTCTACTTAAGTACTTCAAAGAATTACCATACTCTTAATATGGTTAGATCTTCACTATACCTAGGATTAAAGGAGAAAATCTTTGAAAAATCTTCTTCTCCAAAATGATTAGGTGTAGGGCTTTGATATTTTGTATATTATATCATAAAGTCTTGATCAATCATACTCAGGGGAACGACATAGGACCATCATGGTCCTCTTGTTATAGATGGACTGTCCCTTGTAGTCGTTATATTTGAAGCCATAACTCTCGCATTCATGCATTGGTTATAGTTATAACCTTGCATGTTTGCTTGAAGTAAGCTTAAAAAAGCATATTCTAGAAAATGTAATTGACTTTTCCTATCTATAGTGGACCTAATGACTTTGTATTTGTCAACTTTGTGGACCATGGGGGTCCAGGAATCTTGGGATTTGGTATGAAGAGGGTAAGACGCAAATGGCCTTAGCACCAATCAGAGTCTAGTATTATAGAGGGGGTAACTTGGATTTTAGATTTAAATATATTACCCTTATCATGCTGAACCCTGCATATTCCTGTTTTGGCAGAAAGAATAGACAAAGATCAGCCTGCACATAAGTGCAGTCAAATCTTGGTCTATACTTTCCACTTGTCCCCTTTCAGCCAGAGTTTTTTAAATAATTAAATAATATTGACTCTCATTAAAACCTTCAATTGCTGTCAGTCCTTTGATTTTAAAGCAATTCTGTATAGGATTTTATTTCAGCATGACAAGGGGTGAATTGTTGAGGGTACTCATTTTGGAATCATCTCATGGAGATGATGGCAATGGTACTCACAACTCAGGGTGTCCCTCTAGTCTAGACTTCTGTGCAATGTGGATGGCAATGTAGTATTCAAGATAGAAAGAAGTGTTCCTAGGATTTCCGATTTAGGAATTAATCTATTTCAAATTCTCAGAAGGGTTACGTTTTAGAAACTGATTACTGTTATTTTTTTGGTATTGTTGTAATCAGCAATGATAAAGAAAGGAAAGAAAAATGTGAGGGACACTTTTAAGTTGGTAGAATAAGGAGGTCTTTTTAAAACTGCTTGAAATATAAATTTTTATTTGTCTAAGACATTTGAAATCACAAATCTACTAAATTCCGGAATGCCACCTGGTACTCTTCTGTAGGTATAAGTTGCAGACACTGGTAGATTGCACAAGCTTAACCCATTCCCATACAATGATGCTTTTAGACGCTCCTCAAGAAAAAAGCTTTGGAAAACATTGTGGACAATAAAGAAATTGCTTGTAACAAGCAATTTCTTCAATGTCCAGTGTGTTTTCAATCCGAAAGGGTGAAGATTTTACAAATTCAATCTAGTAAAAGTTGTAGTCTGAAACTTCTATCAATTTTGACGAGTCTAAAATTTAGTTGTCTGGTAATGGGTAAACCACAACAGGATTCAAAACATTTCTGATAGAAATCAACAAGTTTAGTAAGAACACTTTCTCTGTAAAACTTTCCAGGGACAGAGCTACATTTGAAGGACTGGACCTTTCAAATCAAAGAATATCACATACAACTTGAGATATGATTATATAGCACACTATGACAGATCTTTCACCCTCAGGTGAAACTCAAACTTTATTTTGAGCCTTAGAATTGAGTTGAAAATGATAGACTCAAGTTTCAGACCTTCCAACTATCTCTTCCAAACTACATGTTTCACATTTATCATATTTTCCTATAACTTGCAATGCAAAACTAGCCCGACTTTGTTTCTGCTGATCATTGAGCATTGGGCACCCAGTATCTGCCGTTTTATGTAACTAAAGTTGTTCAGTTTAGATTTTCAAAACGCTCAACAAATGAATGCCAATCAGTTTTTATTTCTCTTGCACATTATAACATACATCTTCTTCGATTAGAATTCTCTCAGTAGCAACATTCTTTTCTGTCAAATGGGAAACAGTCTACCAACCTGTTGATCATTTTAAATTGTCTCCTGACTTAAAATGACTTACCCACTTGCAAAATGTAGTATATTTTAACTTACCATTCTCATCAACTCTTTGCAAATTGGCATGAATGTCTGTTGGTGGAAAGAGTTGTTGCCAAATCTCACAATATATCCTTTGATTAGAGGTGCTTTACATGCATATTGAACTCTATATTAAACGATAGTGTATAAAACCTCAGAGCAGCATGCACTGCACACTGTGACAATGTTTGAGAGACAAATGATTACACAAGTTCAATGTAAAAAAACATACAACTTCATAATATCCTTAAAAATTACAGGCTTACTTTACAAACGAGACAAGGGTCCCTTACGATAAAGGATAGTATAAAATAATTGACAGTCAATAAACTTGAAAATTATTTGAAGTACTAACAAATAGTAAATTAGATAGTTAACAGTTTTTTGTATCAAAGCCAATGAACACTTCTTTCTGGACTGCTCACCTTACCGCCCCTACCTTGCAATACATGTTCATTGTATGATTTATGTTACCTATTGCCCAATGACCTATTTTCATTTCCTAGAGATACAATATTCAGGTAAATATTACTGCAGACCCTACCAATATGGTACATCAAATTCTTAAAGCTGCAATGGGAACCCTGTTTAATGTACATGTAGTTTAAAACTCCTTATTATCTTCAGTAGTTACGCAAGAAAAAAACATTGCTTTGGTTTAAATCTATTTACTTTTTGTCGCTATAAAAAAAAGCTCTTCAAACTTAGATTAATCCTCCTCAATTCTGCTTCCTGGAGAAAACACCAGTTCTTGTGCTGTTTATGTGAGCTTATGAAAGAACCAAGATTGATAGCAGCTCCAGGGAATCAAAGTTGGTACCTCTTAATTGAAAAGCCAACACCGTACCTCTAGACCACAGACACCACTAGAATGGGGATGTGAGCTTAATGTCGGAACACAAAAGTATCTGAGAAATTTTTGTGTTATTGTCAAGCAACAGTGCTTGGCATGTAAACTTCAAATGTTGTACAAAATGTTGTACATGTGTTATTTTGTTAAAAAAAATCATATACTACATAATTATCTTATTGCATGCTTAATCCTGTTACTTGATGAAATTGGCTTGGCTTGTAGACTGTCATTTATCAATTACCAAAAGACAATTATTTTAGACTAATTCAAATTCAAAGAGATAGCAGGTGATAATTTTTAGTTGCTATAATTACTAAATCTTTGTCTATTTGGCTTGAAAAAAATTGTAGTAATGAAAAAAATTGCTTAAAATAAGCAGTTTCTTAATTTCCACAAAACATTGCAAATATTTTGTTCTTCGGGGGGATAAGAAGAGGGATTGTATGGTAATGGTGGTTTAATCCATTCCAACTCAAGCCCTCCTTTTTACACCCCACAAGAAAAAAAGCTTTGGAAAACATTGTGGACAATGAAGAAATTGCTTGTCACAAGCAATTTCTTCATTATCCACAATGTTTTCTATCCCGAAAGAAGAAAAAAAATTAAATTCCATCAACTTGAAATTGTCGTCTGCAGCTTCTTTCAATTTGGACCAGTCTAAAATTTTCTTGTGTTGGAATGGTTTAAATGCATTACCACACAACAAATTTATTTATGGCCAAGCATCAGAAGATCAGGGTATTTTTCTTACAATTGCCAGTCTTTCTGTCTGTTTGTGTGCAATGCTTACAGTTGAAACTTAATCCTTGTCATGCTGAATATTTACCCTTTCTTCACAAAATTTTAATTTTTTGTCAAATTTAGATCTACTTTGTGTACAAACTTTTACTAAACTTTGAAATAACCAGAAGGTAGTGTAGACTTAGATCAGACTGCACGTCTATGCAGGCTGATCTTAGTCTACACACCTACCACAACTATTGCCAAAATAGGAAGATGCTGGGATCAGCATGACAAGGGTTAATTCTGAGAACTTTAGTCTCCTTACTATCTCATATTCATTCCAGTGAGAATGCTTAAGCTATTCTCACACAATCTGGCCTTTTTATGCCCCATGAGAAAGAAGCTTTAGAAGACATTGAGATGAGTGAAGAAAGCTTGTCACAAATCATTTCTTCATTAACCACGATGTTTCCGACCCCAAAAGATGAAGATTTTTCAAATTTTATTCACTTGAATATTTCTCTGCAGCTTCTTGAATTAGGACCAGTCAAAGATTTTGTTGTCTATTATTCCATTTCTACACAATGATGCTTTTTGACGCCCCCCAAGAAAAACAATTGAGAAAACATTGTGGAAAATTAAGAAATTGCTTGAATCCCAGACAGTTGTAAAAATAAAAAAAAAATCATTAACTTTCAATTGTTGTCTGAAGCTCTTTCAATTTGGAGCAGTCTACTATTTTGTTGTGTGGGAATTGTTTAATTGGTTAGAAAAATGATATGTAGCTGTAGGTATTGTAGCTTTTTTAACTATCCATCTAATGAAGACCAGAACAACTTCCAAGGACATATTTCTAGACATTATGCTGTTTTCAACATAAGTATTTCACTTATTCATCTTTGACTCAATTTGGAATAATCAGGGCCAAATTTTAGATTATAAAACTTTTTAATTATTAACTCAACTTAAAAGTTACTCAAATACTTCAAATTTGAATTGGTTCTTAACCCTTGTATTGATTGCCTTACTGAATTGTTGTAAAATCAAAGGCCTGAAAGCCCTGATAGAACTTGTTGTTCAAAAATGAATATTTCCTTTAGAAATCAATTTCATAAACAACACTGGCAAGAAAAGTACAAGCAGGAGATGTAGACCAAGATCAGACTGCACTTATGTGCAGGCTGATCTTGGTCTACACCTCCTGCCAAAGCCGGAATATTCTGGGTTCAACATGACAAGGGTTAAGTTAAACTTCAACATTCTTTATCTTCAGTAATAAGTCACAAGTTACTATCATAATCTTTTATAACCATTGCACTCTGGATTGAATGCCCAATTCCACATTTTTCAAAAATTGATCTACAGTATCATGCACTATTTGTTCTATTTTCCCTTTTTCTCCTTTTTGTTAAAAAACCTGAGCTACCTGGTTTCCTGAACCTGATTAATTACCAAATGATATTACATGTAATCCATCTTTCTTTTTCATTCTACAGCTGAAGGCCAGTGTACTGAATGATGCCATAATGTATATGAATGAAAACCAAAGATATGGAAAGGTAAGAAAGCATGAAGGTAATAATTTGTCTTATCAAAATATGAAATACATGTATACTACATATTGAATATTTCTCTATCCCATTCCCACACAGTGACGCTTTTGGACGCCCCTAAAGAATAACAAATTGGAAAACAAATAATTTCTTCATTTTCCACAATGTTTTCTACCCAGAAAGTTGAAAAAATCTAAAATGTCATCAATTTTGAATTGTTGTGTAACTGTTTTGAATTTGGACCAGTCTAAAATTCTGTCTTCTGGTAATGGGTTATAAATATTACAATAGTGATAGTACACTAGGGTGATAACATGTGTAATTATTGTTATCCAAAACCTATAGAAGGTCTTTTCACAGAAATGACATCTTGACCAATTCCCACACAACCAAATTTTAGACTGCTCCAAATTGAAAGAAGCTGCAGATGACAATTTCAAAGTTAATGGAATTTTTTATTTATTTTGTCTGTTTGGATAGAAAACATTGCGGATTGTGTAGTAATTGCTTGATACAGGCAGTTTCCTCATTTTCCACAATGTTTTTTTAAAGCTTTTTTCTTGAGGGCATAAAAAAGGGCTAGTGTGGAAATGGGTTAAACATGTAACAATAAAGTTTAAAGCCTAAAATATAAAATGATTTTGAAATTTATTTTCGTTTTCTGTTAGACAAAGCTTTTCATAGCAGGCTTGTGACTAAGATTATCTACAGAGGGGTCCGTAATCAATTTTAACAAAAATTTTTGGATTCCTTTTTGTCAGAAATTTTGTCCCTGTGAGAGCCATAGAGCCTTTAACTAATAGTTTTGCATAATAACATAAATTGATTAATTCTAAAAATTTCATCAATAGATGATAAAGAATGAAGGTTGTATTGTAAACAGAATACAAAGCCTAGCTTTTATTTGTTCATTAACGACTTGATAAATTAATTCAGTATTTCAAGCCAACTGATGCAATATCCTCTATTGATCTGACAAAAAAGTTAAGACTTGCCTAAATTTGCAAAAAACTGAAGATCACTTTTAAGCCAGTGTGATGTTACCAACATTTTATTGTGTGTATAAAGGGCAGACCTTGAGCAACCTGGATAGCAACAAAATGTCATAGTTCAAAAAAATATTAGACTGATCATAGTTGAAAGCATGAAATATGCTATTAGCTCATTTCAAACAATATACTTTCGTTTGGTTCTCAGGAATCCTCAAAACTTAACCAAATCCCATGCAGTGATGCTTTTGGATGCCCCTTAAGAAAAATCATTTGGGAAAAAATCCCATAAAATGAAAAAATTGCTTGTATCAAGCAATTTCTTCATTTTATGCAATGTTTTCTTTCCAGAAAGTTGAGAAAATATAAAATTTTCATGAACTTATTTTAAATTGTTGTCTGCAACTCATTTCAATTTGGACTAGTTTAAAATTTTGCCATCTGGTAATGGGTTAAATGTGGTCTAGAGTCTTATCCTTTTACCACACAACAGAATTTGAGACAGGTTCCAATTCAAAAGATTTTGAAGAAGGCGATTTCAAATTGATTGAGATTAAATTATGTTTGTTTATTGGGCAGAAAACATTGTGGATAGTGAAGAAATTGCTTGCCACAAGTTATTTCTTCCTTTTCCACAATGTTTTCTCAAGTATGAAAAACACAGGGACATAGAAACAAGAAATTGAACAGGAAAGGGTTAAAATTGCTTATCAAATTTAAAATTTTTATTACTGGTATAGAAAAAAGAGTTTGCTCGAACAGAAAATCTTGATTTCTATAGTGAACAGCCATAACAAATATCTATGTCTTATGTACAATTGGCAGA
Organism: Fragum fragum; assembly: GCA_946902895.1. Taxonomy (NCBI): domain Eukaryota; kingdom Metazoa; phylum Mollusca; class Bivalvia; order Cardiida; family Cardiidae; genus Fragum; species Fragum fragum. The sequence goes on along the minus strand of OX336366.1, from coordinate 43,410,779 downwards.
TCACTGCCCTGAGCTCCGACAGGAAGTCCAATTTGATATCAAACGGTGTAATTTTGTAAAATTTATGGCCAGTAAGATGTACCAAAGTAGTAAATTGGTTGATTTGCGACTTAAATATCCTGACTGCAGCTTGAATAAGCTGTAGTTAGAACATTGAAGTCCCCAAAATAAAACAAAAGTGCTTCACATTTATGTTTGCCAATGTCAGAGTTCAAAGTTCCGATCTAAATAATGATTTGATAGGAGAATTGATTCATTGATTGACAGCTACAAATCATCAATCTAGTTTATAGTGAAAATTATGTGATGAAAAACCCTATTCTTATATTTTAGATGGTATTCTATGTTGAAGCCTGTGAATCTGGATCTATTTTCTTGGATCTCTTGCCCAAGGATATCAATGGTAAGATTAATTCAGAAACCATCTATTCCTTTTAACCCATTACCAGATGAGAAAATTCTGGATGGTCCAAATTGAAAGGAGTTGAACATGACTTTTGAAATTGTGCTTAAATAAGAAAATAATGCCCAAAAAGGGTGGGAAACTTCATGAGAAAAGAAGAAATTGCTTTACAAAAAGGTTTCAATGATTGTATTTCCTCAGGGCATTGCTGTGTAGTAATAGGATGACCAATTACCAGATGACATATTATTCAATACTGACCCAAATTGAAAGAGTCCGCAAAGACATGTTTTTGAATTTGAAAGTAAGTGTCAGGTGAGGCAGGAAAACATTGTGGCAAAAGGTAAAATCACTTGTAACACACATTTTTCTCTTTTTACTACTTTGTTTCTCAGCTGTTTTGCTCCAGCCCATCAAAAATGGATTTGTGTGGTACTCAGAGTATTTCTTAACCCATTCCCACTCAGTAATGCTTTTACACTCATCCAAGAAAAAGCTTTGGAAAACATTGTGGAAAATGAAGAAATTGTTTGTGACAATGTTTTCTACCCAGAAAGTTGAAAAAATCCAAATTTTCACAAACTTTAAATTGTCATCAGCAACTTCTTAGAATTTGGGCCAGTTTCCAATTTAGCCGTCTGGTAATGGATTAATCTGTAGACTGGGCACTTTGAGTGACACTGTTTAATAATTTGAATATTTGTAAAAGTATAGAGATATTTTTCTATCTTGCATGTAACAGAAGAGCTATGTCATAACAGCAGTTTTAACATTCAGCTTAGTTAGAGTTTCTGAAGTTCTCATATTGCACAAAAGAACTAATCAACCTTTGCTCTGCATCTAGCACCAAGACTCTTAATAATGAGGCCTTGTGACCTTGACCTATTTGATTTTATGTCCCTCCCTGTGATTTTATACATAAGAAAACATTGTGGGAAAAGAAGAAATCTTATGCCCGTGTGATTTTATACATGAGAAATGTTGTGGGAAGGAAGAAATTGCTGGTAATAATCAATTTCTTCTTTACCAACAATATTTCTATCCTGTAGGTTGGTTACTCTTTTAATTGTCATCTACAACTTCATAAAATTGGACCAGTCCAAAATTTTGAAAACAGGAAAGGGTGATACAGTGCACTCTGGATATGATAAGATCATTAAGACATACCTTGTCTTGCAGTAAATGGGCCAAACAAAAATCACTTACCATCTTGTTGATTTATGATTTCAATTTAACAAGACAATGACCTTCTTTTGAACAGCATATGATGATAGATAAGTCTTCCTACTTTAATGTTTATTCAGTGAAATAAAAAATGAGATATGCAAAGTCTATATAATTACATGCAAAATAATGATTTCATTTGTTCTAACCCTTTCCTGTACAAACCCTGGATGATTTTATACCAGAGAAAACATTGTTGAAAAAGAAGATATTGCTTGTAGTTTTCATTGTTATCTGCAACCTCTTTCAATTTGGACCAGTCTGAAATTTGAAAAACAGGTAAGGGTCATAATAATGTAGTTTTAGCTTTCTTGTTATGCCCCCCATCAATAGATGAGGGGCATATTGTTTTACCAGTGTCCTTCTGTCTGTTTGTCTGTTTGTCTGTCCATCTGTCTATCTGTCTGCAAAACTTAACCTGCCAACTAAACATTTCCTATAACTTCAACCCTGATGAAGTTATAATGCTAATATTTGGTATGTAGATAGGTCTCAACAAGGCGCAACTCGGGAAGGTCATTTCATCAGGGTCAAGGTCAAAATTTTAACCCTTTTCTCCAAAACAAAGAAAAAAAAGAATAAAAATCACCCGTTTCTAAAGAATTCCTGTATCCGGGGCATAATCTTTCACAATCACATGTTGTTTTTCTTTTTGATTTTTCCTAGTAGTAGACGTTCAATATTAGTTTAGATTGAAAGTTTGCCATGATAAATATCAGACTCACACCAAATGAAAGGATGAGATATTTTCAATGACACTTTTGTTCTAGGAGTTAACTTATATACAGGACCATCGCACTTGTTATATACCCTTATCAGGTGATGTGACAACGACCTTTGACCTATTTAACCCTTTCCTGTTTAATCCGGTTTTTACGTACCTGTGTTTATACTTGAAAGAAGAAATTGCTTGTTACAAGTAATTTCTTCTTTTTCCATGGTAGTTTCTACCCCACTTAATAATTGTATTTCAAATAAAATTGACTTTCAATTGCCATCTGCTAAACCTTTCAATTTGGACAGGTCTAAAATACAGTAATACAGTAAAGGGTTAAAGTACTTCAACCCAAAACTTTAACCTTGTCTGTATTATCTGAATGCTTTTGTATAGGAGTACCATACTTCATATAAACACTCCTTTGGTGAAAGTCCTTTCAGACACAGAATCTTCAATTGAAACATTGACCTACAGCTAATTTAGAAAACTTTTAAAAAAATGTCTGCCAGTTATACATTATGAATACCTATACCTTAGAGGTTCCTACTTCTTGCATACATTTCTTTATCAGGTGATACGCCTTCACCATGACATGACCATGACCTTTTTGACCATGACCTTTGACCTACATTTCTACATCTTAATTCTTGTCGGTATTTGATTTTCCTCACACATAGAACCTTCATATTACATGTATGCACTCACAAGATTATTGAATTTTATGTAATATTTAGTGACCTTTACCTTGTACTTTTAATGAAAAAACAATAACAAAACTTTACCTATATTTTTAGATTCCATTTTCCTGGGACAATCAACTTTAAAAATGCGCTAAATTGTAATTTGATTTTCACTTTTCATGAGGTACAGTGACCCCTATTTAATATTTAGTGACCTTTACCTTGTACTTTTAATGAAAAAACACCAACAAAATTTACCTATATTTTTAGACTCCATTTTCCTAGGACAATCAACTTAAAAAATGCACTCAATTGTAGTTTAATTTTCACTTTTCATAAAGTACGGTGACCCTTAACTGACCTTTGACCTTTTTATCAAAATCTTTCACCTTGCATATATTTGAAATATTTATTCAGAGTATTATAATACAGATTTGTTTTTCATTTTTCATATTACAGTGTTTGCAACTACAGCAGCCAATGCCCATGAATCATCTTATGCTTGCTACTTTGACAAGAGCAGAAGGACGTATCTGGGAGATGTGTACAGTATCAAATGGATGCAGGACTCTGATGTAGTAGGGATTGTTTTTCAGAATATGTTGTTCTGCGCTTTAGGAAGAACATTTTAAATGTGTTGTTAATCATGCAAAAAACACTCCTGTAGGCTATGAAAACATGATTACGGAGCTGAGCATTCATTTTGTCTTTTCACAAAGCAAAGTCTTTAAATCATTAATATTTCTTCGTGCTGTATTTCTCAAATTAAGAGGAGTTCATCTAATGAGAGAACAATTTTTAAAAAAAAAATCATATCATGCTTATTTCTATCAATTTAACTAAACTCTTGCCATGCTGAATCAATTCCATTTTGGAATTGCATTAAATGAAAGGTCTAAAAAAAACTTGGAGCACTAGTATTTGGTCAAGATTCCTTTTGAAAATTTTTGGCTTGAAAGTAGTCAAATAGAAAGTGTAGACTAAAATCAGATTGAACTTATGTGCAGACTTGTCTTTGGCTGTACTTCTTGCAAAACAGGAATATTCCAGGCTCAGCATATAGGAAAAAAAAGTTTTTTATACATCTGCTATGTAAGGGTGAAGGGCATATAGAGTTATCTTTGTCTGAGTGTTAGTGTATGGGTGGGTAGGTTAAGTGTACCGTTTGGGTCAAAAGTCCCCTTTAAGTCTTCTTAGCACAAAGAAAGCATGCACGCTTAACCCTTTCCCGTACAATCACTGGTTTTTACGTCCCTGTGTTTTTATACTTTAGAAAACATTGTGGAAAAAGAAGAAATTGCTTGTCACAAGCAATTTCTTCTTTTACCACAATATTTTTTACCCTACTGATTAGTTACTTTTTTTTAAAGATAAAATAGACTTTAAATTGTCGTCTGCAAAACCTTTGAATTTGGACAGGTCTAAAATTTTGTAAAACAGGAAAGGGTTAAGCACTATAGATAAACCAATTTAATTTGAGTGCACATACATATATTTTGAAAGTGCAGGCGTGTGTTCACTTGTAATTTAGGTGTACGCGCACAATTTATACCCTTGAACGTTCAGTGATAATGCACATATGCCTAAATTTTGTGAGTGCACCAGAAAGCTGTCCATGATTTCATTTCTCTAGGGAGTCAGAAAGCATCCTTGTATGGTAAATGGTTAATGTGCATAAAATAAGTATGCTCTCAACCCTTATCATGCTGAAAAGAGTTCTCTACAAATTTAAATTAAAATCAATGAGCTGAAAGTCTAGGTAGTATCAATTCTGAGTTAATATCTATCGATATTTTGAGAATTATCTAATGAAAAACTCTGGCTTAAAAGTGGACTGAACATTCAAGGATATAAATTGTGTGAAGGTGTTTACTTTTTATGTGTGCACACTTATATTTTAAATTGCAATAAGTTTTCTATCCTATTTGGCACTTATTTTCCAATTTTAGCACAAATTGAAGCACAATTTGAGGTGTTGTCTGCAACACCTTTCAATTTTAACCAGTCTAAAATTTTGTTGTCTTTTAACCCATTACAAGAAAGAAGTTGCAGACAACAATTTCAAGCTGCTTGAACTTAGAAAATCTTTGTCCTGTAGAGTGGAAAACATTGAATAACAAACTTTTCTAAAGCGTTTTTCTCGAGATAATCAAAAAATCTGAATTGAGTGGGAATGAGTCAGTGAGTTAAGAAGTTTTCTGAAGTTTGTTACATTTCTGTTATAAATTTTTTTAGGAAGACCTTTCATCTGAGACTTTGGAGAAACAATTCCTGATCACTAAAGAAGAGACCAATACAAGCCATGTTCAGCAGTTTGGTGATATGGTATTGACTAGAAATAGCTGATTTACCATTGTTACAAGGAATTTTTGTGCTCCCCCAAAAGTTTTCGGGGGAGCATATAGTTGCTGACTTGTGCATACGACAGTCTGTCAAGGTCAAATTGTCAAGGTCAATAATTTCCATCATAAAAACTCAAAGTTGGCCATAACTTTTAATTGGAAAGAGATAGGGTCTTCATATTTCAAAAAGGCTTTGCTTGTGATAAGACCTTTCTGTTGGAACCAAGTTTAAGGTCATCAGTCAAGGTCAAGGTCATTTCTCAAGGTCAAAATTTGGAAAAAATTGGCAATAATTTTGCAAAGGTAAGTGATATAGCCTGCATATTTCAAATGTTCATCACTTTTGACAAGATCTTTCAGTAGATATCTCAGACAAGGTTTTTGGTCAATGTCAAGGTCGAATTGTCAAAGCCAATAATTTCCATCATAAAAACTCTAAATTGGCCATAACTTTTAATTGGAATGAGATTTAATCTTCATATTTCACATGTTTATTGTTTGTGAAACGATCTTTTTGTTGCTACCAAGTTCAAGGTCATTTCTCAAAGAAAAAAAAGGAAAATTGAAATTTTAAAATTTGCCATAATTTTGCAATGGTAAGTGATATAACCTTTGTATTTCATATTTTTATTACTTTTGACAAGACCCTTCAGTAGATAATTAAGACAAGGCTCTAGGTCAAATCAAGGTCAAATTGTCAAGGTCAATAATTTCCATCATAAAAACTCTTAATTGGCCATAACTTTTAATTAAATTGAGATTTAATCTTCACATTTCACACATGCATGGCTTGTGATAGGACCTTTTTGTTGGTACCAAGTTCAATGTCATCAGTCAAGGTCAAGATCTTTTCTCAAGGTCAAAGTTGGAAAATTCAAACTTTAAAATTTGCCATAATATTGCAATGGTAAGTGATATAACCTTTGTTTTTCATATTTTTATTACTTTTGACAAGACCTTTCAGTAGATAATTAAGACAAGGCTCTAGGTCAAATTCAAGGTCAAATTGTCAAGGTCAATTATTTCCATCATAAAATCTCTAAATTGGCCATAACTTTTAATTAAATTGAGATTTAATCTTCACATTTCACACATGTATGGCTTGTGATAGGACCTTTTTGTTGGTACCAAGTTCAAGGTCATCAGTCAAGGTCAAGATCTTTTCTCAAGGTCAAAGTTGGAAGTTTCAAACTTTAAAATTTGCCATAATATTGCAATGGTAAGTGATATAACCTTTGTTTTTCATATTTTTATTACTTTTGACAAGACCTTTCAGTAGATAATTAAGACAAGGCTCTAGGTCAAATTCAAGGTCAAATTGTCAAGGTCAATTATTTCCATCATAAAATCTCTAAATTGGCCATAACTTTTAATTAAATTGAGATTTAATCTTCACATTTCACACATGCATGGCTTGTGATAGGACCTTTTTGTTGGTACCAAGTTCAATGTCATCAGTCAAGGTCAAGATCTTTTCTCAAGGTCAAAAGTGGAAAATTCAAACTTTAAAATTTGCCATAATATTGCAATGGTAAGTGATATAACCTTTGTTTTTCATATTTTTATTACTTTTGACAAGACCTTTCAGTAGATAATTAAGACAAGGCTCTAGGTCAAATCAAGGTCAAATTGTCAAGGTCAATAATTTCCATCATAAAAACTCTAAATTGGCCATAACTTTTAATTAAATTGAGATTTAATCTTCACATTTCACACATGCATGGCTTGTGATAGGACCTTTTTGTTGGTACCAAGTTCAAGGTCATCAGTCAAGGTCAAGATCTTTTCTCAAGGTCAAAGTTGGAAAATTCAAACTTTAAAATTTGCCATAATATTGCAATGGTAAGTGATATAACCTTTGTATTTCATATTTTTATTACTTTTGACAAGACCTTTCAGTAGATAATTAAGACAAGGCTCTAGGTCAAATTCAAGGTCAAATTGTCAAGGTCAATAATTTCCATCATAAAAACTCTAAATTGGCCATAACTTTTAATTAAATTGAGATTTAATCTTCACATTTCACACATGCATGGCTTGTGATAGGACCTTTTTGTTGGTACCAAGTTCAAGGTCATCAGTCAAGGTCAAGATCTTTTCTCAAGGTCAAAGTTGGAAAATTCAAACTTTAAAATTTGCCATTATATTGCAATGGTAAGTGATATAACCTTTGTATTTCATATTTTTATTACTTTTGACAAGACCTTTCAGTAGATGATTAAGACAAGGCTCTAGGTCAAATTCAAGGTCAAATTGTCAAGGTCAATAATTTCCATCATAAAATCTCTAAATTGGCCATAACTTTTAATTAAATTGAGATTTAATCTTCACATTTCACACATGCATGGCTTGTGATAGGACCTTTTTGTTGGTACCAAGTTCAAGGTCATCAGTCAAGGACAAGATCTTTTCTCAAGGTCAAAGTTGGAAAATTCAAACTTTAAATTTTGCCATAATATTGCAATGGTAAGTGATATAACCTTGTGATGAGACCCTTCAGTAGATAACTAAGACAAGGCTCTTGGTCAAGGTCAAGGTCAAATTCCAACTGACAAGTGATTGCAATTTCTGTCTTTGAAAAGTTGGCCGCTAAAATGAAAAGGACATTTGGCAATTTATTTCAATTTTTGACTCAATGAATTTTACCATGCTAAAAAGGGGCTTAATGCCATGTAGCTTTACATTTTGTATATTGCCTACTCTAAAATAAATCAGTCTATTGTTTCTGTAAGACTATTAAAGTTAGAGTCTCCATTTTTGTATGGAGACAGTTTTTATTGATAACTTTGATGGTCAAGGTAAAATATTTAACCCTTTACCATATAATGATATTGAATTTTACTAGAATAAGGTTTGTGAAGCCAAACAGATTCCTTCAATGTTTGTCAAACTTTCAAGTTTCTTGTGAACTGAACTCTCAAACTAAAGTTGCATTCAATAAGAATTTTTTGTCCAATAATGGCATACAGTTTTGTGACAAAGTCTTATTCAGGGAGCATAATCCATCTCCGACGGCTTTTGTTCTCAAATTGGTTTGCAGATAACTTAACCCTTGCCCATTTTTTTTAAAATTTTTGACTTGTCCAAATTGAAAGATTTTTCAGAAAATAATAGGATGTAATTTGAAATGAAAAAATCCTGTGTGGTAAAATATTTTGGGGAAAGAAGAAATTGCTTGTTACAAGCAATTTCTTCTTTTTCCATAATGTTTCCTCAAGTATATAATCACAGCAAAGTAAATCCTGGGTTTGTACAGGAAAGGGTTGAGAATTTACCTGATGACTTAATGTTAGACTGGTTAAATTGAAACAGGTTGCAGATGACAACTGCAAGTACATTTATGAAAAATAGTTGCAAACTAGGGAATAAACATTATGAGAAAAGGAGAAGCTGCATGTTACATGTCTTCTGTCCCCACAATGCTCTCTAAAATCATTTCTTCTAAGTACTTCAAATACTTGCTTGTGTAGTAATAGGTTAAACATGAGGCATTTTTAGATTTTTTATATTTTAAAAGTTTGAAATGAGTTCTCTTAATTGACTATATCATCTATTCCCACACAATGAAATTTTAAATTTGTCCAAAATCAAAGAGGCTGCAGGCAGCGTTTTTTAATGGGTGAAATTTCAAAGTTCTTTGTTTTTTGGGACCAGAAAACATTGTCGATAATGAAGAAATTGCTTGTTACAAGCAGTTTCTTCAATATCCCTAATGTTTTCCAAATCCCTATTCCTGAGGAGTGTAAAAATGAGAAATAATGTGGGAAGGGGTTAAAATGAACCAATTGAAATATATAAATAGAAACCAACCATGGCTATTTGTTAAAAAAAATTCTGGAAATTTAACCCATTTCCACACAATGACGCTTATTGATGACCCTCAAGATAAACAGTATGGAAATCATTGGAGTAAATGAAGAAATTGCTTGTTTCAAGCAATATCTTCATATGCTAAAAAGTTTTCTTACAAGAAAATTGAAAAAATCTAAAATTTAATTTGTCTTCTTTCAATGTGGACTAATCTAAAATTTAATTGTGTGGTAATAGGTTCACACTTCTGATTCTTCAGTATAAAGATGTAAAATTATAACACCTTGTATAAACATCAATTGATAAGATATGGGCTTTTATCCTAATGAAAATACATTATCAATCACTTTCCTTTTGAAATTTGCTTTTGATATACGTCCACCTGCAAAGCAGGGCAGCATATACCATAGATTAGTGAGCACTTTTAACCTTTTCCCACTCAATCCCTCCTTTTTACGCCCCTCAACAAAAAAGCTTTTGAAAACATTGTGGAAAATGAAGAAATTGCTTGGATCAAGCAATTTCTTCATTATCCACAATGTCTTCTATCCCAAAAGACAAAATAATTCAAAATTCCATCAATTTGAAATTGTCGTCTGCAGCTCCTTTCAATTTGGACTGGTCTAAAATTCCTTTGTGTTGGAATGGGTTAAATTCTCAACATAGGGCAGGATTATTATATGGATTGCCTTTTGAGCCTACTTTTTACCCACAAAATCTTATTTTACAGAGTATCGCTAAGTTGTCAGTTGCAACTTTTCAAGGTGAATCTTCTGCTCCAGAACCAAAAGTTAAGATCGAAGATGCTTGTGTAAGTTTTTAGTATTATAACCCTCACATGTTTTTACACTATTATAGACTGGTCCATTCAGTTTGTGCATTAGTCTGTTTGTCTTCAAAATGACTTCAACATTGACAAAAATTTTTGACTGACAAGTACTTGGTCTTTTTATTGCATTTGTGTATTCCTTGTGATAGGTCCTTTCTGGTATAACTCAGTCCAAGATTATCTGCAAAGGTCAGCATCATTTTACAGGAATAATAACTGTGATATTGACTATTGATTTTGGTAAGTTTAGATCTTAATATGTCGGACAAGTATTTCCTATTGAAAGACCCTTCAAGGGTCAAGGTTGTCTAATATTGTTAAGGTCAATATTAAGGTTGCATTTCAAATTCAGCTGTTTCAAAGGCAATTCTGTTTAATATACACATCTTGTCATGCAATATTTTTGTAATGTTGTTGTTGATATAATTCTTAAGAAAAAAAGGGACATATTGTAAAGGAATAATGAGAAGTTAATCCTTGTTTTTTAGCATGACTGTTAGCAGGGATAGCTATTCCATTCACCTGTCAGTGTATTGGTTTGGTTAAAGTTTTATGTGCAATTCATATCTCTTTTTGTACTAATACTATTGCTCTGAAAGTTTGTGTCCATTGTGCCTCAGTGCTTGTTTGGACTTCTCCTCCTAGAGTTTTCAGTCATATTTGCTTTATACTTGGCAGAAATTTTGATTTGATTCAAGTATAATGATTTGAAACCTTGTTGTAGGCCTTGAATAACAATAACCATAGCAAATTTCTTGTCATAAATCTTACTTATTATGCTGACATTTATTTAGTTGAACGTTGTCTAATGAAGAGTTTGAATTGCTATTACTATCCAGCACTTAAGAGGTTGTTGTCCACTTAGCGCTCTTGTAATTAACCAGTCCTGGTTGCCAATGAAAGATAATACTATCAATTAAATCATTCATTTAGACTGGTAGTGGAGTTTTAAATCAGACTTGGCAGCCTTTTATGTGAAGCAATTTTGTTGGTTTGACTACAAAAACAGTGTAACTACATTTTATTCAAACTTTAGTTCCAGTGTATAGGTTGCTAACTAACCATTCTACTTGTTTGTTACTTGCTATTAGCCATAAATTTTCCAAAACAAGGCTGTTTAACCCTTTTCCTGTTATGGGTTCTATCCCTGGCGGCGGCACATATCCTTACAGACATTTATCTCTCAACAATAGGTGGATAATCATAAACCTATTTGGGATAGCAGCTGGAGGCTAGGAAAGGGTGTAATAGTTGTATACCAGCAATCCATTGTTCGGTTCTCCAACTGCCACTATAAGACTGAAAAATTGTTATAAGGTGTGTTAAACCCCATTCAAACAAACAAGCAAATTAAACATTTCCTATTTAATCTCTGGTATTACGTCCCTGTGATTTTATAGTTGTGAAAACATTGTAGAAAAAAAAAGAAATTGCTTGTAACAAGCAATTTCTTCTTCTTCTACAATATTTTCTACCCTCCTTCATGGTTATTTTTTAAATTAAATCCCATTTCATTTTTTGTCTCCAAAACCTCTTAATTTGGACAGATCTAAAATCTTGCAAAATAGGAAACGGTTAAAATGGAAGTGGAACTTTCTGCTGAGTCGATGGGCAGGGCAAATGGAGTAAGAAGGCCAATGATGTATCAAATGCTATCTAATACTTTACTGTATTTTTAAGGCTGATGCTGTCAAGTCTGAGGATGTTCCATTGGAAATTCTGAGGAGAAGTTTAGACTTGGAAGAGACTGCTGAAGGACGAAAAGCTGTGCAGACTAAGCTGAATCAACTGATAAAGGTTGGCAGCTGAATTCACTTTGCTTCAGTTGGGGGACAATTATTTTACGGGCTATTGAGTTATTTATAAACTGAAGGGACTACTCATAAGTCCTGTATCAAAATGACTAGGGCTAATCCTTTCCTACACTATCCTGTCTTTTGACATCCTGTAGGAAAAAAGCTTTGTAAAACATTCTGGGTAAAGGAGAATTTTGCTTTTTAGAGGCAATTCTTTAATTATTCACAATGAAACCATCCTTTGTAGTAGAAAATACTGTGGGAAAAGTAGTAGAAAATACTGTGGGAAAAGGAGAAATTGCTTGTTACAAGCAATTTATTCTTTTTACACAATGTTTTCTCAAGTATAAAATCACAGTGACATAAAATCCTAAGTTTATACAGGAAAGGGTTAAGAACTCTGGAGCATAGCTTCTAGAATTATGGATGGATTTCGAAATAGATTCGCACAGTTATTCTCTTTTATCAGTAGATGTGCCATTTTGAACAAGTTTTCCGATAGCTCCAAGGTCAGGTCACATCTCAAGGTCAAATGTCATTATTTTGCATGTCTAGATAAGGGCGAGCATGTAGCTGCATCTTTGTCTATTAGTTCGTCTGAACCCTTTTCCCTTTTATTTCATACGTTTTGTGAAACCAAATTTGTCTCTGACGGCTCTTGGTATTTTTTGTTACATGTTATAAACTATATATTTTACAAAATCATGCCATTATCCCTTGTCTTGCTGAATTAAAAATCCTATACAGAATTGCTTTAAAAATCAAAGGACTTATGGCATTGGAAGGTCTTAATGATGGTCAATATTTCTTTTGGCTGAAAGGGGACAAGCAGGAGGTGTAGACAAAGATCACACTGCACTTTTGAGCAGACTGATCTTTGTGTATACCTCCTGCTAAAACAGGAATATTCTTGGTTCACCATGACAAGGGCCAGGGCTCCGAAAATCCGATAAATTGCCGGTCTGGACCGAATTTTGAATTGCCAGACCGATTGGAATCCCAAAAAATAACACCAAAATCGGTCCGAAATGTTCTTTGAAATTTTGGTAAACTCGCTCATTATCTATCAAAATCAACTTTAAAACCGAAATAATTCAAGGGTTTCCACCTTATCTGCAGATTAAGAGATTAACAAAAGTGCCAAAAATCGATAATTAAATTACCCGCCGGCCAGTCAAGTGCCCATCCGCACTTGGACCTAATTAGCAGTTTGCCAGTTTCGCGCTTGACCGAACTTCGGGTATCGAGTATTTGCAATAGAAAATCGGTTTGACTTACACCTGTTCGAGGTCTTATCAAAATGCTCATCTAAAACTGCGTCAATTTAAACTTGCAATAACTGATGAAACATATTTCTTTTACTATAATACGAGACATGAAAAAGGTTTCAGTTGCTGTTCGTTTGAATTTGGAAAAGTTCAGCACAACGCTTTAATGAAATTAATTTATCACAAGTAAGCGCGTAAGACCTAATTTGAAGTTTGTAAAAAAAAGCGATGTCGTTAATATTTGTTATATTAATTTTCATTCGCGGTAAGAAACGTAACCTAAGAATTCAAACAATAGGTTTGCAAAATGCCGATAATTTGAATATAAACGAAAACGTCGTTTAATAATATCGCTAGTTCCGTCAATAAAATTAAAGAAACAACGAATCATGAAATCTTACTTCAGGGGTGGAAAACGTCCGAATTATAAATCGCAAAATAACGACAATTAATAAAATGACCGAGATATGTGCACAAATTCTACTCTGAGAAAATAGTGCAACACGTGGGCGACCCACTCGAGTTTGTCTCGTCGGTCTTTTTGATGTACGTCACGACTCTGCGATCCCATGGGATAGAATAGACTGACCCGACATTTTTGTGACGTCAGCTGTGTTTTTCCATCATCAGAATGCTCGTGTTGAGAGAAAATCGCTATGACTGTGTTAAATTTAGAGAACTTTGGAACATCATTACTATAATGAAATCGGCGGTACTCGGGGGGGGGGATGCGTACGTCACGGAAAAGAATTTTGATAATATAATTTATTTGTCTATCTAATTTTACAATTTATTGGAATTTCGTGGACTGCCGTACATTGCCGGAATTGCAATTTATATACAGCCGAATTTTCAAAAATAAAATGAAAGTAGGATTGTCAGTTGTTTTCATCTAACTTCCACTCGTTGAAGATTATAATCATCTTCGAAAATTTTGAAAAAGAATGCAACTACCGCATGAATGATGAACCCTTTTACATACGGGAAAGATGAAAAAAGGCGGGGTATTAGTTTTTGCCGGGGGGGGGGGGCATTCGTTTTTGCCGACGGGGGGGGGGGGGCTATCGTTTTCCTCGGCGGGGGGGGGGGGGGGTAATCGTTTTTGCCGGGGGGGGGGGGCATTGTCCCGGCCGGACCGATTTTAATTTCCAAATTTCCGGAGCCCTGACAAGGGCTAACCCATTCCAACACAATGTCTCTTTTTGATGCCCTTTAGAAAAAAATTGTGGAAAACATTTGGAAAATAAAGAAATTGCTTTAATCAAGTGATTTCTTAATTATTAACAATGTTTTCTATCCAAAAAGACAAACAAATCTAAAGATTCCATCAACTTGAAATTGCCATCTGCAGCTTCTTTCAATTTGGACCAGTCTTAAATTTTGTTTTATGGGAATGGGTTTATAGAACTGCTTTATCAGAGTCAGTGGGTATAGCCAGCATCTATCAATTATTCATTAGCATTTTTTGTCCAACACAAATCACCCCTGAACGACAATATAAATAATAATAGTCAATATTTCAGCCCTCATACACTTATCCAGATCTCTTGTTATTTGCTTTCTTTAAGGAGAGAGAAATTGTTGATTTGACAATGAAGATTATGGTTGGTATGGCAACAGAAAACCATGTACAGAGTACAAAAATGATGGAACACCGCAGTCATATCACAAAATGGGAGTGCTACGAGGATGCTGTGGATTTCTTGATTGATAGCTGTCCCAACCATCTTAAACTGCCACAGGCATGTAGCAATTTAAAGTTTATGAAATTTTAGATTTTTTCAACTTTCTAGGTAGAAAACATTTGAGGAAAATGAAGAAATTGCTTGTTTCAAACAATTTATTCATTTCAGACAATGTTTTCCAATTGTTTCATAAGGGGCGACAGAAAGCACCATTGTGTTGGAATGGGTAAATTTTTAGACGGTGTCAAATTAAAATAAAGTTGCAGAGGACAATTTATGGTTGAAGAAATTTTAAAAAAATCTATGTCTTTTTGGTACAAACTTTGTAGGTAATAAAGAAATTGCTTTTTAGTAAGCAGTGTCTGCCTTTTCCACAATGGTTTCCTGAAGCTTTTTATCTCACCAGAGCAAGAAGTTGTGTCCATCGTACATCGACCGGTGTCTAGCATGTGTCAACATCTTGTATGCACTCTAGAGATAACAAATGTTTAGCTCAAATGCCCAGAAACTTGTTCAGAATGTTTGTCTCTATGAAACCTTGGTCAACTTAGTATTTGTTCATGTGGGATCAAAAACAAGGTCACTAGGTCAATTCTTAGAGAACCTCGAGTACTTAGTATGCATTTGATAAGCCTTATTTGTGGCTCAAAAACCTTGATATTTGTAGTTGCCACATTTAAGGCTTGAATGTCTTCAAACTTAGTTTAAAGTAATTTCACCTAGATATATCAGAAATAGAATTTTGATATAGTCTCACCTTGGATAAAATATTAAGTCGCTTGTGCTTTTTTGGCCATGTGTTGCCACTGTCTCAGGTGACTCTTGTTTCTTGAGGGTTGAAAGATTGCAGGTTTTAGTCGGAATAAGTTAAATAATCTCTGAATTTGCACTAGGAGTGTCACTTTTCGCTCAAGTGAGTTTGCTAAGCTGGGTACCAATTTTAAATGTTATCAAGCATTTTGTCATCCTGAAGGAAGGGCTTGATACTTCCTTTTAAGTTTGATGTGCATTTCAATACATGAATATCAACTAACATTATATATCAATTATAATTGATAATCAATAGATAGATAGAAGTACAAGAAATAAAACTCTTTATACAGAGATTGCTGTAGTATCAGATAGCTTTATATGTGTTACTTGAACTTTGTATATTTTTTCTTGCGGCTTGATAGCGTAGTAGGTAAGGACGTTGGACATTGCAGTGCTAGAAAACATTACTGTATCCCTGTGAGTTTGAGTCCCTTTATAGTTAAAAATAATACTCATGCTTAAACCGAAATATTCCTATCTCAGCAGGAGGGTTATACTAAGATCATCCAGCAAATATGTGCAGTCTGATCTTAGTCTACACCACCTGCTTGCCCCTTTCAAGCCAGCACTGTTTATAAAATCAGTTTTCAAAAAAATATGGACCTGCAATTAGTGCCTCCGGAGATTTCAATGCTTTGATTTTTAGTGCAATTCTAAACAGGATTTTATTCAGCATTACAAGGGTTAATTCTTCACTAGGATTGAGAAAGGGAGTAAGATCCAAGACTTCATTATGTAAATAGGATTATATTTTAATGCAATTTAATTATTTCAGAATGACTATGCCCTGAGGAAGCTTTACATGATTGTAAACATGTGTGAGAACAACATTCCCCTGGAGTACATCAAGAGTTCAGCAATCAAAGCCTGTTCCATTGACTTATAAGCTAAAGCTACCTTATCATGAAATAAAATCCAAGATTGTTTTTGCATAAACTGTTCCTTTGATATGCTAAACTTGATTATCGGACTGTATTGTAAAGTACTTGTTTGGATAAGCAAATTTTCAAAGCAGACTATAACCATAATAGGTTTAAGAAATCCATTGTCTTTATGGGCTGAAAACATTGTGGATAATGAAGAAATAGCTTCCAACAAGCTATTTCTTTATTTTTTCACAATGTTTTCCAAAGCGTAACTTCTACAGGGCACAAGAGGCAGAAGTGAAATGTAATTAATGTAAGAGAATTAAAATTACTAGGCATTCATATTAAAAAGGCATACACACTTGATTATGTTTTGTCATACATGTAGTTTGAAAGAACATTTCTGGGCCCGAGATTATAAAACTTTTTTCATATTTAATTTAGAATTTGCTCAAGATCCGATTTGTAATAAGAGATGTATATGTTAAATTCTATGGCAAGCGCATGGAAATAAACATTATATTGGTAAATTATAATTTACAACAAAATATCTATAGTCAAGATACAAAAACAACAATTATTCAAACTTGAAGTTTGAATAAATTCTCAGTTGAGTATGAAAAAAGTTTTATAATTCAGGCCCTGAAGTTTACAAGTTTAAAAAGAAAATGAATCCCTTAGAGTTATTGAAAATAAAAGTATTTACAAAAATGTCTGATTTCCAAGTTTAGTATGTCATAGTCAAAATTTGATATACATGTACTATGTATAAAAGTGATGTCATGAGAGTTTATTGACCCTTTCCTGCACAATCCCTAACTTTTATATCCTTGTGATATTATACTCGAGAAAACATTGAAGAAAAAGAAGAAATTGCTTTAACAAGCAATTTCTTCTTTTTCCACAATATTTTTTATCATGTAGGACAGCGACTTTTTAATTGTACTTGCTTAATGATGGTATCTGCTATCCCTTTGAATTTGGACAAGTCTAAAATTTACAAAAACAGTAGAGGGATAAACTGTCAAAATTATGTCTATAGAAGCATTAACCAATTACCAAACAACAAAGCTTTTGAGGAGTCCAAATTGAAAGAAGCTACAGATGGCATTTCAAAATGTGTGTTAATTGAAAAATAAGTGCCATATTGGGAAGAAAATAGATCATAGAAATTGCTTGTTACAAGTTATGTCTATTTCTCACAAGCTAATCCAAATTACCAGTATCAAATGTGGCATTGTGGGGTTATGAGTTAAATTTTCAGCAATCTGATCTGATGAGGCATTTGTACAAGCCAATCAAATATATGGTCTTTTTGGATGAGACAAATTTTTAGAATTTTTGATGAACAAGGTTCCTTCATACATAAGGCTGCTTTTTTACGCCCCTCAACAAAACAGCTTTTGAAAACATTGTGAAAAATGAAGAAATTGTTTGTAGCTCACAATACAATGAGTTTTAAATTTCTAAATTGTTGTCTTTAATTTCTTTGAGCCTTAAACTTTGCCGTCTGGGAAAATGGTTAAGCATAATATTTCCTAGAAAAAGTTTCTTTGTCAGTCAAAAAGCCTGGAAAGGACAAGCTGAAATAATTTCTGCTTTTAACCCTTGTCATGCTTAACCCGGAAAATTCCAGTTCTGGCAGGAGGTAAAGCCAAAGATTATCCTGCACGCTTTTAATACATGTAAATGGCTAATACAAAATATTTTTCATCACTATGATAGTCAATTGAGGTTGTATGTTGACTTTTTGTTGGTTGTATTTTGTTGTTTCTTAGTTTCTTATTTGTAAAGACTTAATGAAAATGTTATTTCTAATTAGTTCTTATCTTTTTGTCCTTTATTTTGAATATATATTATAAGAATTGTATTGAAATTATTGCCGGTAATCGTGTGGGAAAAAAAGTAGACTTTTATAGTTATGTATTTTTCATGGAAATTTGAATGTGATTCATCACTTAAAGTTTCACATGACAAATTCTGCTGATGATAATATTGCTAAATGGGAAGCAGATTTCATGCATGAATTGGCCTTTTTGTCTGAACATCATCTGTTATAACAACAGTTGGGTACAATGATAAACTTTCCTTGACCCCTTGAATAACTCTTTCAATCAAGTAACTTATCTTATTTAACCCATTAAAAACAACAAAACGTTAGTCTTTAACCCTTTCCTGTGTAATCACTTGTTTTCACACTTACCAGATTTTATACAAGTGGCAATGTTATTGGAAGAGCAGATTCATCAATTTCTCTTTAATATTTTCTACCACACAGTTTAATTTGTCATCTGCAACCTATTTGAATTTGGACCTGTCTAACTCTGATGACCAGGTGACTAAGTTCCACCCAGGACCTCTATTACCAGATGAGAAAAGTTTAGACTGCTTAAAATTGAAAGAAGTTGCAGATGACATTTCAAATTGCACTCAAATGGAAAATAAGTGCCAAATAGGATGGAAAACATTTTGAGAAAATGCAAAATTGCTTGTTACAAGAATTTACCCATTTCCCAAAGATTTCCATGTACTTCTTCAGGGCACCAGAAGTCAATGTGTGGTAATGGGTTAGAACTAATATTTTTAATTGAGATAGGAAACAGCGGAGGTCATTCAGTGAACTTATTTTGAAAATAGACACATACCATGGGAGAATGACCTGTCAAGTTCCTACAATGATGAAAAAGGTCCAATTTTTGTCAGCCTGTGCAGTCTGAGATGGGTCAATACTTTTCATATCCCCCAACCTCCAAACCACCACACACCAAAATAAACTCAGGCATACTTTTGTTGCAATAATGCAGATTTTTATGCTATTTTTAAAGATCTTGGAAAAGGTTAACCCTTTCCTGTACAATCACTGTTTTACGTCCTTGTTGTTTTATACTTGAGAAAACATTGCGGGAAAAAAAGAAATTGCTTGTAACAAGCAATTTCTTCTTTTCCCACAATATTTTCTACCCTGTTGGCCAGTTATTTTTCAAATTGCACTCACTTTTAGTTGTTGTCTGCAACGTCATTCGATTTGGACAAGTCTAGAAATTTGAAAAACAGGAAAGGGTTAAGTGCTGAAACATATGATACTTGTTTAACCCATTTTCAGATGACAAAATTGTAGACCGGTACAAGTTGGAAGTAGTTGCAGACAATTATTTAAAGCTTATGCTTTTTTGAAAATCTTCGTCTTTTTGAGTAGAAAACATTGTGGAAAATGAAAAACATTGCTTATAACAAGCAATTTCTTCATTTACCACAATGTATTCCAAAACTTTTTTCTTAGGGTTGTTAAACAGCAGAATCGTGTGAGAATGGGTTAAGACTTTTAAAGATCTATTATAAATTCTCGAAATTTCATCTCACACTTCCCTTTTGCACCAGATATATACATGTTTATAAATGTTGGTGACTACCTGTGTTGTTGATTTATAATAAAGGAACTATATTTACAATTTATCTTCATCCATCTTTTTCTTGACCACACAATGAAAATATTGTATTAATTTGCAAGGTATGTGCAGAAATGAAAATGTTATACACTAAATAGTCCCAATCAAAGAAATTTTCAACTATCAAATAATTTATTTAGGTCAACATAAACATTAAACTACAACGTTTAAAAAGGTATAACTTAAGACAAGTTCAATCGAAGAATCAATAAACTATCAAATAATCTAATTTTAAGTTTCGTCTATCAAAATGGGCATTCTGATTGGTCAAAAAAAGTATACCTCATTAACAAACTTTTGAGTACCAGTAATGTTGTATGTTTCCGCACAAAATATTTCAATACAAAAACAAGTATCATAATTTGTAAAGTTTTGCGTTTTTCGCTCGATGCTGTTAAGTTATAAGAAATGGAGAGATTATTTTTTGTTTTCATGGAGGTATGAACCGAAAAACCTCGTCACACATACGTATGAATCTGCATCGCGGATTTCTTTGTTTACACTAGAGAGGCCACAATTTCGTCTCGATGTTCATGAATCTTGGCCAGAATAATTGATAGGTTATAAGGATGCAGCCTATTGATTATGGGAAGGTTCAATTGGTTAATGGCAATTTCTTAGTTTACACTCCAAATGCCACACTTTTTTATCAAATCTTCACGAAACTTGGCCAGAATAATTGGTAGGTCATAAGGATGAACCCTGTTGTTATTGGGAAGGTTCTGTTAGAAAACACGAGAAAGGGGGCCTTAATTACAAATTCTTTATTCACACTCTTTAGGTCACAATTTGGCTCAATCTTCATGAAACTTGTTCAAATTAATTTTTAAATCCTAAGGATGAGTCCTATTGATTATGGAAAGGTTCTTGTAAAAATTACTGGAAAAGGGCCTTAGCAACAATTTCTTTCTCTACACTTTAGAGACCACAGTTTTGACTCAATCTTCATGAAACTTTGTCAGAATAATTGTTAGGTCATAAGGATGAACTCTATTGATTATGGGAAGGCTTTATTTGAAAACACTGGAAAGAGGGTCATAGAGACAATCTCTTTGTATACACCGTTTAGGCTCAATTTGCATGAAACTGGTTACAATTATTTGCCTCCAGTTGCATTTTTTTATCTCTCGCCGTTTCGGCGAAGAGGATATAGTAATCGTCTCCGTCCGTCATTCCGTCAGTAAGCTTGTCAGGAGCATATTTCCTAAAGTATAAATGCTATCAACTTGAAACTTCATAGGTGGATAGATCTCATTGAGGAGAAGTGCAGTGCACAAGAACCACAACTCTTGCTTGCATAATTTTG
Source organism: Fragum fragum (assembly GCA_946902895.1). Taxonomy (NCBI): domain Eukaryota; kingdom Metazoa; phylum Mollusca; class Bivalvia; order Cardiida; family Cardiidae; genus Fragum; species Fragum fragum. Next base: position 43,389,593 of record OX336366.1, on the reverse strand, counting down.
GAGTTCTTGCTCTATGTTGTTTTAAAGACTGGGATTTTTATCCGGAGCACATCTATGAAAGTATAATAGCTATTAACTGGAAACTTCATAGGTGGATAGATCTCGTTCGGGAGAAGTGCAGTGCAAAGACCCGCAACTCTTGCTTGCATAATTTTGGAGTTATCGCCCTTTGTTGTTTTTAAGACCTAGATATTGTCCGGAGCATATCTCTGAAAGTATTATAGCTATTTTCGAACTCATTGAGAAGAGACGCAGTGCACAAGAAATCTTAATCTTACTAGCTTCAGTTTACTATCAAGCTATTACGGCGGGAGATGGCCATGCCTGACATGGCTCGTGTTATACAACAGATGATTCAGGTGACAGGTACTTTAATCCCACCAAAAATATCATGGACCTTGGCCAAGTAAAAACTAACATTCCAGGCATAGAATTCTGTTAATCAAATGGAATTATTTGTAAAACTTAAATACAAAGATTACCTCAACATTATTGATTCCATGTTAACCCCTATTTTTTACAACACATAGATACCTGAAAATGATTTTCAGAATTATCAATCATGTTCATTTCAAATATTGTGAATACTTCGTAGACTCGACCAATTCCCACCAATTGCACTTTTCTTTGCCCAACTATGGGAAATTTTGTGAAAAATAAAGAAATTGATTGGCACAATATTTTTTTTACACAAATAGTCATAGGTATTTTAGATTCTATCAACTAAAATTGTCATCTTTCAATTTGGACTCGTCTAAATATTAATTCATTACAAGACGACATAATTTTAGACTGGTCCAGATTGGAAAGGTTACAGACGATAGTTCAGAACAATAACTTAATTTTCATGCCGTTTTCCCCAAAACAGTCCCTGTGGGAGTTTTAACCCATTCCCACACAGTGACGCTTTTGGACGCTCCTAAAGAAAAGCAACTGCGAAAACATTGTGTAAAATGAATAAATTGCTTGTGACAGGCAATTTCTTCATTTTCCACAATGTTTTTTACCCAGAGAGGTTTAAAAAATGTATATAAATTTTAAATTGTCGTCTGCAATATCTTTCAATTTCGACTAGTCTAAAATTTTGCTGTGTGGGAGTTTTAAACGTCATGATAGTATGGTTATTGGTTGATATTAACAACAAATGTCATTGCTAATGCTAATTGAGTCTTGTTTCCAATAGTGACCCATATCCAAAAAGACTCTGTAAACCCGATCCTAAACAATCACGTTTTTTGACTCTTCTCAAGAAAAAAAAAACTTTAGAAAATATGGTTGAAAATGAAGAAATTACTTGAAACAAACAATTTCTTCATTATCCATGATGTTTGCAACCCAAATAGACAAAGATTTTTTAAAACTTCATCAACTGAAAATTGTCTTCTGCAACTTCTTTCAATTTAGACCAGTCTAAATTTTGTCGTCTGGAAATGCGTGGTTTTCACCTAAGGATGCGATGATTGGCCATTTATTTCACAGGCTGATCTTTTAACAGAAACACATTGAATAAGGGTGATACTCAAAATCAATTTGAAAAACAATAGTAATATCAGTGATTTGCTACCACAGCCTTGTAACTACACGTTTGTTTTGTAGTAGTTAAAAGATTTATTAAACCCCTTACCTGTTTTTATACGCCCGTTGAAAAACTGGGGGTATTATGGGATGACCCGAGGTGTCCGGGCGTCCGGCGGGCGGGCGGCGTGCACTTCATGGATAGATAGATCTCATCAAGGGGAAATGAAGTGCACAAGAACAATAACTCTACCTGGCTTATTTTTAGTTCACCTGAGCACACCGTGCTCAAGGTGAGCTATTGTAATCGGTAATTGTCCGGCATCCGTCTGTCCGTCCGTAAACAATTATTAAAAATTCTTCTCCTCCTAAACCATAAGGCCTAGAGCTTTGATATTTGGTACATATCATCACCTATTGACCCTCTACCAAAATACTTCAAAGAATTACTGTTCTCTTAAAATTAGTCCTTTTCTGTGCGATCCAAGATTTTACAAAGGAAATCTTAAAAAATCTTCTCGTCGTAACCATAAGGTCTAGAGCTTTGTTTTTGGTATGTTTCATCACCTTTTGACCCTCTACCAAAATACTTCAAAGAATTACCGTTTTCTGAAAATTAGCCCTTTTCTGTGCGATCCCTGATTTAACAAAGGAATAAAGAAGGAAATCTTTTAAAATCTTCTTCTCCCAAACCATAAGGCCTAGAGCTTTGAAATTTGGTATGTATCATCACCTATTGACCCTCTACCAAATTACATCAAAGCATTGCCGTATTCTGAAAATTAGCCCTTTTCTGTGCGATCCCTGTTTTTACAAAGGAATAAAGTAGGAAATCTTTTAACTATAAGTGTTCCTAGCATATTTTGAGAGTTATTGCCCTTTGTTGTTTTTCAGACTTTGTTCATACTTGGATATTGTCTGGGTTATATCTCTGAAAGTGTAATAGCTATAATTATGAAACTTCATGAGTGGGTAGATATCACCAAGAGGAAGTGCAGGTCACAAGAACCGTAACTCTAACTGGCTTGTTTTAATTATTCCCCTTTGTTGTTTTTCAAATTTGAGTTTGTTTCAAATCTCTTATAGTGTGACAACCTATGGTTTTCAAAACCTCATGATAACAAGAAAAACACCAGAACCATAAGTTATTATTTTGAATTGTTACTTAAATTTTAATCCCCTTCCCCAGTCAACAACCAGTAGTGTTACGGGCGTATTTTGTGACAATTTGCCACCTTGTTTAAAATTTTAGACTTGTCCAATTTGAAAGAAGTTTCAGACGACAACTGAAAGTAAGTGCAATTTGAACAGTAACCAACCTACGGGAAAGAAAATATTGCGGGAAAAGAAGAAATTACTGGTGACAAGCAATTTCTTCTTTTTCCATAATGTTTTCTCATCTACAAAAACACATGGACTGTGGATTGAACAGGAATGGGTAAACCCATTGTCACTCAACATTAATTAAATTTAGACTTGCCCAAATTGAAAGAAGCTTCAGACGACAATTCCAAGCTGATGAAATCTCTTTCGTCTTTTTGGGTAGAAAACATTGTTGAAAATGAAGAAATTTCTTCATTTTCCACTATGTTTTCCAAAGCCTTCATTCCTTTGGGGTGTTTAAAAGCGTCACTGAGTGGGAATGGGTTAATGCACCGATCGCTATGTTAGGGGAATTAACTCAGCTACAACATGAATCGAGCATAACGCAGTAACGTATCGTTATAATGGTACTCGACTATAGATAATTTAATTTGAGAACCAGCGTGAACACATCGAGTAGGAAGCGTTCTGTACATGCATTTCTCGTCTGTTGCTGATCGATATTGCTTCAGATGGTAGTTTCTAGTGTGTTTATGAATTGTAATCGGCACTGATGAAGGTGTTCTGTGGTCAATAACTGGATTTAATCTAATGGTCTAGAGGGATTGCTTAAATGTAATTTTGTATAGCAGACGAAATTTAGTTTTTCTTTCGATTTCAATTTTACACCCACATTTGGATATAGCAGATAGCAGACAGAGTAAAGCATTAAATAAACTAAACTATGGCTTTTGATCTGGCGGAATTCGCGAAAACACACAAAATGCACCCCGAGACGGAGTCATTTTTAAAAACAAAAGAGGAAATGGGTTCGAAGCCTTATCATTCATTGGATATAGATGTTGCACGTGCAAACTGTCTCGAGGACGCGAAGAAATTTGGTGGGACTGTTGAATTTGAAGGAATGGAAAAGGAATTTCTAGTGCCTTCTATCTACAACAAAGGTACCGTGTATTTTTATGATTTGAATATACATGTATACAGCAGACAGATATATGTAGTATAGTGCACGTGCACTCAGGGGTCACGAAATAAAAAGTGTGTTATCATCGCGGCAACTGCGCTTACAACATTGAATGTTGACCTCCTTTTTTTGAGGGGGGGGGACTAAACGTCTCAACTACAGCTTATACAAGTTGTAGTTATGACATTTAAGTCGCCGATCACCTATTTGGTTTTGCATTATTTTATGCAGATGGCCATAGATTTTTGTTTATGTCTCAGACAAATTACCTTCAGTGGACAGAGGGTGTGGAGGGCCACTCCTCAACTCAAAGATATAGCCCTACATGCTGTAACGAGCTATACGTATCACGTAGTCTAGATTAAGATGTCTGGCGAGTCAATCAAATTTTGAATTTATTCAAGCACACCATCCTGACTGTCTGTCATCGGAATGCGATGCTATTTAAAGACCGGTCGCATGCATCACATTGAAATGTGTAACGGACAAAATTAAGACTAGCAAATACGTATGAATGACTCAAGTGCACACATATAAATTATTGAGATGAGTCTACATATATTATTCTGTATCATATCTGTAATCTTATATCTGTAAAGTTCTTCACTTTGAGAGAAACTATTGAGCCCATGGCATTTCAAACCATTTCAAATAACGTCGTTGTGTGGAAAATATCGTAACCACAGCTATATTCAAGCGAAGTGACGATATTTTGCACGCCCAACGACGATAAAAGTGTAGCGCAGACATGGGCAGCCATACTGTGCATGTAGAATAATTGCTAATTAGTTAAACCATTACCAAACGACACAATTTTAGACCGGTCCAGTTGTCAAAGAAGTGATAAATGACAATTGCTGATTAATGAAATTTTAGTATTTGTTGTCTTTTTGGATAGAAAACATTATGGATACTTAAGAAATCGCTTAAACAAACAATTTCTTCATAAGTTACAACGTTTTCCTACGTTTTTATTATTGGAGGCGTAAAAAGCGGGATTGTTTTGGAATGGGTCAAAGGAACTTGAATAGCTACGAACCGCATAGTGAATGCTCTGTTTAGATTTTGTGGACGCGCAGCCTGGTTGAGTATATACAAGACGCCAATTTGAAATCGTTGGAAATATCACGCACTGGCTCTAAACCATTGTGGAGTCATCATTAACCCTTGTTATGCTATTTAAAATCCCTTAATGAGCAGCATTAAAGTTAAAGGGCTGACAGCACTGATAGTGCTTGTTGTTAAATAATCAATATTTCTCTTGAAAATTATTGTCATAAACTACTCTGGCAGGAAAAATACAGGCAGGAGGTGTAGACCAAGATCAGCACTTATATGCAGGCTGGTCTTTGTCTACACTTCCTGCCAAAACCGGAATATTCCGGGTTCAGCACTACAAAGCTTAACTATGCTGGCCACGCACCGCATTTATAATTGTAAGTGCTTCGAAATATGCACTGTTAATTAAAAGGAATGTTGCACCGGGCTGAGAGTGGGAAATTATTTATGTTTCGTTTATTAACTGGTCTATGATAATAGCACCCAATAATCCATTAGCTCTGAGGATATCTAACTGGGTTTTAATCAAAGATCAAACCTAGATTGGTCCATCCTGATGGTTGAAATGAACAACCAAAAGGACTAATCGATAAGATATCGACTGGCAAATCAAATCTTTCATTTTACAGGAAGTGAATGTTTATCAGTGACAATTTCATTGATTTGTTTGTTTGAATGGGGTTTAACGCCGCTTTTTACAGTTTTTCAGTCATATTGCGGCGGCAGGAGCACCTAACAGTGGATTTCTTGTATTTCTTACACCAGTACTACCATTACATCTTTTCCGAGCCTCCAGATGCTATCCCACTTAGGTTTACGATTATCCACCCATCGGTGGGAGCCACATGTCGAAAGTGCTACTGCCGGGGACCGAACCCATGATACCCCATGATTGAAGATTGGGAGTCGGATATGGACATTTATGTTGAAAAAGCCCGTTTGTTGATTGGCGATTTACAGTTTACTCAAGTTGTACGATTACGACGACTAGTTCGTCAACAAACGGCTTGCTTTTTAGCTTTATGTTCATGTCCACAGATTGTCTAAACTGAAGTAACTTGAAATCTCGTTTGAAATTTATGTCGACATGCCATGCCGGAGCTCAGTGGGCGTGTCCAGCGATCCGTCAGATTTTTCGTGGATTCAAGGGAGTCTGCATTTCGTGAATGCACTTAGTGACTGCACACCAGTGTACTTTATACATACACTCATTAAACTCTTGCTTACACCCATACACTTAGAATACTCTTGCTTGCACCCATCGATATTTTGTGACCAACGACGGTGAAATATTAGACTGGGTCAAAATACTGGAAAATTTCCAATGCCTATGGCCAATAGCGAGAACGCAAATTATACTAAATTGCAACTTAACACCCTGTCAATCGACTTTTAACAAAGCATTCGTCGTTTGGCGTGTAAAATGTCGTAACTACTGCTTGCATAAGTTGGATATATAAACCAGATCTCTATCAATTCCTGGATTTTACGTCACAGTGGTTTAATGATTGAGAAAACATTGTGTAAAAAGAAGAAACTGCTTGAAAGCAAGCAGGTTTTTTTACTTTTTCAACAGTATTGTCTATCCTACTAAGTGGCTTTTTTTAAAAACTTTACACCCACTTTAAATTTTCGTCTGCAAAACATTTGAATTTGGACAGGCCTAAATTTTAGCAAAACAGGAAAGGGATAACCTAAGAAGACACAATCAGTATAAGTATATATCAGAAGAACAATTTCCCATCGCATAACCCGGCAATTCCAACTTAATCCCCCCTCTTTTTAAGTCCCTTAAGAAAAAAGCTTTGGAAAACATTGTGGAAAATGAAGAAATTGCTTGTATCAAGCAATTTCTTCATTATCCACAATGTTTTCTATCCACAAAGACGAAAAAAGGATTAAAATTTCATCAACTTGAAATTGACGTCTGCAGCTTCTTTAAATTTGGACCAGTCTAAAACTTTGCTGTGTGGGAATGGGATAACGCCGGGATTAATATCAAAATCGGTCAGGTCTATAAACTATGTGAAATTTATCATACCACAAAATATGTCAATATAATCTCAGTTGTCTCACCCCAAAAATACCACACTCGGCAATATTTATGGTAAAATGTGTGTGTATGATCTGAAATATTTTATACACTGGGGTGAACCTGATAGAAACAAACTGAAATTATATTCAGGTTTGGAAACAAAGAACTACAATGTAAGATAATGGGGCATTTGGTGCAAGGTGTTTTGGCTCACATTGTAAATCAACTCGAATTACCGTTATCTTCATTTCCAACAATATTTACTCATATGAAAAGCTTACCAAGACTAGCTTCACTTTGTGTTAACCGAATACATTTTCACTAGTAAGTCATAATTGGTTATCGGGATACATGGTTGGAAAATTGATAGATCGATTGAATGGGTTTTTAATACCTCTTTTAACAGTATTTCAGTCATATCGCGGCGGCTGGAGCACCTAACAATGGATTTCTAGTATTGCTCACACCAGTACTACCACTACGTCTTTTCCGAGCCTCCAAATGTTTAAGCCAACAATTTATGGGCCTAATTTCTTTATCTTTGACCTTTAATTTTGTCGTCAGCAACCTCTTTCAATTTTGACCAGTCTTAAATTCTATCGTTTTGGAATGGGTTAAACAGTGTTTAATCTTCCTGGTAAAAAGTTTTGGGTTAAATAGGTTAAAAATCGCCATATCCCCCCATGCATGCGTTCTATTCAAAATCAACATGGTGTGAAATTACATAGGAGGAGATTGGACTCTCGGATTCTGACGGAGTTTACCCAATTAACAGCTGCGGTAACAAACATTGTGAATATCTGCTTCTTGTAACTCCTAAATTACCTATTTAAAGTCATGGGAACAATTTTGTGTTTTGAATGTAGCTTTCGTATTGGCTTCAGCTTTGCATGAAAGGACTTGTTCATCACAGTCATCATCATCTAGTTCTTTCTCCTATTCTATTTCATTTTATTCTTCTATTTCTTCTTCTTTCTTTTTTTCTTCATCTCCTTCAAATTTTCTTTTTCTTCTTCTTATTCCTTTTTACTTCATCTCCTTCATAATTTTCTTTTCCTATTTTTTCTTCTTTCTTTTTTTTTAAACTCCTTCATAGTTTTCCTTTTTTATTTCTTCTATCTTCTTCTTTCCCTTTTTTCTTCACCTCCTTAATAATTTTCTTCTTCTCTTTCTTTTTATGTTATTTTCTGATTCTTTTTCTCAAAAGAATCTTTGTTGAGACACTTCAAACTATCATCCTCTATATCGGATTCTACAGAATATCTACTAAACACCACACCAGAACATAATTTAAAGTCTTAGTGAATGAACAATACGCGCCCCGTACCCTCAACCCCCCCCCCCAAAAAAAGAAAAAAAAACAAAAAACAACAACATAGAAGATATAGCATAAAGATGTAACAGTAAATGTCTTGATATATGTACAAATGTACGAGGGTTGTTCGGGAAGTTCGTAGAATTTTCCTCTAAAATCCATGTTATTTGTAATTTATAGGTAAATATCAAGGTTTAAGTACTTAAACATACCGTGACTACATTTCCAAAAGATTATTCGAAAATAATAACAATAACCGAAAATAGTGATAACCCTAGCAACACAATATCGGGATACCGGAGCAATGTATAACATATCAGATTTTTACATTGTATCTTTTACACTTTCTATTGGCATCAAAATGGTGCGAAAACGTCAATCGTTAATACAACGTCATGACGTCATTTCCTGCAAATTTCATAACGTTTTCGGTTCTTTCAAACGAGCTACACGATTTTGAAGGAGATATCAAAAAGTCGCTAACCGGAAGAGATGACGTCTACCGGCGACGTCGAATTGCGAAGTGTTGTGAAATTTTGTGTCGCGCTGGAAAAATCACCAACAGAAACGCTGAACATGATCAAATCCACAGGAAAATAGAAAAAAATGCAGCCCAGCTACTGTACATAAGTGGCATGCGCGTTTTAGAAGCCAACGTGATTCTATTGAGGACGATCCTAGATCTGGTCGGCCCGCCGTCGTTGTGTTCAGTTAGGGATCGAATGAAAGACATGGTAAATTGTGATGGGAGTATTACTGTCAGGTCGATTGCAGATGAACTCGATGTTTCGGTATCCAAGGTGCATGGGATATTAACAGATGAACTGAGCATGTCTAAAGTTAGTGCGCGTTGGGTGCCCCGATTGCTCAAGGAAAGCGAAAAAGAATGCCGGGTGCGATGTTCACAGCAGATTCTTACCCACTACGCAACAGAGGGAGACGCATTTTTAGACAGGATTATCACCACGGATGAGACCTGGCTGCCTCACTTTGACCCGGAAACTAAGCGCATGTCATCGGTGTGGAAAACCCCGCGTACCCCCCCCCCCTCCCTCCACCAAAAAAGGCTCGGGTCCAAAAAAGCGCAGGAAAACAGATGTTCGTTTCTTCATGGACCAGCACGGGATGCTATTACAGCACCGAATTCCAGAGGGCCAAACAGTCGCAGCGGCATACTATTCAAAGGTAAATGATAAATCAATCAATCAAATAAATTAAAAAAATGAGATATTGATTTACGCAAACCGTGCATTTCTTTCTATAGGTTCTGAGGCGGTTTCTCGTAAACGCGATGCGGAAGAAACGGCCCCACTTGAACCATGACCAAGTAATACTACACGAGGATAATGCACCGGGACACCGAGCGGAATCTACACAGCTAGAGATCACTCCGCTGGGTTTTGAGGTCTTGAAGCACCCACCATACAGTCCTGACCTCGCCCCCATGGATTTTTGCGTGTTCCCGGAGCTCAAGGCACAGTTACGCGGAATACGGTTTGATTCAGCTGACGACCTTACTGTGTCGTCATTTTCTGAAGAGTGGTATGTAGAAACGTACGATAAGTGGATAAGCAGGCATCGGAAATGCGTGGATCTTGCGGGTGACTATGTGGAGAAAGTGCGACGTTCGTTGGACTTAAATGACGTTTGACGTTACTTATGACGTCGGCGTGCCCCGGGTATGACTTACATGCTGTTTTATTTCTGTTAGGAAAATTTTGCTTTTTAAGATACTAGAAAAATACACAGGGAATGATTAGAATAAAATCTGAAATGTGTGGCCGTATTTTCTATTTTATTAAAGTGCGATTATAACTTGTCCTATAAAAAAATTCTACGAAAAAAACTATTCATGTAGACCCGGCCTAATCTTGTATTTGAGGAGCTTTTAATCAAACGGATGTTAGTAATTGAGATTTAGTGTTTTGTTCTGACCGAAGTCAAGTTTTGAACATTAAAATAAACATACCATGTTTGATAACATATTTTTGTCTCGCACTTGAAAGGTATTGCATGTATTTTTAAACTGCATAATCTGACAGCATGATGATATATGATAGTTAGCTGTGAATAGAGAAAACATTTGAATTGTAAGTGACGTATCCGGGGGAAAAAAAGGGGGGGTAGGCATATAAAACATTAATGGGTCGTTGGTTTCGTAAATGATGGCATAATTTGACAAATGATTTTAACCCATTCCCACACAATCCCTCCTTTTTACGCCCCTCAATTAAGTAGCTTGGAAAACATTATCCACAATGTTTTCTATCCAAAAAGACAAAATAAATAAATTAATGAAATAACATAAAATAAAATTCCACCAACTTGAAATTGGCGTTAGCAACTTCTTTCGATTTGGATCAGTCTAACATTTTGCCGTGTGGGAATGGGTTAAGTAAGGGCTTATCTTTCATAAAATTTCAAAAAAGAAATAGAGTAAATAAATTAATACGGACAAAGTATGTGCACTAACCCGAAAAGAGCGTTTAATTCAAGATTCAATAAATATACGCGTATATCAAACTGTAAATTTGAACTCATTCTACTTGATATAACTTGAAATTATTGACATAACTTGACCTTTATGCAATGAATAAATTAACTATGAATAAATGTGATCTCGACGAAAGTCGTGCGTTTACGGGAAATTTCCTCCATACACAGAGAAATCGAATGTATATTTAAAAAATCTAATGTTTGTAAATCGACCAAATTTCACAACAGATTAGTAGCCGAGTGGTATAGTACGCACAGTCCTGAATCATTCAACGCGGGATCGAAACTACCAAGAAACCATAATTGGTTGACTTTTTTTCAATTTTTTCTTTCTCTCTTTTTTTTTAATTTAAATTAAAGGCGCGTTAGAGAAAGTGCATCTGCAAGATTCCACGTTACAGTGATAATATCTATCAGCAGATAAACAGTTACAACAGTATCTTTCAGGAACACATGTCGATGGAAGATAATTCCCGTTTATTAGCAATCCTCCCCCCACCCCTTGTGACAAAGTGGCTACTTTTTTAATAGTGAAATGTGCGATAGCCCAAACCATATGTTAGTAAACGACATCGTTTCTGGCATATTATTGAGATACTGGGATACCATTGTGATATCTTCCAATAACAGTTGAAGCGAATTTGGAGAACTACGGTATTGTATCACGAATACGCGAAGAAAAGAGAGAACGACGAAGCTGTTTTATGTACAGTGCCAAGTACTAATAAGCCTGTTATTCTCTGACGTTTTGGAGTAAAATGATTAAAAAGTAGACGAATAGAATCAAACATAGAGTAAGAGTGGGCCAGTTAGCCAGTTCTAGGCTATATCAGATACTTGCTCGAGCCTAGCATGCACAGTGGTTTATAGTTTAAAGTAAGCCCTTCTTTGGTATCAAGTTCTTACAACTTAGATGAATCCCAATCGAAAATACACCAGAACTCGTGCCGAATGTGTGGGCCAATGAAAGGACAAAGATCGAAAACCGCTTCTTTGAATCAAACTGGGGACCTCTTGACCGTGATGTTGATGCTCTATCCCATGACTAGTGGTGAGGGCGACGAACTCCTAGTCCAAGAAGGGTCACGAATCTCGTCTCAGGTTACGGGGGAAGGGGTATGGTACTACAGAGCCTTGGGTCTGGTATAGTCCTAGTGAAGCCATGGAAGCTATCGGAATCAATGGGCTACGTAGCTATCGGAATCAGTGGGCCGTGTGGGTATCGGAATCAGTGGGCTACGTAGCTATCGGAATCAGTGGGCCGTGTGGGTATCGGAATCAGTGGGCTACGTAGCTATCGGAATCAATGGGCTACCTAGCTATCGGAATCAGTGGGCCACGTAGCTATCGAAATCAGTGGGCCATGTGGGTATAGGAATCAGTGGGCTACGTAGCTATCGGAATCAATCGGCTACGTAGCTATAGGAATTAGTGGGCCGTGTGGGTATCGGAATCAGTGGGCTACGTAGCTATCGGAATCAATGGGCTACCTAGCTATCGGAATCAGTGGGCCACGTAGCTATCGGAATCAGTGGGCCGTGTGGGTATAGGAATCAGTGGGCTACGTAGCTATCGGAATCAATCGGCTACGTAGCTATAGGAATTAGTGGGCCGTGTGGGTATCGGAATCAGTGGGCTACGTAGCTATCGGAATCAATGGGCTACGTAACTATCGGAATCAGTGGGCCACGTAGCTATCAGAATCAGTGGGCCACGTAGCTATCGGAATCAGTGGGCAATGTAACTATCGGAATCAGTGGGCCACGTAACTATCAGAATCAGTGGGCCACGTAACAATCGGAATCAGTGGGCGTGGCTAGCGATCTGTTTATTCATTCGTTTATAGTTGTATATGAATCCGCGAGTAACATTATTTGGCTGTTGGTGGTTTTGTTAAGATTTTACCGGGCTCAATATTTCGGCCATTGCTCTGTTATTCTCGTAAACTCGTTTATTTCTGAAACACCTTTTGTCCTGAGAAATGAAACACATATTGTCTTAAAATGTAACACCGGGGCTAGACTAAATATTTATTGTATTGGCTTAAGTTCAACCAAGTCACGGCATTTGTTAGACAACCATTTCGCCCATGAGCGACCAAATTATCGTTACTACAGCTTGTTCAAGTTGTAGTGATTATATTTCTGTCGTTCGGCGGTGATTTGCTTTCACAACCTTCTGGGTATCGATGCTACGCTTCAAAAGCTACCAATACGAGCTGATTCCTGTTTCAGCGACCAGCTCGTCAACCAAGATTCTACTCATTCCCACACAAAACAATTTTAGACTGGTCCAAATTGAAAGATGAGGCAGACAGCATTTTCAAATTGGTTGGATTTAAGAAATGTTACAAGCAATTTTGTCATCGTAGCAATGTTTTCTACCATAAAAGACAAATACGACGAATGCTTTTTTCTTGAGGAGCGGGAAAAGAGGGGCCGTGTGGGATTGGATTAACCTATTACCAGACGTTAAAATTCTAGACTGGTCGAAATTAAAAGGAGTTGCAGACTAAATTTAAAAGTTCAAGCAATTTTAGATTTTTTTTAACTTTCTGAATGGAAAACATTGTGTAAAATCAGTGATGACGTTTTAACTTTCGCTTTCAAACAACTAGCTAGGTCTCGAAGATTAACGAAATCGTCCGTAAAGTTTAGTCATCAGCACCTGTGCATATAACAGTCAATGCCACGAACGATTTCTTCATTTAACACGATGTTTCCACAACTGCTTTTCTTGAGGGGCGTCAAAAAGCGTCATTGTGTGGAAATTTGTTAAATAAAGTATCGGTAAGTCGTCGTCTTAAAGAGGGTGCAAAAGAATAACTGATGATTCGATCATCGTTCATTTTTGACAACGTTTGGAATAGCTTGATAGGTCGTTTCCATGGCAACGAAATAAAAGTCAATCAGCTCTTGAATTATGGATGCCAATTTATTGGCCCTTTTTTCCAATCGATGATTGAACAATGTACATGTTGTCGTGTTTTCAAGAACTAAATCCGATACAAAAAGAAATCTGCGTCGTTTCTGAAACATCAGCCCCCTTAGCTCAGTTAACACTCGACTTTAAACCTAGAGAGAACCCGACTTACAAATTAATTTCCTTTCAGATGAGACGTTTATACGAGGAAGGTTCCGTATGACGGTGCTCACAGTAGTTTCTGGTCCTGTATCCTTGCTGATCATCTTCTTTGGGTGTCGCTTATATGGACAAATGCTACGATAGCGACGAAAAATAAACGGACATACACTCTGAAACGACAGAGAATCATTTAAGGGCTCTCCGACGATAAGAAAAATACAGTTGTTAGCAAATGCAACTGCTAGTTCAGCCGCCGTCATAGCGCAGTTGGTAGCGTGTCGGACTGTCAATCTAGAGGTCCCGGATTCGATTCCCGACGGCGGCACTCATCCTTTCCGACTATTTGTCTCTCACCAATGGGTCGATAATCGTAGACCTATGTGGGATAGCAGCTGGAGGCTAGGAAAGGATGTAATGGTAATACTGGTGTGAGAAATACCAGGAATCCATTGTTAGGTGCTCCAGCCGCCGCGATATGACTGAAAGATTGTTAAAAGCGGCGTAAAACCCAATTCAAACAAACAAAAGAAAACTGCTAGTTCACGCCTTTCTCCTTTAGTTGTCTGTCTTTGCTCTAGTCCAGCTATCCACAACCGAGTCTGTCCGTACGTCAACTAGACGACGCTGTCTTCCATTGATATTTTATCATTGTGTTGTCTCTATGTTTTATGCTCAACAACCGTTAACCTTCTTGTGCGTTACATGACCACAGCACGCCTGAACAAATCATTGGGATTTGGGAAAATTTGTAATATTGTTTACTAACACGAGAAGTTGAATCGCACGAATTTCGAGGAATTGCTGCCGTGAGTACAATGGATTTTAGGCCACGCTTTTAGATCGGCCACGGAAAGTTGAAAATGAGATAACTTCTGAACTAAGTATATGGGTGCAATTGACGGATCGCTGGCCACGCCCGCTCACCTCCAACAGGAAGTTCCCTTTAGATAATAAACGGCATCATTTTTCCAAATTGTTATCAGTATCATGTAACAAAGAGTAAATTGGTTGGCGACCATTTAGTCGTAACTACAGGTTAAATAAGCTGTAGTTAGGACGTTTATGTCGCCAAATCACCAAACTTGCTTACATAATTGTCGGAGTTCAAAGTTCGTTTGCGGTCAAATTGAATGATTTGATTGACCAATCGATTTTTTGATTGACAGCGGCCATCCGTCAATTCTTGTTTTGAAATAATACTTTTTGATTCAACGACTAGCTGCATGCGCTTGTTTTGCAGTCTGTCTAAATAGTGGGTCATCTATTCCATTAATAGATTAAAACCAAGACAGGGTTAGGAGGTGGCTTGGTAGCTCAATTGGTAGAGCACTCGCCCTATAAGTGAGGGGTCCAGGAATCGAATTCCGGTCGGATCCCTACATTTTTCTCCTCTGGTTACATTTAGTGTGCCCTACCAATAAAATCGTGTATAAAATGTATTACTTGTATTATATCGTAAAAATGGCCAGATGTCATTATCTAAACAATACCCGCATATGAAGGAAACGCAGTGAATCTTTTACGTGATTTTGATATCGAAGGACTTTTAACAACGAGATGTGATAATTGAAATTGAGCAATGCTCTAGAATAGTTCACTGGATTTCAGTCAGAAAATGTTAACACCATTCAAAAACCCTGTCGTTTTGATACTCATTAAAACCGTTTTAATAAGACGATTCAAATGTGTACTGACAACTCAGGGTTTGGTAGTGTTATTAGATTATCTATGTATGTTGGAATTTCCAGATTTATCCGGTAACAGCTAACAATGTTTGTCAACATAAAAGTTCAATTAACTGGAGAGATCAATAGGTCATGTTTTCACATAATCTCAACCCAGTTCAATGTTTATTGAATAGTCTGTAGCTCTGGATCTGCGAACGGAATTAAATTCTTAACATTAGCAAACAACATAAATCTGATTTTGCTGTAAAAGATAAAAAAAGTTAAAGATAACGTTCTGATTCGAAAGCAGGTGTTCGTTAATTCGAAAGACGATAATATGTCGTCACCTGACGAAGCCTGACCTGAACCGAACGTTATAGTTATATGGCTTATAAATCGACAACACTTAACATGTGTTATGCTGGATTAAAAATCCTGCACTTTTGTGCAGGCTGATCTTTGTCTATACCTCCTGTCAAAACAGGAACATTCCGGGTTCAGCATGACCAATACACGCAAATTAGTTAGAACTACACAATTTGTTTGTTTCTAATTTGGCGACATTTTATCCACGATGGAGTATACCTTTTAGATATGTTTAGACATATAATATTATCATTAACCACGAAATCGCAGATTATGCGACAAAGACACTTGCCTGCAATGAAACAAATTTCTACGTTTATTTAATTGGTACTCGTAAAGCTCAGCTAGTTCGTGAGGAATTTAGTAAATCATATCAACGGCTTTGGCTTGGTCTAAAACATCCTTGTTAACCCTTTACTGTATTAAAAAATTTTATTACCTGACCAATTCCAAAGATTTTGGAGACGACAATTCAAAGGGTTGAAAATATTGTGGAAAAGAAGAAATTGCTTGTTACAAACAATTTCTTCTTTTTCCAGAATGTTTTCTCAGGTATAAAAACAAAGGGACATAAAAAAGGGATAGAACATGATAGGATTAACGTATGATTATCACAAGTGAGACAGTTAGTGGTACTATATTTCATGACACATGATTTCATTGAAATATGGTCAAATATATTGGTTCTATATGGTTATTTTGACCTTGCTAATGGTTAACAAGATAAGAATTACGTTGGATCAGAAATATTTACTGTTCATCATTTCTCTTCTAATAATACATTGCTGGTATAGACTTTTACAGATATGACATAGAGACTGTTAAAGGGGTACCAACAACAAAGAGGTTCAAAAGAGAACTTACAATTCCTAAATATCTCAAATACCTCGAATCTAGAGCTCTGTAACTCATCCTAAGCTTGATTACTTGTATATACATTAATTACCATGTAATTGACGTTGATTGATCCTAATTCTTTCTAATTAGGTCCAGGTGTAACACCGAGCTTAATGAATTTTCTGAGTATTATACTCGTCTGACAGATGGTATCATTACTTGTGCCCTTGAAGGGACTAGTATACATGTATAGTTGTTACAAGTTGCCCACATTTCCGAACTCCAAACATATTCTGAGATGACCCATATATGTTTTGGGACTGTCGTCGTGAAACGAAGCATATTAAGAGAATCGTGAGTTCCACAACAGGTCCTCAAACATAGTATATAGGTGTTCGGCGTCATGACGTTTAGCACCACCGAAAACATACAGACTTACGTTTTAGGTTTGGAAGCACGAAGATCGAACCAAGGCCTCTAAGTTTGAATAATCGAGTCCCCTACTAATCGAGACAACCCAAATACCTTCATGGATAGGTCTATCTTATTTAAGTATGGTTTCATCCCTGGCTACTAGTAAATCTTGATAAGACTCGGTTACCTAAATGATGTTAATTGTTCCTTATTCTTTGTAATAAATTCCAGGTGTTACGATTAGCCAAATGAGGATCCTGAATGTATTCACGTCTATCTGTTGTCGTCATGGCATTAAGGTCAGAACAATACAAAGCACATTAGAGATCTGTTTGAAGATTTTTTTAATATCGCTTTGAGAAATAATTTAATTATTTCATGGCCACGTGATTGTGTGCTTTCTGTGAATCTCAAGTACGTTGCCCAGGGAGATACTTACGTAATCAGCGGCGTGGCTGTGATTTGAACATCAGCTCGCTGCCTGACCTTCGTATTACGCAGTTCCCCTCACGAAAACAGGAGAGAGGGAGAAAGACTTTCCTCAGATCATCTTACATTGCTTTTTGATGTGCGCGAAAGTGTGTAAGAGTTCAGTGTACACTTCCGGTCTAAATGAAATCTTTGATTGGTCGATTTATTCTTTGATTGACAGCAGCCATTTGCCACTTGGCCAACAGAATAAAAAAATATTTTTACCAACATATACTGTCGATTTATACAAGAAAGATCTCACAGATCATAGCGATTACTGTTAATTTCCCTAAGTTAGTCCGTATTATGTAGGCTTGTATAAAATTCGAAACTACTTAATTAAATGGAAAGTAAACCTGTCATAGAATACTTAAACAACATCAAACGAATATCCGTATATATATATTCACTTACATTATTACATGTCAGGTGAACACTTAACTTACGATATTTATCCCATTCTAACACAACCACGATTTTGAACACCCTTCTCCCCACAAAAAGGCAGAATGGGAAAACATTATAAATACTAATGAATCGCTTCTTACAAGCCATTTCATTATTATCCAGATTAGTTTCTCCCCAGAACACCAGAAGCGACTGGTCCAAATTGAAAGTAGTTAAAGATGACAGTTCTTATTTGATGAAATTTTAAAAATCTTTGTATTTTTGGATTGAAAGCATTGTTGGAAAAGACGAAGTCGCTTGTTACAATTAGTTTCTTCATTTTCCATAGAATTTTCCAAAGCTTTCTTCTTGAGGGGCGTCAAAAAGCGCCATTGTGTGAGCTAAAATGCATTATTATTATCATTTGTCAAAATATCCTGTACTAAGTAGTTTCTATCCAGAGCATAAAGCCCAAATGATGATGCTTACTTTATTAACCATACCACATTGCAAAAGTTTAGACGGGTACGAACTGAAAGAAGTTTCAGGCGAAAATTTTAGGTTGATTAAACTGAAAACTCTTGTCTTTTGGGGGGGGAGAGAATTTTGGATGATAAAGAAATTGCTTGTAACAAGTAATTTCTTCATTTTCCATATTGTTTTCAAAGTAGTTTTTTCTTTGGAGACTTAAAAAGCCGGATGCTGGGAATGGACGAAACAGTCTTAACTTTCCCATGGACTTCGGCACAAAAGAGAACAGTAAAGGTTAACAACGTAATTGAAACGTGGCTTCTGTTCAAACAAATTTCAATTAGGGAACGTCAAGTTCGATTTAGCGATTAGGTTGTTATCCAGGAAAGTATTTGGTGTCTGGCAATCTGAAAACGTGTATCACCTAACTTCGTGGGACGTGGGACTGCATCTTAGACTTAACGGGTAGCCACGCCAATCAAATATCTATAAACCAATCAGATTATTTATTTAGACCGGAAGGACTTGGGGTTAAGTATTTACGTTAAGTACTTTATGTTGGTTTGACGACTTAAACGTCGTAACTACAGCTTATTCAAGCTGTAGTTACGACGTTTAGGTCGCAAACCAAAGACTTGCTTAATGTAGGGAATAGAGTCTATCTGCTTATTATAGTAATAATCTCTATTTTACGTATTTAAGAATCTGCACCCATTAGGACACGTTGTGCCGCCTTTTGTAATACTTTCTCTTCTATATGCGACCTTTCAGGCGAAAAAGGATCTCCTATGCGGTGCGACAGTTTCGACCTTGGTTAGATATCGCCGATTCTGCAGGTTTACAAGGGTCGGAAGTTTTCCCTCTTAGTCGAATTTCTTAATCCTTAATGACAATTCTCACTTATTATGTGTTTATTTCTTAAATACTTTCGCTTATTGATCTCCAATGGATCATATCTCTTTTTCAAATATCTATTTTACGCAGCCCCCGTGTGACAGAATTTGTAACATTTGCGACTTACAGATCTTGTGATAGTATAAGTTTCCCCCTTTGGCACTGAGTTCTCTGTTCTACGTTTTGATAAGGCATACCTTTTACCACATTAAAAAGTAAGCCTTATTATAGCATAGTTAAAAAGCCCATCAGATGTCTTTCTTAACTTTCTCGCAAATTTGATAATGACTACCCGCTACGGAATACAGGTACAAAGGCTGTCATGGTTGTCCATTTACCTGGTTTGCACATTTTAGAAATTACACCATTACGTTACAGCTGTGACAGTTTACATATTTCAGGTACTATTGATTTTACATATTTCAGAAGGAATACCCGTCACGACATACAGATCGAAAGCCTGTGATAGCATAGTGTGCCCACCTATTGTAGTCTATTTTCATGGCGGAGGAAATGTCGTTGGGTCCAGACAAACTCATAGTAATGTGTGCAAAATTCTTTCCAAGTAAGTCCATTTCACATTTTGTATTGTTAGCTCACATGAACACGAAGTTCGGAGTCAGGTCATGTACCACCATGGCCCTTTAGTTGTGTAAGAGTACACCATATTGAATGGATATTTAAGTGGTATGTTCTCGTCGAAAGGCGAGAGATAATACTCAAAATAACCAATCTAAGATTTCACAGACATGTGCTTCGACTTTTTTGCTTTTTGAACTGTTTTTGTCCGACTGGTCAAAGGCTGGAAGAGCTACGCAATGACGTTTCAGGGCCGCCTGTTAACGCTTTCTTGTTAAGGCGTTTAAGTCTACAGAATTCACTTGATTCTAATCAAACTTAATGAAAATGATTGTATCAGCGGCTGGTCAAAGGCAGGAATACTTAATGGTGGTCATGTTACTTTCAAGTTAACGTGGTAAGGTCTACGGATTCTCTTCAAACTTTGATAGAATGATCGTATTTTCATAAGGATTTTACTGTTCCAAATTTGAACAATATTGTCAAGTTTTAGAGGAAATGGGTAATAACGAAAATTTAATGAAGAGATCCTGGTCCACGTGATAAAGTCTGCATTGCTTATCGAATTCCCTTCAATCTTTGACTGAATGACTGTAACAGGAAAAGGCATTATAAAATGTTTAAGTGAATTATTCTCGTTTACACGACAAAGTCAATGGTTTTCATCGAATTTCTATAAACTGTCAAAGAATGAATACTCCACCATAAAGATACTTCCTTTTGTAATTGGATTAAATCCGCCGTGGAACAAAGGAACAAGGGTCTAATGAAGTCTTAATTAAAATATCCCCGTAACCACAATTAATTCTAGAGTTTTCATTGGATTTTCTTGAAACTTTCACAGAATACCTATATTATCATAAAATCACACAGTATGGTAATACAGCATAGATTCCTCAAGTCATTGTTAACCCGATAAAATACCACAATTTCCATCGAGTTCTCTTCAAAGTTTTATAGGATGACCGTAGCATCATAAGAACGCATCACAGTTTTCATGGAGTTCTTTCAAATTTTATGATTTTCCAAATTATTTTACCATTGCATGGATGGTACTCTATAGAATTGGGTAGAAAAATGGGCATTCAATGACATCCTCCCATCCCCCACCTCCCCAAAATATATATACACACACTCACAAATCCAAAAACAACAATAATAACAAACAACAAAAACCGTAACACAAAACAGGGAAATGGACCTTGGGGAAATTTTCATGTTAGCACTATTTGGTGCCCGGTATGTTTTCTTCAAAGATTCATGTTTGTATCATCTTATAGATGTTTATTACAAGGAAAAGGCTATCACAGGTAAATGGGTATGGGGTAGGCTAAAAAGCTTGCTGTGCGTTTCATGTGTACATTGGCCTTGAAGGGGAGAGGCTACTGTATACTTCAAGCAATCGGATTCTTTTACACCATGAAAATCACATCTAGTCAGGATATATTAGTCGGTGCTATTTATACCTGGAAGGGGGAATACAACGAATAGCGTCGGTGGGTTATCAAAACTTCGTAATAATAGCTTGAATCGCCCACCTACAATAAATGAGATTGACTTAAACCTTTTACCAGATGAGTTGACGATATTGAAAGAATTTTAGTTAATAATCTTTCTTTAAAAATGTGTCGATTTGGAGAGAAAAACATTGTGGAAAATGAATAAATTACTTGTTACATACATTGTCCGTAATGGACAAGCCATTTCTTCATTTTTCTAAATAATTTTCAAAATTGTTTCCAAATGGGGGTAAAAATTCGTTAAAGTGTGGGAATGGGTTAAGCTGTCTTTTAAAAGTAGAACAAGTTGAAGGGTGAGAATTCCAGAGATTGGCCATGGCTGGCTATCTATCTATCATTGGGATGCCAGGTGATAAGATCAAAATACAGAATTCCTTGGAACCCTGTGGGAACTGAGCAGATTAAAATCTCAGGTTATCACAGGTGATAGGAAATTTGGCATAACCGGCTGAATACCGTTAGTGTACCCTGTATCTCTTTCCCGTAAACTCCCCGATTTTTACATCGCTGTGATATTGTACTTGAGAAAACACTGTAGAAAAAGAAGAAAATTGCTTTTAACAAGCAATTTCTTCTTTTCCCACAATATTTTCCATCATTTAGGGTGGCTACTTTTTAATTGTAGTTACTTCATAATTTCGTCTGCAGCCCCTTTGAATTTGGACAAGTCTAAAATTTTGAACAGCTGTAAAGGGTTAAAAACATTTCTACAGGGAAAGGGACCGAGGGTCGATATTCTTTAGGGTTTTTTGAAGTTGTTTGTCCTTCAGTTTTACGGTTCTTCTATCCGTAACTAACATTTTCCTTCGCACTTTTCTCAGCGACTATGCATCACAGCGCCTTGAACATTGTACGTACCTCTATAAGGGTTCTTTTAAAACTGCTTACTAAATTCGTGTGTGATATTTACTTTCTGTTTAATGAGTGATAACAGAGTAAAGTGTTAACATTAATATACGTTTTTCATCAACTCATGTACATGTACTAGAAACTCGGCATGGTTCACTAGCTAGGGACTTTACGTTTCAGGTGCCGTCCATATCTACTTCTTTTATTATGACTCGGTTTATTTTCAGTTAACAGGTTAACCATTTCATATTTTGCATAATTTTTCTTGCCCAAGCAATTTCTCCTTTTTCTACAATGTTTTTTCCCAATTGTAAATATACAGGGACGTAAAACCAAGGATTAAACTGGAAAGGGTTGAATTACCAAATGCAGTCGCATTTCCTAAGCAATTATGTATCCAAGTAATTTAATACCTGGCATGGTAGACCGGGCATTGATTCATCTATTATTGTTTACTGTTCTGTTCCAAGCTTCATTTCATGAAAGTAATCAGTAGGGTTGGTTGGATTCTGGCAAAACGCGGGTTTTCTCAGTGAGTATAGGCTCACAAAATTCTAATTAATTTAGACAATGATATAATTAGCATTGATCCAGTTGATGGATTGCGGTGTCAAATCATTCATTTATAAACGTAGAGAACTTTACCTCCACCAATTATTTTAAGCATTTTTGTTGGTTAAACGACTTAAACGTAGTGACTACAGCTTATTCAAGCAAACCAATCATTTTACTTATTATAACATATTACTGTCCCTAACTTTTGAAAAATAACGCCGTTGAATACCTAAGTTCAACTTCCTGTTGGAGGTCGACGGGCGTGGACAGCGATCTATGAATTGGAGTAAAGAATAAAGGGAGACGATATGATGAATATCTAACTCGGCTTCGATAGCATCAAGTTTATACTGTAATCTTTACTGACCTCTAATCAAATACGTTTACCGTTTTAATGTTTATTTTGTGCTTGATTCCAGGGAATATTAAAAGATCCAATCAAAAATATTTGGTCAAAGCATATCCTGAAGTAAACGTGTACAGTTTTGATAGGCTTACATGATCCATTCTAACTACTTGAACTTAGCATATTTTCTATACAATAACACGATTTGACCACCGCTGGCCCCGCCCACTTACTACGTTGTCAACGCTCACCGACTCCGACAAGTAGTCCCGCTTCGATTTTAACGGTGTTATTTTGAAAAAAAATTGGCCAGCAGCATGCAACAAAATTGTAGAATAGTTGGTTGGCGACCTATATGTCGTAACTACAGTTAGAATAATGTGTAGTTACGACGCTTAAGTCGCCAAACCAACAACATGTTAACAAAAATGGCTGACAATGTTGGAGCTAAAAAATCAGGTCCGGGCTGAATAAATGATTTAATTGACCGCTTGATTCTTTGATTGACAGCCGCGATTGGCCAATTGTTCTGCAAATATGATCAAGTGTTTTCAACACGAGATTTTTACGGACTTGGCAAACAAACGGATATATGGCCCCGCGCACTGATCCCACTGGCAACGTCCATAGACTTCGACAGGAAGTTCCACTTCGATATTAAACGGAGTTATTTCGCATAATATATGACCAGTCATTTGGTTGGTTTTACGACATAAACGTCGTAACTACTGCTGTAGTTACGACGTTTAAGTCGCCAAACCAACACAAATCTTCCGTAAATGCTAGGCTTGTTGGAGTTCAAAGCTCAATTCCGATCAAAATGAACGATTTGAATGGTTGATTGATTCTTTGATTTACAGTCGCAATCCATTTCAACTGGGAAGGTCACATTTTATGCATTTTGTTCTTAACATTGGAATAAAATGATATTCCCAATAGAGAACTCAAGTTCATTTGTATCCTTGCTCAGACACTAAACATATGATACAGCAAGATGCGGTAGGCTTTTAGAAATAGATCTGATATTTGCTTGTTACAAGCAATGTCTTCATTTTCCACAATGTTTTCTACAAAGAAAGTGGAAAAAATCCAAAATTTCATTAACTTTAAGTCGTCGTTTGCAATTTCTTTCAATTTGGGCCTGTCTAAAATGTCACTGTGTGGGAATGGGTTAAGGGTTAACCTACAGTTGAATCATGTAATACACGTCAGAGGCAATATTAGAAGACGTCTCAATACACCTCTCTTGAAGTGTTTACAGAGAACTAATGCATGTACTTGTCAAAGCTCATTACTCTTGCAGGAAGTACTTTGTGTAAATATTTTCGTTTTAAACTTAATGTTGTTCTGTACAAAGAAGATAAGTAAAAATATGACTTAGGTCGAGTGGTTTAAAGGAACGCCATTATCAGTGAAAAAATCAATCGGTCAATTAAATAATTCGGTCAGACTTTCTTTCGAATTCACGGTTGGACGACCTAAAAACCGTAACTATAGCTTATTCAAGCCGTAGAGGCAACACAAAGGCTTCTCTTATGGATTTGCTTTTTTCTCGGCAAATTATCTCCGACGACATGAGACAAATATATATATTCAGTTCTCTATCTCTGACAAACTGTCATGTCGAAGTGAAGTAGGATTGACTACTGACCCATGAATTTAACTTGTGTTGAAAAAATGACAGCAAGCTATGATTAATAATTATTCATTTAACGGTTACAACGGCTTTAAATCTAACACAAAAAGTAACCTAACATTTTACAAACCCATTTCAGAGATGCCCCATGTGTTGTCGTAAACGTTGAATATAGGTTGGCTCCAGAACACAGATTTCCAGCTAGTCATGACGATGCGAAATGTGCTGTACGATGGGTAGCCATGAACAAATCCCTTGTCGGTAAGTTGGCTAATTGTTTAGTTTGGTGAGTAGCAATAAACCAATCCCTTGTTGGTAAGTTGGTAAAATTTGCGGTACGTTGGGTAGCCTTGAACAAATCCCTGCTGGTAAGTTGGCAAAAAGTGGTGTTTGGTCGGTTGCAAAGTTGGCAAAATGTGCTGTACGGTGGATGACCCTGAACAAATTATTCGTTGGTAAGTTGGTAAATTGTGATGAACAGTTATTACTATGAACAAATCACTCGTTGATAATTCGGTTGAAGCATAAAATGGTAGAAATAGGAAAAGAGTACGGGGGGGGGGGGTGTTAGAAACAATTTGAGCTCTTTTTAATCAGAAATGCATACATTCGATCTAAATCTGTAGAATTGGAATTCTACATCTCCTGTGCATTCCGAACACCAATGATAACGGTTTAAGGCCTACTTTTGCGTAAATCTGCTAGGAACTTGCAAATTGATAAGATACTACTTATCTAGGTGTATCTACAGTAAAACGAAAAAGATTTTGAAAACAATCCCACCATAGATAGATAATTCATTGATCTTTCATGGGCAAGGCTTACTGATGAAAAAATTACTATCATCATAAAACACATGTATACCAATTATAAGTGAACAGCACTTGTTAGCGTTAAGTTACTGCTATACACTATTAGGTAATTGAGGAAACAGCCTCTCTGTGTTAGTCATACCAAGATTGATGAGAAGCTAATGGCAAGCTGACATCGGCTAGTCAATTATAAAAACTCTGCATTCTTAACCAATTCCCACAGAAAGGCGCTTTTTGCGCCCAAAAGGAACGTTGGAAAACATCGTGGACAATGAAGAAATTGCTTGTCACAAGCAATTTCTTCATTATTCACAATGTTTTCTACCCAAAAAGTCAAATAATCCAAATGTTCATCAACTGTTACTAATC
The DNA here is from genome assembly GCA_946902895.1 of Fragum fragum. Lineage (NCBI taxonomy): Eukaryota > Metazoa > Mollusca > Bivalvia > Cardiida > Cardiidae > Fragum > Fragum fragum. Next base: position 43,363,629 of record OX336366.1, on the reverse strand, counting down.
GTCTGCAGCATCTTTGAATTTGCACCAGTCTAACATTTAGTTGTCTGGTATGGGTTAAACAGTTATGTTGTAAACTTTAAGCAATTTCAATCGGTGTATTTCCGTGGGCTTGTTTTTGTTTGAATGGGGTTTTACGCCGCTTTCAACAATCTTTCAGTTATATCGCGGCGGCTGGAGCACCTAACAATGGAATCCTGGTATTTCTCACACCAGTACTACCATTACATCCTTTCCTAGCCTCCAGCTGCTATCCCACATAGGTCTACGATTATCGAACCATTGGTGAGAGACAAATAGTCGGAAAGGATGAGTGCCGCCGTCGGGAATCGAACCCGGGACCTCTAGATTGACAGTCCGACGCGCTACCAACTGCGCTATGACGGCGGCTCACCGTGGGCTTGTCATATATTGAACTTTCAATTACCAACGTAGAATCTGTAATGCTGGTTAAACCATAGCGTCACGTGACAGGCGTGAATACACCCGTTGGATAACATGAGGTATGTTACTGGTTTATTATCACATTCGTGATGGCGTCATTGTACATAAACCTTAGCGTAAATGACGTCGCATTTCCAGCCTCTAATTTATGACATGCGTCTAAATCGGAGAAATTCTTTTCAACGTCATTTTATAAGATAAGATATTATATGAATGTTTATTGATTATTACTTCTATGTTACACGTCATTCTAAAAGGGGCGAGAACACGGGAAAGCCTCGTTTTCATCACTTTTAGTGTAAATGACGTCGCATTTCCCACCTCTTAGGAACCGTTATTTAATGTTGTGTTTTTAACGGTTAAGCTTCTTCTGATAGTTATTGTAAATGATAAGATATCATATTTATGCTCATTTAATGCTTTTATCTAAATCAGATGAAAATCCTAGTATTTTGTTACTTTTAAAATGACTCGTTGGACAAAAGTTCCGTTATAAGCGATAACCGTGTATAGGCCTATAGGAACCTTTGTCTAAATGACATAAAATGTTGTTGTTGTTGTTGTTGTTTTCAAATTGTAGAATAAGCTAGCTTTCTGATTCACAAAAATGAAAAAAAGTAAATCTCTTAAAGATTGACAAAATCATTATTTACCAGGCAACGAAATTTTAGACTGGTTCAAAGAGACGAAAATCGTCTCTATTTTTGGGTAGAAAACATTGTTGGCAAAGAAGGAAATGTTTGCAACAAGCATTCTTTTTTTATTTTTCACCATACTTTCTGAAGATTTTTGCTTGAGTGGTGTAGCAATAATAGGGTAATGTTGACGTCTTTTGTATTTTCAAACGTCATAAAATGACGTCATTTAGGCGGGTTTCCTAGATAACGGATCATATATATTGATATTTGGATCAGGAAATGCAGTTGACCCATCGCGGCTGTCAATCAAGGAACCAAGTGACCAATCAAATCATTTATTCAGCCCGGACCTGAAATTTCAACTCCGACATTGGCCGCCATTTCGGTTACCCCTTTTTTGTTTGGCGACTCAAACGTCGTAACTACAGCTGAATAAGCTGTAGTTACGACGTTTGGGTCGCCAACCAAATATTCTACTTTTTGTTACATGCTGCTGGTAATTAATTTGTCAAAATAACGCTGTTAAAAATCGAAGCGGAACTTCCTGGCGGAGTCGATGGGCGTGGCCAACGAAGTAAGTGGGATGGGCCAGCGATTGGTCAATAGTCGAAATACGGGTTTTATTATTGTCTTGCGAGTCCTCCTTTTTGGGCAAAGTGCGATAGTTTCTTTCAGTAAGGCGAGTAAATCTTGTTGAAATGTAATACGCAATAATGAGAGTAACCACTCTGATTTCATTATTTTTCTCTTCACTTGACTTGTTCTCCTATCTCCTAACTAAAATCGGTGTTTTTATCGAGGTCCGTCTTTTTGTCTGCCCGCCTGTTTGTCAAAAAGTTGTAGCGCGTAGGACTCCTAACAATAGGGTCCCGGGTTCGATCCCCGGCCCCGCCGAATATTCTTTCCGACATTTTTCTCCCACCAATGGTCGGTTATCGTAAAACGAAGTGGGATGAGCAGCCGGATGCTCAAAAAGGATGTAGTTTTAGTACTCAGTGGTGCTATAAACACTGAGAACCAATGGTTTGGTGCGACCTATTCAATCAGCCTATCATTGTCTCAAACTAGACAAACCAAAAAATGAAATAAAACAACTGAATGCAATATCCGAATTTGGAAAGGAGTTACCTAAATATCTGCTGATTAGAAAGATCGGGGTCAAATGACAGGGAGTCAAACATGTGTCAAGTTCATATCTAAAAAAGAGCTGCCGTGGTTGAAGTAATCGTACTGATCTAAAATAACCTTCTTATATTCTTGCCGTTGTAAGCATTTCTCTCCAATTTCATGTACATCTATATAAATACTAACCTATTTCTTTTCTATGTCAAGGTGGTGTCAACAAGAGTGTAGTGGGTGTATGTGGTGATAGTGCAGGGGGTAGACTAGCAGCCACAGTATCACACGAGCTAGCAGATGTCGTAGGATTTACAGTAAGTTAACCTTTATCATGTAGTGAATGTATGTGGTGATAGTGCAGGGGGTAGACTGGCATCAACAGTATCACATGAGTTACCAGATGTCGTAGGATTCACAGTAAGGTATCCCTCGTCATGTAGTGGGTGTATGTGGTGATAGTGCAGGGGGTAATCTGGCAGCTACTGTATCACACGAGCTATCAGATGTCGTAGGATTCACAGTAAAATAACCCTTGTCATGTATAGTGGGTGTATCACACGAGTTGTCAGATGTCGTAGGATTCACAGTTAGTTAACCCTTGATATGCTGGGTAATGAATCCGCAAGTGATTTACATTTAAATCAAAGAGCTAAAAGCGCTGAAAGCATCAAATTATCAGTCAATATTTATATTGAAATATTTATCAATTAACCAATTCTGGCTTAAAAGGACAAGCAGGCTAATCTTTGTTTATACCTCCTACCAAAGCAGGAATATTCCGGGTTCAGCATGACAAGGGTTAGTATATTGATTGAACACTAAATCAATAATCGTTCGGCCGATTTGACTTTCATCGTTTTCATAATTATATCATCTAGAAGTATGCGACCAAAGAGCCGCGGGTAGCCAGAGTATGGTATGGTATTTAATGATTGAAAGTAGAAAAGTAAAAAAAATCTAATAAACCGTTAGGTCAGTAAGCCCTTCATAGTGTAGATATGTCTGTCCACGAGTTGTTGTAAGATTTGGTTGTAAAAGTGAAATGGACGACTGGCAGCAACAGTATAGCATGATTTGTACCGTGTCGTTTGATGATTCATATTAAGATTATGTGATATGTTTGCTTATTTATATCCCAATCTTCAATCATGGGATGTCATGGGTTCGATCTCCGGCGGCGGCACATATCCTTCCCGACATTTTTCTCTCACCAATTGGTGGATAATCGTAAACCTAAGTGGGATAGCAGCTGGAGGCTAGGAAATGCTGTAGTTGTAGTAGTATTGGTGTGAGAAATATCAGGAATCCATTATTAGTTGCTCCAGCCGCCATGATCTGAATGGAATACTGATAAAGTGCGTTAAACCCGAATTAATCAATTAATCTATGTTAATTTATATTTTAAATTTAGTTTCGCCAAAATCTCTGCATTCTGCATTCTTATTGATTGAAAATGTGTTTCATATCTCTTGAAAAAATGAAAATTGAACTATTCTTATGCTAGCCACAAAGTATTTCCATATAAACTATCTCATACTCGTGTTTCAACTCCACTGGCAAGCCACTTGCAAGCGGACTTTTATCAAGCTGTTGTGTCCATCGTGCATCCGTCCATAAACGTATACTTCAGAAATCTTCTCAGAAACTACGACAAGGATTTCAACCAAATTTCACAGGAATGATCCTTGGATGACAGATTCCTTTTTTATCGGATATAAAATACAATGTATATCATTTATGATTGAGACTGGTTAAATTACAAGGAATGAAGAGAATACTTTTTTAGTTTTCACTGGGGTGTGACAAAAACCAGATCACACCTCCTCGTGGCATTGTACAGTTTGATTAGATTTTTCGATTCATACATTAATGGATAAAAAAATTAATCTCTTTAACTATGGAATACATGAATTAATAATTTTATCGTTCGATAAACTTGTTCGTTTTTCTGACAAGATATCTATCAACATGTGTGGTTAGACTGGTGGCCAAAATATCATATGTGTAACATTATTAAAGATACACAGTAAGCTAATTCACCAGTCTAAAATGTTGTCGTCTAGCAATCAATAGCGGTTGTTTGTTTTGTTTCTCTAGGGGATGTAACAGGATCAGACCGTTCTAACTCTCTCCTCGAGTCCTTCTATTCCTTCTCCTACAGTGCTTGTGTACCAATCGGTGTGGGACTCGAGTAAGGAATTTAAGGGTCGCCGCTGCCTGCGAAAATTCGATTGACCAATTAATTCATTCATTTAGGCCAGAAGTGATTGGTCACTTCCGACATCTGCGGTTAAACATTTTTGTTGGTTTGGTGACTTAATCGCAGTAACCAAAGCTTAGTTGCAATAGTAACGACCTTCATTCCGTCAAACAACGATCTCTTGTTTTGTTTTATTTCCCGACCATATATCGATTGGTCAGCGCGAAACAGTTGTAACTGCCTATGTGTTTTTAGGCAGTTACAACTGTTTCGCGCTGACCAACGATAAGTTGCTTTGCGCCGTTTGATTTGTCGGAGGTCAGTGGGTGTGGCCAGCGATCTCTCAATTATACCTAGTTACTTTGTTCGATGAAACCCTTTACTCTTTATAGGCAACGGGATAGCGAACAATAAATTTGTTGTGGTTTAAAGTTCGCTAAAACTGCTAAAACCCAAATTATCCATGGGAAACTCTGTTATTTTTCAGGTATTAGTATATCCCTTAGTCCATTTTATGAGTAAATTCAAGTCAAACGATGAATTCGAGACGGGACCTGTATTATCGAAGGAAACTAGACAATGGTAAAGTAATCTTCTTATGACAAAGTGGGCAGTTAATAAGAGAATAGACTAAAGTTCGTATTTACCAACACAATTTTAAACAGTCTTAATTTAGAACGGTTTGTACATTGCACAAGCAACCGCACACCTGCGTTGGTTTCCCGACAGCTCAAAAGCGCATATCGAAATAGTAGCCAGCTTTTAACCCTTTCTTGTAAAAACTCGGGATTGTGCGTCGCTGTGATTTTATACTTGAGAAAACATTTCGGAAAAAGAAGAAATTGTTTGTAACAAGCAATTTATCCCTTTTCCACAATATTTTCTTCCACTAAATAGGGTTTCATTTCAAGTTTACATCCAATTTTTATTGACGTCTGCAACTTCTTTTAATTTGGACCAGTCTTAAATTTCGAGTAAAACCTTAAACCCATCATATAGCCAAATATTAAAAAGAAAAATTCACATAAAATACATCGAAATCAATTTTTTGGTCCTTGATCGAAATCGATTTAGAACTGTGTGGCGGCAGAGATGAGTAAAATGGGCAACGACGGGGATTACAGTGGTTTAACATCACATGAAAAAGATGTAAAAATATCTTTATATACTTATTTCTACTTTGTCTATGACTAACCTTTTTAAGTACTTTGACGGAATGACCCTTTTTATCAATAATAAAGGTGCATGGGATTATCGTTTCGAAGTAGGGACGGGCGACGGAAAAATAATGAGAGGTGTGCTGGTATTTATTCAGATGATACTTTTTAGCTCACCTGAGCACGAAGTGCTCTGGGTGAGCTATTGTGATCGGTCATCGTCCGTCGTCCGTCCGTCTGTCCGTTCACAATTACAAAAAAAATCTTCTCCTCCTAAAATAACCATGGAATTCTACGAAACTTCACATAAATGATCCTTAGGTCATGCTCTTTCAAAATAGTTAAAAGAATTGAAATCTATGAAAATCTCTGCTTGCCAAGACTTAAAAAATATTCTCCTCCACAGCCATAAGGCCTAGAGCTGTGATATTTGGTACAAATCATCATCTATTGACCCTCTAACAAAATACTTCAAAGAATTACCGTTTTCTAAAAATTAGCCCTTTTCTATGCGACCTCTGATTTTACATAAAAAAGGAAAACTTTAAAAATCGACTTCACCCAAACCATCGGGCCTAGAGCTTGATATTTCATACAAATCATCATCTATTGACCTCTACCAAAATACTTCAAAGAATTACCGTATTCTGAAAATTAGCACTTTTCTGCGCGATCCCTGATTATACCTAGAATTAAAGAAGGAAAACTTTAAAAATCTTCTTCTCCAAAACCATAGAGCTTAGAGCTTTGATATTTTGTATAAATCATCATCTATTGATCCTCTACCAAGATACTTCAGTGAATTACTGTATTCTGAAAAGTAGCCCTTTTCAGTGCGAGCCTTGACTTTACATGGAAATAAGAAGGACAATTTTAAAAATCATCTTCTCCCAAACCATCGGGCCTAGAGCTTTGATATTTTTTACAATTCATCATCTATTGACCCTATGCTAAAATACATCAAAGCATTACCGTATTCTAAAAAATAGCCTTTTTCTATGCGATCCCTGATTTTAGATAAAACTAAGAATGAAAACTTTAAAAATCTTCTTCTCCCAAACCATAAGGTCTAGAGCTTTGTAATTTGTACAAATCATCATCTATTGACCCTTTACCAAGATTCTTCAAAGAATTACCGTATTCTGAAAATTAGCCCTTTTTCAGTGCGTTCCTTGATTTTACATGGCAATAAAGAAGGAAAACTTTAAAAATCTTCTTTTCCCAAACCATAAGGCCTAGAGCTTTGATATTTTGTACAAATCATTATCTATTGACCCCCTACCAAAATAATTCAAAGAATTGCCTTATTCTGAAAATTAGTACTTTTCTGTGCAATCACTGATTTTACATGGAAATAAGAAGGAAAACTTTAAAAATCTTCTTCTCCCAAACCATAGGGCCTAGAGCTACAATTCATCATCTATTGACCCTTTGCTAAAATACTTCATAGAATTACCGTATTCTGAAAATTAGCCTTTTTCTTTGTGATCCCTGATTTTACATAGAAATGAAAAAGGAAATCTTTAAAAGGCTTCTTCTCCCAAACCATAAGGCCAAGGGCTTTAATATTTAGTGAGTAATAATACCTATTGACCCTAAACTTAAATACTTCATAGAATAACTGTGTTCTGGAAATAAGCGATTTTGTGCAGTCCCAGAAAGGAGTAATGAAGGATATCATAGAAAATGTTGTCCTTCTTAACCATTAGGCCTACAGCTTTGATATTTGGAATGTATTAATGCCTATTGACCCTCTACTTCAAAGAATTAACGTACTCTTGAAATTAGCTCTTTATGGTTGGATCTTCACTATACCTAGGATTAAAGAAGAAAATCTTTAAAAAAAAAGTCTTCTCTCCAAAAGGATTAGATGTAGGGATTTGATATTTTGTATATTATCTCTTAAAGATTTGAGTAATCATACTCAAGGGAGCGATGTAGGACTATCATAGTCCTCTTGTTTTTAATTCGAGTGAAAACAATCAAAAACTATATTCAAACTCCAACATCAACTAGGCCTACCTCATTTTCTTTCGACTTACTTCTAAATAGTCCGGACAATAGATATTTATGTTCCTTGACTAGTTTCGGTGTTGCATTGCAGAAAATATCAGTACCAAGCATTCCGCTCCTTGAGTTGAAATGACAATCTGCCTTTTCCCTCGAAGTTCGAATTCTTATCCTGTATTTTTCTGTTACTTGAAACGAAAAATTGGGAAACGCGGTGAAAAGTTTCCTCCAACAGCATCCTCCTCACTGCTTGTACAATGAAAATAAAACAACAACCATATTTATAACTTCTCAATGAGAGGTAACTGACGTTGACAATGAAAATATATGAAGATATGGTTGCTTCCCTTACCCCATAAAAATAAATCGATATATCGTCTCGCATAAACCGAATTTGATTGATTGGTTGATTGATTGAATGCTGTTAAACGCCACTTTTAACGGTATTTCAGTCATATCGCGGCGGCTGGAGCACCTAACAACTGATTCCGGATATTTCTCACACCAGTACTACCACTACACCCTTTCCTAGCCTCCAGCTGCTATCCCACTTGGGTTTACGATTATCCACCCATTGGTGACAGACAAATATCAAAAGGATATCTGCCGCCGCCGTGCATCGAACTCCTGACTTTCAATAGTTGACTTTCAAAAGTTGAGGATTAGGAGTCTGATGTGCTACCGACTGGCGAAACCGAATTTGTACGAAAACCCATGTTGAGGTGTCTCATTATTTGCATGAAATAATAATATAATTTCTAGTTTCGTTTATCAAAAACGAGCGTTTTGATCGGTCGAAAAAATTTATTCATAACTCCATGAACAAAATTTTGAGCACGCAGCGATTTTGTATTCTTCCGCACAAAATAGTCCCATACAAAAAAGGTATCAAAATTTGTAAAACTTTTTTTTTTTTTTTCACTCGATGCTATTGAATTATAAGAAATGAAGAGAATATTTTTTGTTTTCATGGAGGTATGAACCGAAAAACCTAATCACACAATGTATGAATCCGCTTCGCGTATTCATACAGTGTCATTAGTTTTGTCGGTTCATACCTCCATGAAAACAAAAAATATTCTCCTCATCTCCTAAATGTTTAAAGGGGTCTTGAACTTTATAACTAATTAACTGCATATATCGTTATATTTCATTCTTTTTTGCAGCATTCTATAATTCTTGTTATATTTTATCTACATTCGTATGTGACGTCAACATATCAAACCAGGATATTTCTTGTTTAGATCAGGAAACACTTTTTTAAGACCCATAAACGCCTCGGCATTCTTTGTATTAAAATAATATTTTCTAACAATTTCTCTCTATATATATCAGTCGCGTCTTTTCAAGATTACGAAATAAACGAGCCTGTCATACTCTTAAACTACTTTATTCTTTTTTGCAGCATTCATTTATTCTTAATACATCTTATCTTCATAAGCGGACTTCATCCTTTCTTATGTGACGTCAACATATCACTGCGTAAATATTTACATCGATTCGCTCTAGTAAACTTTGTCTACCGTGGGGCAAAAATATCCAAACCGTAACAATGTGTGGAATATGCTGCATCTCATTTCAATACGCGACAATTTTAAAACAACAGATGATATGTAAATATTTTGGAATATGCAGAAAATTTCAAAAATATGAAGTTAAATTGAAATATGCAGAAAAACTTAAAATATGCAGAAAATTTGACATATGTTTAACATGGGTATAAACTTGGGTATAAACTTGGGTGTAAACTTGGTTATAAACTTGGGTATAAACTTGGGTGTAAACTTGGGTGTAATCTTGGGTGTAATCTTGGGTGTAAACTTGGGTATAAACTTGGGTGTAATCTTGGGTGTAATCTTGGGTGTAATCTTGGGTGTAAACTTGGGTGTAAACTTGGGTGTAATCTTTGGTGTAATCTTGGGTGTAATCTTGGGTGTAAACTTGGGTGTAAACTTGGGTGTAATCTTTGGTGTAATCTTGGGTGTAATCTTGGGTGTAAACTTGGGTGTAAACTTGGGTGTAATCTTGGGTGTAAACTTGGGTTGGAGAACTCAGTTCTGACCTACTCTTACTAATTTCAATTTAGTCTATTGTTGGGATTTACTTGGTCTTTAAATAGTTTAAATGTTAGTTTCGTCAATCAAAAACGGGCGTTCTGATTGACCGAAAAATTATTCATACCTCCATGAACAAAATTTTGAGCACGCAGCTATTTTGGATGCCTGCGTACAAAATAGTTCCATACAAAATAGTATCAAAATTTGAAAAAGTTTTTACTTTTTTTGGCTCGATGCTATTAAATTATAAGAAATGAAGAGTATTTTTTTTATTTTGTTGTCATGGAGGTATGAGCCGAAAAACCTAATCGCACTTATGTTTCAATCCGCTTTGCGTATTCATGGAGTCTGATTAGTTTTTTTGATTCATGCTTCCATGAAAACAAAAAATATTCTCTTCATATCTTAAAAGTAAACACACGAAAGAAAATAGTTTCTTATTCTTAAATGTTTGCCTCAGACTATAGTACAATATGAAGGTGCTCACACAATATCCGACAATGTTATTTACTTAAGACACGAAGGGAATAGTTTTGATTTCATGGAGGTTTCAAGCGGATTCATACATAAGTGTGATTAGGTTTTTTTCGGTTCATACCTCCATGAAAACAAAAATTATTACACGTATCTTCATTTCTTATGATTAAATAGCATCGGGCGAAAAAAACAAAAACTTTACAAATTGTGATACCTTTTTACATGGGACTATTTTGTGCGGAATCATATAAAATCGCTGCGTGCTCAATTTTTGTTCATATAGTTATGATATTTTTTTTCGACCAACCAGAACGCCCGTTTTTGATAGACGGAACTAAAAATTAAATTATTAAGGTATAAAATCAATATATTGATCAATATGTCCCACGCACTTTCATTAAAATTACCAATACAAAGTGCAATGAATTGACAATATTATTGTAAGTGTAACGGTGATATTAGAAACATATCAGTTTATTGATTCAACATCATTGGCAATTATATTGATAGTGTACGGGCCCCTTTATATTCAGGTTGGGCGTTTATCTATCATTTCTTTCAATTTGGCCTTGTCAAAAATTGTGTAGTTTGGTAATATAACAATACAATCATCAATGTAGATCCTGTGTTGTTGTTGTTTTTTATTATTATTATTATTTGTTTGTTTGTTTTTCATATTGATATAGTTTGAAATGCGTCACTTCTAGCGTAAAAAACTGAAGGGGGGCTAATTTCATTTTCGCCAAGTCAAGGAAAGCAATATAAATCGGATTAAAATTTGGTTGTGATTTTTCCAGGTTTCGAACACGATACATCCTAGAAAAAGATTCTCAGACCGCCCGGGCCTCTCCATTACTGTATGAAGACTTCTCCAAATTGCCACCAACATTACTGATAGTCGCAGAATTAGACCCTCTCAGAGATGGATGCTATGGTATTCAGACTCATTATAAAATGAACCAAAATGAAGAGAGTTTTCAGAATTTTTTTTATAAGAAATCATTTTAAGACTAAACTTGGCGAAATAGTTGGCGATCATGAGTCCAGAACCAATTTTTTTTTTTTTTTTTTTTTTTTTTTTTTTTTTTGTTTGAATAGGGTTTAACGCATTTTAACAGTATTTCAGTGCAGGAGCACCTAACCATAGATAATTGGTATTTCTTACAACAGTACTACCACTTCATCCTTTCCGAGCCTCCAGCTGCTCATCCCACTTAGGTCTACGATTATCCACCCATTAGTTTAGACATATGTCCGAAATGATATTTGTCGCGACCGGGAACCAGTTTTTGTTGAAAAAAATAGTGAAGATAGTATTTACCACTTGTTTCCCTTTATTAGAGGTGGAAGAGCACCATTAGTTTTAAGTTTTCTATTTTGAATGCTTGCGCACAAAGAAGGTCAATGAAATTTTACTCAAAAATTTTAAAACTCTTGCACTGTTTTGCGTGACGACATCAAATTGTAAAAATGATGAGTTTATTTTTTTTGTTTCATTGAGGCCTAACCTAACAACTTAATCCATTTCTTCTTTAACCACGCTATTTTGTTTTCTATCACATACGATGGTTTCATTTCAGATTGCATCCAATTTTAAACTTTTCTTTGGTCTCTTTCATTTTGGACTAGTCTAAAATTTCAAAAAATAAGATAAAGGCACACTGATGTATAAATCCGCTTTGCGTATTTAGATAGTGTTATTAGGTTTTTTTAGGTTCCTTCCTAAATTAAATACAAAAGATATTTCTTTGTTCATTTCTTAATTCATTTTTCGTTCATCAGTATTATCGCTTCTTTTGGGATGACTTTCCAATCTTTATTGTTTTGTGTGTTTATCCTTATGAGCCTACATGTTAATTTAATCATTTTCTTTTCGACTTCATACCAAGGTCTAAAATATACACTGAATATGATAAAAATATTTTTATTATGTTTTGTGTTTCAGCGTATTATGAGAAGTTAAAAAGGGCCGGTGTGAAAGCACAGATAATGACTTTAAAAGGTGTACCCCATGGATTTTGGAAATTTCCAGGTAAAAGATTGATCTATCATAAATCATTCAATTAAAATGATTACAAGAAGACAAAATTTCAGAGTTGCCTAAATGGAAAGAGGTTGCAGACGGTAATAAAAACGTCTGTTTAACGGAAAAGTGGCATCTAAATTCAACACGAAAAACATTTAGGGAAAGTTACAAGCAATTTACTGTTTCAACGGTATTTTCTTTGCTAAATTTCCTTTGGCCCCTGAGAGTTGACCAATTGCTTGCCCCGCCCACTTACACTGTTTGTTCCGCCCATTGACTCCTACAGGAAGTTCCACTTGGATTTTTAACGGCATTCTTTTGCAAAAGTTAAGGTCAGTACTATGTTACATGTTACAAAAAGTAGAATGGTTCGTTGGCGACCTAGACGTCACAACTACAGCTTGAATAAGCTGTAGTTACGACGTTTAAGTCGCCAAACTAACAAAATCGCTTCAGATAAATGGCGACCTATGTTTTAGCTCAAAGTTAACTTCAATTCAAAAGAATGATTTTATTGGTCGACTTTTTAATTGAAGTACAAACGTGATTTGTCATTTGTATTGTGGTGAGTAAAATCAAAAGCCTTAAACCTTAATTCATCGAAATCGTTATGAGACTTATCGTTTAGAATGGTAATTTATTAATGATTATTATCATAATTATTTTTCCGTTTTTTTTTGTTGTTGTTGTTGTTGTTGTTGTTTTTGTTTTTGGTTTTTGTTTTGCAATGACATGGACAGTTTTTGATTTTCTAATAAAAAAAATAGTACCCCATGCTTTCGATAAAAATGCAAAAAATAAATTTTACAACCTTTGTCTTTTTTTCAGGTCAGTTTGTTGATAACTGTCGACGGGCTCACGAAAAGGCTTCCAAGTTTATAAAGGCCAATTCGTAGAGGAAAATACTTCGAACAGACCGCATCACAAGTTGTGTTCAAGTCACCAGTTTTAATGACTCAGCAAACCAAATATCTTAATTATTAAGAGAATAAGCCTAAAGTACACATGAAGCTGTCGGATTATTAAGTTTTCTGAGTAATTAATAGAGTATCAATTGCAATACTGTTCTTAGTGTCTTTACAATGTAAAAGACACTTAGAGCAATATCGCAATTAATCCCCGAAATGCATCTTGTTAAAAAATGAATAAATAAAGTAAACAAATACTTGTGACTCGCCACGAGAATAGGACCTCTTTTGAAATGTTCGAAAAGTATCTACCTGATCAGTCTGCATATAGCACTGGGTGAACAGGAAGGGAACTTTTCGCTTTTAACAGATTTTCTAAATTTACAATTGTCAGCCTTACTTATTTAACGGAGTTTAACCTGATACGGGGTATTTTATATCCGGTTCTTACCTGCTGCATGATTCATGCGATTGTACTTCCGTCGCGCTTTCGCGATACACAGTATTTGATTTCCGTCACAACATTTGATTGCTGCCCATATTTAATAGTTCTGACACTTACCCTGTGCCAAATCTCGCGTATGATAAACCTATTATTGAAAGATCGCCACCGTCGATCAATGTTAAGCATTTTTGTTGGTTTGGCAACGTCATGACTACCGCTTATTCAAGCTGAAACCACGACGTTTAGGTCTCAAAACCGACAAAAATGTTCATGACCACACATTTTACTCCATAATGTCATTTATTTGTTCATTCAAACTGAAATATCAGTCGGCGTGACCAGCAATACGACAATTGACCAATCGCGGCTGTCAATCAAGGAATCAACCGATCAAGCAAATCATTTTTTTTTCAATCCGGTCCTGAGCTTTGAACTCCGACATTGGCCGCCATTTTTGATAAACATTTTTGTTGGTTTGGCGACTTAAACGTCGTGACTACAGCTTATTCAAGCTGTAGTTACGACGTTTAGATCACCAAACAACCATTTTACTTTTTGTTATAATGCTATTGGCCTTAAATTTTGCAAAATAATGCCTTTCAAAATCGAAGCGGGACTTCCTGACATAGTTAATTGGCGTGGCCAACAGGGTTAGTGGGCGAGGCCAGCGATTGGTCAATTATGAGGATACATCTTGCATTTCAACAATATCAAATTGCGTAAAGCGAAGACAATTTAAAACTGGCATTCAAACAATGCATTGATAATATTTGCATGACGTCAAAAGAAACTGTCAGTGCTTATCTTCGTATGAAGATCACTGATCAGATTGCTCGGTGCACAGGCTGATATAAGGCTTTGCTTTACGCGATTGGCTGGTGTTCGAACTACCATTTCCAACCTGATATCCGTCAATAAACTATAGCCTCTTTGAGGGATAGAGAACATCATTGAAGAGGAGTTGTTTTGCTTTTCTTTCGTGTCATCTTAGTTATTAAACAGTTTATCATATAAAGATTTATATACCACGGTTACCAGCAATAAAGGACGCAAGTACGGACGTCTGATTATTCCTTTTTATACTATAGTTTTACATTTGAATATTTGAATAAAACATTGTTTATCAAAGGAGCATTATCGAATGATATCTCTGTAAATGCTATTTAATCTGTAAATCTTTACTGTTTTGTAACATTTAAGTAATAAAATCTATTGTACATGATAGACTGTTTATTTATTCCCGCGTTTAAGTGTGCTTATGTACTCATGTTATGAAAAGGGAAAAGAAATGAAATAAACGTTGGGCCTTTCGAAAGAACATGCAAAATTGATAACTCCCATCGGAATTCTCCAAACTTCATTCTCGATAGGCCTTATTTCGGCTATGCTTATACGGTGGAAGTGATTTTTAGCTTCACTGGCTTAAAACCAGCAAGCTATTTTCATGGTGTTGTATTCGTCGTACATACTTGTGTGCGCCCGTCTGTCCGTAAATTTTTACTTTAAAAATCTTATCCTCAGAAAGAACGGGACAGAATCCAACCAAATTTCACAGAAATGCTGAAAACATGGCCTTATTGGTCATGGCTTATGTCCATACATGGTATACAGTGATTTTTTTTTAAAAAAAAATTAATTACCTTTTCGTTTGACTTGATAAATGAACTGACTTTTGCAAAACAATGGAAAGTTTGAAATATTAAAAGACTTCATTGACAAGATTTTTTTGCCACACATGGTGAATATAATTTTGTTTATTTTGAAATCCTGAAAATACACTTTGCTTAGTCAGTACAATCAGGCCTGTGGAGCGATACAGGCGCTCAAGCGCTTCTAGTCTTATTCTTATATTTTCATATTTATAAATTCATGATAGAGTAATGAAATTTTATTTGAAATCGCACAGATTTAAAAAAAAACTTTAGAAAAAAAGATGACTATTTCTTAATGCCTTAACGAATTAGGATAGATAAGAGTGATAAAACAAAATAGAATGTCGGTTAACATTTCAGGGACCCAATCAATTCTTGATAAACAACTCAGAAAAAATAATTTTGTGATAATTATATGGTATTTGTAACATGAAACTTTTTTGTCGTAATAACGTGTTTCAAAATCTCGTAATTACAAGATTTTTCGCATTCGTGCTACTTTTTTCTTGCATTTGATTATTTCGTGTTGATGCGACTTTTTCTCGTAGCATGTTTAATATTTGCATAACAAACGTAAACTGATCATTGTTAATCATTCATTTAGACTGGAAATGAAAATAGAACCCCGACAGTTTATGAAAAGCACCATGTTTGTGGGTTTCGCGACTTAAACGTCGTCACTACAGCTTATTCAATACGGCGTGTACATCACCAACCAACCATTTCATTTCAGTAAGATGTTACAGACCATAGACAAATCTTTAATATCGAACCCGATCCTGGGTCATTAGAAGCCGATTTTCCAAGTTTTTCGGTGTTTCTTTGATGAGTTCATTACGTCATTGTATTCCTCTCGCAATAGAAAAGGCAGTCGGGACTAGTCGTACAATTCTGCGAATCAAACCTCGAATGCACATCGTACGACTATTTTAAAGACTCACGTGACAAACTTCCAAAATGGCGCTCTCAGTTATGCAAAGCAAATTCAATAAAATACATCTCATAAATGTTCTTTAAGAACTATTTTAGGACTTTAATGAAACTTGTTATCAAAGCAAAACGGGAAAAACATATCGAAATTCCAGCTTTTCAGCAATTTTGAGACTTCCAATTATCCGGGTTTTCCGAGATAACTACGTTTTTCCTTTATTGTTTCCGGCTAACAAAATTTACCGTTTTGTTGTTTGTATTTCTGTTTATCTATCGTCGCTACCGTAGCACATGCCCATATGAGCATCGCCCCCAGAAGACGGTTATATAGTTGTTACGGGGGATAGTGCAAGGATACAGGGCGAAACTGCTGAGAGCCCCGTCTGGTTCTTTAACGTGGTCGATGGATAGAACCGTCACACGGGGCCTCTGTTTTACGTCTCATCAGAAGGACAATGTGTTTGTGAGTTGATATGGCCAGCCCAGGGCTCGAACCCGTGATCTTGTGGTTTGAAGTCAAGTGCTCTACCAACTGAGCTAATCGGGCTGACACCCTTTTGTTAAATAATGCTCCGGCTTATATACGTCCGAGGTCTGTTCCCAAAGTTTATTGAAATGACCGAGTGTGTTCCGATTGTAGAAAATGCTATGAAACTTTACGTAGTCGCCCGAGGGAGCCCGACGTCGAGTCGATGTTAAATTCTCGGGGCGGGAATACCTTGAAACCTTTTACTATACACTAACTTTGAAGTATGATAATAAAAAAGGTTCTGTCCGAAAACACGAAAAATAGATATTTCGGTACTCTAATGGTCTGCAGGGCGTCTCAGGCCTTCTAAATCTTATCTACCTTCAGTGTGCATAGAGAAGATTATATTATGATAGCGATAGACAGATCTACAACATTTGCTTTGAACTACGAAGGAAAATTTAGACATTTCACCGTTTTTTATATACCTAATATTTTTGAAATCAATTTCGATGAAATGACAAGAAAACTCTGTATGTCTACAGGTATTTCCTTCTCCTTTACCATTCTGATAAAGTTTATCGCATTATGTTGTCAACTACAGAATGAAAATGACGTCATCTTAGACGTTCTTATATGGAATAGTATTTGACACAATCGTATACGGATTTGTTTTCTGACGTGTGAGATTTTGTCTGTGTTGAATGTATTTACTTTACTAGAAATGTTTAGAGTTATATAATAAAAGAATTTCTGTGAACCGGCCAGGTATTTAGTTTAAAAAAGTACAGAGCAAATTATGCACTATCTATACATCTGAACTATACAGATTTTTCAAGTACATATTAGTTAAAGATTAACTTGGCAACGGATTTCTAATAGACACTAACATTAATTTCTGCAGATCTTCATATCTTTGAAAAGGCATCCGATAACAGGTCTACCTTTTTCCGTATAATCACTTGTTCGGTTTTACAAACCGAAACTAAATCGCTGTATAGTCCGGTATGTGGATTTATTTGTACTCACCGGGGTAATATATGAATAAAAAAAATTGTACGCAACGGTTTATAATCAGAAATGATAATGTTATTGGAAATATTTCAAAGGATTGAATGGTACGGAAAGGCGGCTTAAGTATTTAATCGTGTTTACTATGGCAGAAAGACAAGAAGAAAAAAAAAGGTTTTACTTCTTATCCATTCTTTGTTTAAAATAAACTTATATTTCGCCGTGAAATGACACAATGATCGTTGAAAGTGTCATTAAACACCACTTCATATCAAATTTAATGTTTTTATTTTTTTCTTCCACACGAATTTATCCTGAAGGTTTTTCAAGACCTTATACACATCGTTAAGATTAAAGCATTCTATGGTGACTCTAAACTTGACATAGGCGTAAAACCTATCAATTTTCAAAGTATATTTCAGACATTCTTCAAAATGATTTAATATTAGTTTGATATATGAAGCCTCCGTCATAGCGCAGATTTAATATTAGTTTGATATATGAAGCCACCGTCATAGCGCAGTTGGTAGCGCGTCTTGTTCTTAAGTTCGATCCCCGACGGCGGCACACATCTTTTCTGTCATTTGTCTCCCATCCAATGGATTGATGATGTTGGATGAGCAGGTGGAGACTCGGGATGTCATGGTAGTACTGGTGAGATAAATACCACCAATCCATGGCTAGGTGCTCCAGCCATCGCGATATGACGGGTAAAAAGGTTGAAAGCGGCGTTAAACTCAATTTTAAAAAAATGAAACATGAAATCTGAAAGTTTTCTTTGGCTCAGTGGTTAGAACGATAGTTTTTTGTTTCAAAATTCCATTATGTTATATGGTACCTTAAGTAGGATGTGTGATTGGTGCTGTCGCAATCGTATGTAGTTTCTGAAAGTCTTCTTTTCTTCTTCTTCTTCTTCTTTCTACTTTCAGATTTTTCCTGAACATGTTATACCGAAGGACTATTCCAGTTGGTTCTATTTAAATATAGTTTTCCAGAAGTATCCATAACTCATAATTAATTCTAGTTGATACTACTGTGAATTGAAGTCAGCGGGGAGACAGAAGGGTGCAATTATCACAGTACAAAAAATTCATCCAGAAGATTCTCATTCTCACTTGAGCAAAGACATCAAAATATTAGAAACATGTTTTCCGCTTGTGCACCATACGGAATGCATCGTTCGACATTTAAGTTGCTCAAATTAAAATAGCATATACAGGTGGCAACGAAAAACTTCGTAGACATTTATCAGATTAAAACAAATTTGCAAGTTCAGCGGTAACATAACTTTGAATTGAGGAACATCACCGTGTCAAAGTCATATTGAACTTATTCGTTAACTGGTTTAAATCCAAGGGCACTTGCACGTGCTATGAGGCGTAATAACTCGAACAGGATTAAAACGTCGAGTATAAGACCTCAATATACTGTACTACATTGCTGTACTATAGATGGAGTATCTGAGTCGGGTATCAAATCCTGGCCTTAGGGTAACCCTGTGTAGCCCCTGTAAGCAAGTAAATGTTTGATCCATTCATCTCATGCCCGAGTACAGCAACTAAAGGGTTTACCAAGGCCATCTCTTTCACCGATAGAACTTATCGCAGACCGAGCATATCAGAAACGAGCCTGCTAAGAGAGTCCGAAAAAAGAGCACGAGAACCATGAGCGTTGTGTCAGATTGAGGCAGCATGTAGAGCGAATGCATAGAAATGTTTCGAGTCACTTTTATTGAAATCCCGAAACTCACGTGTCAGATGTTTCTTGAGTGCAATATCGCACATAAACTCTATTACTGAGTGGTGAAAATTGAGACTGTTTTCCTTACTTTCGGGGTTGTGCGTTTGTCACTATTCAATGCATATACTGTGTCATCTTTTTGTCATAAATATATAATTGGTTATTTTTTTTTTTTTTGTATAATCATTCTTCCAAACTTTAGATTATTGAAAAGTTATATCTAAAAATTTAGGTGATGCATTACTTTGGTTGTTGAGTATATACATTATGGAACGCGTGTTGTACGATAATTCAAAGTCTATTAGGATTGTAATAATTTATTCTTCGATAAGTAAACTTTATAGATGATTTGTGAAATAATATGAAGTACATTCAGCAAGTCAAAAACAGTAAACCCCCCCCTCCCCCCCCCCCAAAAAAAAACAGGGATATTTTCTACTCAAACACTGAAAATTGGGGAAAACGGGATGCTCCATAAGATGTCATACATTTGTAAAAGATCATATTTTCAATCACATGTTCAGCGTAAAGAAAATGTGTTAATGTAGACAGTTTATGACGTTGAATGTTCAGTTATTGTCGGCTGCTTTTCATAAATAGCTCTTGTTCAGTACATCAAAATGAACAGACCTATTATAAAATCTATTTCAATAATCGATCATGATTTGAAAGTGTCAACTGTATTGAGTTGGCCATTGACATAAGAAAATTACTGAGGGGGGGGGAGATAAAAAAAAAAAAAAAAAAAACACCATGGTAAAGGCAGCCACATAAACGCATTATATGACCTTTTTAATTGGTAATCAAATAATCGAAAGGGACTCAGTAAAACAGCTAAAATAAACAGACTAAAAAATCGCTATCCATCAATGTTTTTATTTTAATGTTATAGTTAGAACGACTGCATATCCGTGCTATTCAGTCCTTTGAAATTTTTCAATTAACATTATCATTTCTGATTATAATCCGTTTCGTACAGATTTTTCATTTGTATTTTTAAATCGGTGATTACAAATAAATCCACATACCGCACTTTACGGCGATTTAGTTTCGGTTTGAACTGTAGCGTACACCATGAAAATTTTCAAGTGTATACAATTCCTTGACAAGGGGCTATGACCAATACATTTTTCATCATATTTAAGGAAAGACCATGTCCCCATCTACCGACATACCAGTACTTCCTAATAGGGACATTTTATGGAAGATATGGCCATTTCTACTTTCGTGTCCCGCTTCAATTTTAAGTTTCACCAAAAGCAATATTAGACTTGAACGGTGCTATATGACGTTAAATCATTAGTAACGATGGATAATTTTTCAAAGTTTATTAAATAAATGTTGTAATCGGTTTTTAGGATTATAGATAGAAGCGATTTCGAACAAAAATAAATGACACTTTTATCGAACGCCTACCCGCCATCTTTAGACTAGCGTACAGAGTTTCCATACAGTATATAAAGATGCGTTTGTCGCCTACCCTCTGTACATACTTCTCTATATAGGCTACGATTCTTAAACAGATATTCATATAGGAAAATGATCTACTTTTTCAACAGTTTTTAATGTCACTTTTACGATAATTATTCTTTCGTTATGTTAAATCTACTTAATTTATCGGTCGTTAGGGTAATGGCGATAATGGCTGAATTTCCTTCTCCAGTAGCATCTCATTTTAATTATACCCCCCACAACGAAGTTATGGGGGGGTTACTGGAATCAGGTTGTACGTCTGTCTGTCTGTCTGTCCGTCCGTCCGTCCGTGGACATAATTTTGTGTCCTCATCTCCTCCCACATTTTCAGACGAATTTTGCTGAAACTTTACCAAAATCTTCCTTGCAATGGGAACTTGTGGACCTGTAATTTCATTATGATTAAAAAAATATAAGTGGTTCACATGTACGATGTTATGGGGGAGTATACTGGAATCAGGTTGTCCGTCTGTCGTCCGTCTGTCTGTCTGTTCGTTCGTCCGTTTGTCCGTCCGCCCGTGGACATAATTTGGTATTCTCATCTCCTCCCACACTTCCAGACCAATTTTGCTGTACCTTTACCGAAATCTTCCTTGCAATGGGAATTTGTGCACCTGCTATTTTCATATTGATTGATCAGCTGTTTCAGGAGTTTTGCCTCTGATTTATTTTCTTATATACAATACATGGAGAATAAATCATTACTCCTGAACAGGTTGACAGATTGAAAAATAAAAGTGGTTCACATGTTTATTCCAGAACATAAACGCCATGTTCGACGTTGCACGAATCAGTAATTTCCATTTTCAACAAAACCTCTATTTTTTACAGTCATTGCCCCTCATTGACTTAGAATACGTTAAAAAAATTTGTCCACTTGATAAATCATGAATGGCTAACTTTTCAACTGTTACAATTTGGCCTCGTTGAAAAAGCGGCGACATAGGGGGTATTCGTCAGTCCTTACAGGCAATAGTTCTAGTTAGAATTGTAATGGCAACATCCATAATGAAAACTACCATTGTGTTCTGTTTCCACTTCTCATTCACTATTGGAAACCGACAAAAATTGTGTGACAACATGGCAGCTCGATTTTTTTTCCAAACTTCTTATCTGCTCGTTTTCATGGATTAATTTTCATTATTAATTTAGGAAAATCGATTGCCTTCCATATAGAAGAGGAAGAATCGATAGATTCGAATTGATCAGATTTCCGAAGATCAGCAAGGCCGGGACTGAACACATTGGGCTGGAAGGACGGATTTGTAGACTTTAAACTACTGTATTTTCTTCCGAGCCCCACAACGAATCTGAAATGTCCTTAATGAAGGGTGCAAATCTCGATCAGCATCCACGCTTTATTGTTTATTGCCATACACAAGAATTTAGTCGGTAATTGATGCTTTGTTTATAACTGTCAAAACGGTTTAAGGGGATTTGCTAATTGTCATCTACAGATTATCGAAAACTGCTCACTCGATGATTGATTGAATGTGGTTTAATGCACTTTTAACAGTATTTCAGTCAAGTCGTGGCGGCTGGAGCACCTAACAATGGATTCCTGGTATTTCTCACACCAGTATTACCACTACACCCTTTCCCAGCCTCCAGCTGCTATCAAACTTAGGTTTACGATTATCCACCCACTGGTGAAAGACAAATGTCGGAAAGGATATGTGCCGCCGCCGGGTGCTCACTCGATGAAGTAAAGCGATTTGTGATTGGTTGACTTGCCGATATCAGCCATCTTTTCCACTTCTACTGGTCACAAATAAATAACAATAATTAAAAAGGAAAAATGAAAATGAAATATAAACCAAACATTTTTTTCCTTATAGATGTAGGTGTTTTGGTAAACCGGGTGTGTTAAACTGTTTATTTCGTGTATGTATATTTATTTGTCCTTATTGTACAGAAATGTACCTAGATGTATAAAGATTTTGTTTGAATGGGGTTTTACGCCGCTTTTAACAATCTTTCAGTTATATCGCGGCGGCTGGAGCACCTAACAACGGAATCCTGGTATTTCTCACACCAGTACTACCATAACATCCTTTCCTAGCCTCCAGCTGCTATCCCACATAGGTCTACGATTATCGACCCATTGGTGAGAGACAAATAGTCGGAAAGGATGAGTGCCGCCGTCGGGGATCGAACCCGGGACCTCTAGATTGAGAGTCCGACGCGCTAGGATGTATAAAGAAGTTCTGTTCAGTTCTGTTCTATTAGTTGTTGAATTTACGCGTCGGAAACCACGTCAAACTTGAGCTGTCATTCGAACTTAGGTGACAATTAAAAGTAGTCGAATGGGTAGAACTTAGGGACTATTATTTGGACAGGCGGTTGAAAAACAAGGGCAGGGCTTCGCTCTTTGGGGACAGTGAGCCCTAGCTGCAGCACAGAAAAGTGCAAATTACTCACTTTATTATTGAAAGACTGTGAGTTTTTGAAACCGTGACCGCATCTGCGCTGAGCGGGATATTGATAGGTGGTTTCGTATTTAAAAGTAGTATTTACACTTTCCATAAATGACATAGAATCCGGGTATAACACCCTTTTCAAAATGTACATTTGATTGGAGGAGACTGGTTTTGAAAAATAATAAATCTAACCTTATTTGGCACTACTTCTCTTCTATTCTAATAATATCCTACTAGATTTTCCAAACTGGGTAACTTTGGTGGACCGCAACCGTCCACAAAAAAGTATAATGGTTGGTTGGCGATCTAAACGTCGTAACTACTCCTTGAATAAGCTGTTGTTACGACGTTTAAGGCGCCGAACCAACAAAAATACTTCACATGAATGGCGGCTGATGTCGGAGCTCAAAATTATCTTCCGGTTTGAATGAATTCATTTGTCGACTGATTATTTGATTGACATAAGCGATTAGACAATTGGTGGGAAGTAGATGTCAATAAAAAAAAATCAGTCAATCAGAATAAGAATATGCATGGCAATCCGATGACAGTGCAGTGAAAATAAATTATCCTATAGGGCATAAATATTGTGCAAAATGGCGAAACGTTGTTGTTAAAACCAGTGAATATAAGGGAATGGGATAGATTGCACAACATAAGATATACGCACGAATCCAAAACAATGAGCATTGTTTTGTCGATATCTAACAAATGCTTGCTTCAACGTTATCTACGACCTTCCTGCTCATGGATTATAAAGAGTTAATTGATACAATTTAAATCAAGTAATATTATAAAATATGCTTAACGCTTGCCTCACTAAGTGGAATTAGTATTCGAAACCCAACACTCGTTATTTATTTGATTTTAATTTACCACCTGTCTGGTGAGAAGTTATAAACGAACAGAAACAATACAGAACTAACAGTACATATAAAGAAAACAAACATATAAGTTCTCTAGGCGACTATCTGTCCCTTGAAGGCGGTCAGCAGGTGTGGGTTTTAGGGTAACTAGGGTATATCAATCGTGCAAACACAATTCATTCTCTAAAATTACATCCCTTACCTCTTAGTCAAAGAATTTACTAAACTTGCGGAGCCATATAGTTTTATCAAATAGTCTCGATTATACAAAATTGCCCTTACCCCGGACAATGTGTGGTTCTGTAAACAGATCAGGCACAGATTATTGTGCTAAACATACATTTTGATAATGACTCAAACAGAATATCTTTTTGGCGTCGCATATTTGTTGTCATGAAGTATGAGAACAAAAGATACATAAACAAGAATGTGAACAACAAACAAATGAGCATACATTATCATGAAGAGTCCGCGGACTAGTAGTAAAACGTCGGTTTCCTGAATAGGAGGTCCGGAGTCCGATATTCGGAAGCGCCCGTCGAACTTGGTTCTTTCATTGCCCACATACTAGTAATCGGCGTAGGTACTGGTGTATACTTCAGGAAGCAAAATCGCGAAAGTTAAGTCAAAATTTAAGAGCTTGTTTCCAAGGTTACAAGAGGGTACATGTGAAGGTTATAAGCCTATGCGTTGCGGCTGCCAGGTGCGCCGTATGCTAAAATTCGAGTTGCATTTCAATGATCGGGGGTTAAAGTGTAAAGTCAGTTGAATATACTAAGTGTAAAAACAGACAATATAATCCGACATTTAACTTGACCGCCTTGGGCCGAAAAAATTCAAGAAACAAGGGAGAGAGAGAGGTATGAGGAGAGGAATGACAGGGGAGGAGAGAGGGGGACTAAATGATACCCTATGACGGTCCTGTGCTAATGAGTATAGATACTCGGGGCACTCAAAGCACCCTTGCACATGCTCAACCTTTCATAAATGACTGTTCGAAACGAAAGGCATCAACAATTCGTAGCAACAAGAATTCACAAGATTTCTAAAAGTGACCAACAAGAGTGTTCAGGATTGCATAGTTACACACAATTGCATGTATGTTTATAATTTGCACTAACAGATAAAAGAAAGCAACGACCCGATTTTGTTTTAAAGCGGGTCTTGAGCAGATTTTCATGATATATTTCTCATGATATATGAAAATTATCTGCTTTTTTAACCCTTTCCTGTTTTAAATTTTTTAAGACCTGTCCAAATTCAAAGGTTTTGCAGACGAAAATTTATAATGGATTTAATTTGAAAAAAATTACCATTTAGTAGGGTAGAAAATATTATGGAAAAAGAAGAAATTGCTTGTTACAAGCAATTTCTTCTTTTCCCACAATGTTTTCTCAAGTATAGAATCACAAGGACGTAAAAACCAGTGATTGTACAGGAAAGGGCTAATGGTTTTCAATATCATTTTCATAATGAATATTCCTTCAACTAAATTAACTTTAAAAACTTTTAAATGTGATATATTCCATATGCCCTGTTTTTTAAAAGTTGGAATACATCGGGCGAGTTCGTTAGTCTTCGACTCATGTCGATCACGACTGTATTGCTAGCGGAAGCCAGTGACGTAATTGATACGTCATGGAAACTACAAACAAGGCAATTTACGGTGCAACCGGCAGATGGCGTAATTACCCGATGAACTCCGGCTCCTTTTGGTACTTCGCTGACTTTTTAGGCGTCTTGTAACGTGATGTTTTACTTCTTTTCTCTCTTTTTTAAAGTTATGAAGAATCATTATAAATTCAGCTAAATCGCCTTCTTACGAATGTTTGTAGCCATCACAGTTAGAAATTCGAAAACTGAAAGCCATTTTTTTTCTTTCAAAATCTGTGCAAGAGCCGCTTTAATTTCCATACAATTCCCCATCTAACTAAAGGGAATCAAAGGGGAAGCCAAAAAATATTATTCTACGTGTAGCAGGCTTGAATTAACCCCCACACACACACACACACACGGTGGTGCGTCTGTAGATAACAAATTTTACTGTTGAGACCCGAGTTGCGTTTTTTTTTCGTCGAGATGAAAAATCTCGCTAAATAAGATTTTTGAGACATTTTTATGAACGACTTTTCTTATTTTAAGCGAAAATATTCGACGTCGTGAAGGCTACTCGTTCAAGCCATACGCTTAAATTCCTGATTAAGAATTCTTAAGATTTTCATTTAGCCGCTTAAAAACTTAATCTAAAGAACGCTTTTTCTTGAAAAAATAATTAAGAATCTTCAGAATCTCGATGAAAAGAACGTACATCAGAATTTGGTTCATTTTATTTCGGTTATTTCCTTCAATAGACCATTATCCATGTCGAATTATTTTATAACTTCCTTCCCGTAAATAATGTTTCTTTCGAAACAATATATAAATACCTTCGGACATTTCCTTGGTTACTAATCTGATGTAGTATGACCACGTCATAACTTTTTGTTTGTTTTCCACTCTTTTATTTACAAGGGTTTTACAGCCATGTGCCGTTTCATTTTAACAATTCCTTCTGTCTAGTTTTTGAACCTATGACAAGTTAGGAAGACAGTTGATCAATTACTATGAAGAGCCAATAAATTCCTTACCCCAAAAATCATGTACCTACAACATATTCTAGTATGATGTAATTAATACACAGGTCTTCTTGCAGATAAAGGCTTGTTCATCCTTTTGAATTTTTAAGAGGTAATGTTGAAATGTCTGTTAGAGGATGGGTCTCCAAAAAGGCTTTTTCGTGGTTACATTCGATTTTTTTTCTTTTCAAAACTAATTATGTATACTGAGATATTATCTACGTCTGATGTCAAGCTCTTAGTTTGTAAATACCAAAACACCAAAGATGGGGGTTCTGTGAGTCATGATAGTCCTGGCCATATTGCAAGGATTTCGCGCATAACCAGTTCGAAATGATTTGCTTTTATTCGGTTTGTAAGTGCTTCTGCGTGACTTTGACTGGCTTCATTTTTATAGATAAACCACAGGAGTCTGAAATTCTATCGATATGCTATGGTAGAAGATATAAAAACACCATATAATGTCCTTGCCTATATATAAATAACCCATATCACCTACTTACTCCTTTACAAGTTCAAATAAATTACCATCACCACAATCACCCCCTCCACAAACAACATAAACAACAAGCTAAATTGAGTTCTAAACCATGATTACAAGCAAGAAAGACATGTAAGTGCACATAGTAGCTATTTAGATCTATTAGGCATAGGGGAGACAGGGCAAAGTGTTACATTTTTTTTAAATTTCACACATTTTTCAATACTGTGGGACATTTGTTTTTACTGACTATACATCTTGAAAATTCAACAAATTTCCTACTCGAAACCACTTTAAGTAATCATTTTTATCATTTTAAACAGAATTTATAGCACGAACAAAAATCCGGCAAATGTAACACATTGCCCCAGGCTCTGGGGGAAAAGTGTTACACTTATAGGGTCAATGTGTTACATACTATACAGACTCCATGCAAAGGACCTGTATCATTTGTGTCATGTTTTAACGGTATTTAGCCCTTACTTTTCCGCTCCAAAGCAATTTGGATTTATATCTACTACTTCTATCAATTTCTATCAGTCCAAACTTTTGTAGTCTTGTAATGGGTTAACCCGGGCCTAGATTGTTTTAAAATGACAGAAGAATGAAAACGGAATTATCCAGCGATTAAAACTATATACAGACGGCATATTTCTATCCCTTTAACGTTGTGGTCGTCTACTGACCGTTAATTAAAAATAAATGTGTGTCTGGTTTATTTGACACTGACTGGCTGCTGTAAGAAAGGTGTATCGATAACGCTTAGTCCGTTAGCCAATGCAATCTTAAAGTGGACGAGATTTCTTGGCATGAGGCTCCATTTATCACGGTAGTCTGACTTCACCCGAGGAGCCCCCCCCCCCCCCTTTGGTCCCCCCCCGGAAAAATATAGGATCCCCCCACACCTTTGAAGTCTATCTGGTAATGTAGACAATATCGAATCTGCTTGAAAAGTTGTATATTGCAATGATCCCTGTTTGGTCAATCCTTCGATCATTTACCGCATTGTTTACATATAGCACGTGGTTTGTTACTAAATATAGTCTGAACGTGACAGTTCCGCTCAAGTTGTTATTGCATTGTGGGTAGAGTTCATAGTTAGATTACGAGACAGACACCTGTGCATCAAGGCCGATTTACGAGACCAAATATTGCAGAAACGGAGGCCATGGCATCCACCTCGCAGGGAGATGCCTCCTCCCTGGACTCAGACACTGTCACACACGAACTGAGGGACGGTGAGTTCTTTCCGATTGTTCTTAATTCAAAATTTATTCGTATCGCCAGATGCTCCTGTTTCGATACACACTTGACAAAACTGTCAAGAGTTACAAAACGTACGTAGAGGGAAATAACGGAACGAATCGATTACTATTCGAATAACGGAACATCATGCACATCATATAATCGTGGAGTGAAAAGATGAATGGTGTATTAGAACAAACGTTTGATAGCTGAAATAATATGCGTAGAAGGAAAATTCGGCGAAACCCAGATTTCATTCATAGAAAACAAAGGGAGATAATACATGCTCAAGGTTCATCACATTGTTTTGCCCATGACAGTTGGTCATGTTGGTATCATATATATGCAGTGAAGTCGCCAATAGTGGATATTCCCCAATAGCGGATCGATTTTATTTTTAAGGTCTCACATAGCAAATGTTAAGAAAGCTTATTTAGAATTAATAATTGCCTATCATCAAACGACCACATGAGTGTCGAACGCAAGAAAAAAGTCGATTCAAAACCGAAAGTTAGCTACACCCATGTTATCTGAAACTTGATGGTCTCACAGAAAACTCTGAAATCGCATTGTTTTGAATTTTGTCTGCAGCCATTTTTGTTCAAGTGCAGAAAGTTTGCAAGAAAAATAAGCAATATTTGTATATCAATCACAAGAATAGCACTTCTTTATACTGTACAGTCATCAAACCAATCAGTAAAATGAGAAATTTACAAGTTTTTCAGTTGAAAACAGCCTATGGTCGGGTTGCCAATAGCAGATAATTGAATCGTGCAGCCAACTTTTTTGGAGGGGTTGTCTCAAAACATTTTTGTCCTGCTAACCGGCACAATTCTTCTGCTGTGTATCTTTTAAGAGTTCTTAAAACATATTTAACCCATTACTAGTCAATCCAACATTTTTATGGCGTAGAAATATAGCTTATGGAAACCATTGTAAGAAAAGAAGAAATTGCTTGTAGAAAGCAATTCCCTTATTTCTCGCAATGTCTTCTACCTCATGTGACCATTCAATTAGAATTTAAGATAACTTTGGTTGGCTTTACCCTCTCTGAATTTGTACCAGTCTAATTGTTTGTTGTTTGGGAATGGGCAAGTGCTTCATAAAGAAACTGGATTACTGGTTTTAAAGAGAAAGTTTTTAGAAAATGTGGATAGACAGACAAATATAAGTGCTAATAATAGCACTCCTTTGTACTTAGGTGGGCTAAAAATTACTCTATACAATTTCCCCCAAAGTTTCCTGCTATGTTTCCTTCTTTAGATGATACAAATTCACACACAGATGTAATGTGTGGAACTTTAAATCTTTATCAGACAACAAAACTTAGACTGTTTCAAATTGAAAGAAGTTGCAGAGTTAATGAAAGAAAAAAAAATGTCTTTTTGGGTGGAACTAGCAAACAATGTGCACAATGAAGAAATTGCTTGAACATGAAATTTCTATATTTTCCACAATGTTTTTAAATGCTTTTTATATGTTGCCGAAGGTTAACGTACATTGTTATCATCTTTTCCGTCCATCTTATCATCTTTTAAACTTGGAATCTATTTAGGTAAAAGGTGTCAATAGATACATTGTTTGTCAAATTAATTTACACTTTTCACAAGATATTTTACCTTGCATCAAATTGTCAGGGTGTGGAAATAAGAGATTGTGAACTCAAATTATGTCTTAAGCGGATACTATACACATGCGCAAAGAGTATATCAATGAAACATTTGTATGTCATAAACAAGTCTTAGTTCTGTAGCTTTTTGTTCCTTTAAATCTTCATTACAACCAATACACAATAATTTAACTCTTTCTTTACTGCAAAACAACATTTAAGACTAGTTAAAAAACAGAAAAGTACAGGCTTGAATTGCAGACAACAATTCTAATTTGGTGAAAATTGAGAAAAATAGCTTTGGCATGCTTGGTACAAAAAAA
Source organism: Fragum fragum (assembly GCA_946902895.1). Classification (NCBI taxonomy): domain Eukaryota; kingdom Metazoa; phylum Mollusca; class Bivalvia; order Cardiida; family Cardiidae; genus Fragum; species Fragum fragum. Next base: position 43,333,317 of record OX336366.1, on the reverse strand, counting down.
TGCGAGAAACGAGGTTATTATCAGAGCATATCTCTGAAAGTATAATTGCTATTAACATGAAACTTCATTGGTCGATAGATCTCATTGGGGAGAAGTGCAGTGCATAAGAACCACAACTCTTGCTTGCATAATTTTGGAATTATTGCCCTTTGTTGTTTTAAAGACTAAGATTTTGTCCAGGGCATATCATTCTCTGAAAGTATAATAGCTATTAACTTGAAACTTCATAGGTGGATAGATCTTGTTGAGGAGATGTGCAGTGCACAAGAACCACAACTCTTGCTTGTATGATTTTGGAGTTATTGCTCTTTGTTGTTTTAAAGACTTAGATTTTGTCCTGAGCATATCTCTAAAAGTATAATGGCTATTATCGAACTCATTGAGAAGAAATGCAGTGCACAAGAAGCCTAAATCTAGCTGGCTTCAGTTTACTATCAAGCTTGTACGGCGGAGGAGGGCCATGTCCGACATGGCTCTTGTTGCTATTAACAAGCAATTCCTGCATTTTCCACAATGTTTCCGCATTTTTTCTTCAATGCCATAAAAAAGTGGGGTTATGCAGTTCAATTAAATATTGTTTCGGGGCCTGAAATCTTTTTAAGTGCAAGTTTACAGCAATTTCTAATTTTCAGACTAGTATATAATTCATCTTATTATCGAGGGATTAGTGTGTATTTTTGTTTCAAATTATGATATTTTGAAGTGTATTTGTGATTATTTGCAGCAAATAAAAGTGAAAATACAGCTTTAGATTACTTTGTTAATTTTGATACCACCCCTTATCACATGACCCTATATTCGAGAAAGGGATCCGGTATAGGAGAAAACGGTGACCATGTAAGCCAGATACCAGCTTATGAGAAAGTGAAACGAAAAATCAAGTGATTGACTTGAAAGAGCAGTAAAAAGTCTCTTTAGGAAGTAACAACTTCGCTCGCTAAGGAGCTTCGAACCGAATAAATTTTCGGGTATAATGCTTAGCGATCCGCTATTGGCGACTTCACTGTATATGTATATATTTTTTCTTATTTTTAAAATTTTGGTAGCTTCAAAGAACCATCTTAAATTTTCTGATTGGACTATTCAAGAAAGCAACGCCAAACACCAAAACAACACTTTTTTCATTTTACATGTTGGAGGCTATCTGCTGTCAAAAAATCACAGGAAAAAAAAGTGAAATGGAAAGCAATATAATTGTCACCTCAATTATCATGCATGAAGGGGTTGACACTAACTTTGCTTCAAAGAAAAATACCACATTGGAAATCATTGTGGGAAATAAGGAAATTGCTTGTTACAAATAATTTCTTCATTATCCACAATGTTTTCTACAAAAACAAGCAAACAAAAAGTCAGGAGCATTAGTTGCTATATTGAGATCTGTTGTATTATCAAAACTCAATTATCATGCATACCTATGTTATCATGCATGGCCCCTAAGGAGCCCCAGTGAACTTTGGTGACCTTATTTTTTCACAGGATGTTTAGTTTTTTGGGCCAATAACTGTTGCTGTGAGAAACTCACATACCATACAGCACACTTAACTTGAACCCAAGGAGATGCAAAATATGACCCCCAAATAATACATTTCACAAAATAGGGGACAGGGGATAAATTTAACATGAGTTTTCATAACTCTAGACAAATAGGGGACAGGGGATAAATTTAACACGAGTTTTCATAACTCTAAACTAAAACTTACATCAAATAAATATTCTAGATTAATTGTTTAACCCTTTCCTGTTTTTTTGAAATTTAAGACTGGTCCAAATTGAAAGAGGTTTCAGACAACAATGAAAATTGGATGCAGCTTGAAATGAAACCATCCTATGTGGTAGAAAATATTGTGGGAAAAGGAGAAATGGCTTGTTACAAGCAATTTCTTCTTTTGCCACAATGTTTTCTCAAATATAAAATCAATGTGACGTAAAATCCCGGGTTTAAACAGGAAAGGGTTAAGAGAAAAGATGGATGACAAAAATTGAAACAATAAATTTACTTCTTTTTGGTCGTCATAGACATATAGACATATAGCTATGCCTACTAGATTTATTCGGATCATCCCTTGGCTGATCTGACCCTAAGGGAATGGCCTAGTGTGTTCTGCTTGTACTAGATTCTTACGGGTCAAAGGTCACTTCTATGCATTTGAACCTCCATGCAGTGTTCTCTTCACCTCATAAACTACCCCTACATTGAATCAATTACAAACTCCCATCACAGTGATCACTATTGTTTGCATGATTTCACATCTCTATAAGACAAATATTGATCATAGAGGTTGAAATTCGCCAGAAATTTCTTCATTGTGTTTAAAAACAAAAGGCATCATTGTGTGTAAATGGGTCAACGAATAATGTTGTTAAATGTAGTGTCACTATAGATCTGTCAAATTTCATGGAATATGAATTGCATTACATCAAGAAATCTGTGGAATGAAAGCAAAAAGGCAAGGTCTGCTGAATAATGAATATTGGAAGTCTCTCTGCTATGTCTAATGAAAATCCCTCACTATAGCAGAAAATATGTGGTATTGATTTTAGATAGCTTTAGCTGACCAGAAGGTGATTGAACCTTAGTGTTATATACCAGTATTTCACGCCCGGTAATCTCGGGCTCCATCTCTTTTTGGAGAACAATACAAAAAGGAGACAATGATACTTCCGATATGGAGCCAAGGACCGGAACTGAACAGAAAAGGTAAGAAAAACAGTGCACCTCGCGCACAATTTGATCTCCCATTAACCTATTATACATTTTCCCAAAACGTCCAGAGTTTCATACCACATAGAAATGATTATTACACCCGTTGGCGGTGATAGATTTCAAAAATAATTCCGTTTGTGAATAGAAACTTGAATCAAAGTTTTGACATCGGACCCGATCAAACAAGAAAATGCGTGTTGAAATCGTTAAAATCCATGTTATCAACAATATTGAAAGATTTAAGTGGCGATGACTGTGAAATGAATGATAACGTGTTGATATAAAATAATTTTGCCATAAAGAACTGCGTTTATCCTACCCCTTTTACGGATTTTCTTAGATGAGATGGAGACAAGGACGCAGTGCGGGAGACAAGATCCAGAGGGAGAGGCGATGCATATAAAAATGTACTGTAAAACTTCTTTTAGAACACCATACTCTTATGTAACCCCAGTCAATCTTCGAACGTCAAAACCGACCCCTTTTCTATGATTTTCTGAAAACTTATAGTATGTAATAAACCCCAAATCCCCAAAAAACCAATTTAATAACACCTTGAAATTGACATTTTTTGGGTGATTTGGAGTTGATTTTAGAATGACCTTTGAATGAAATTAAAGGAATGTAATCCAAAATCGCTAATGTCGTCCAAATTCTCTTTAAGAAATCCCTTGACACAGGCACCCTCCCCCAGGTATGGACAAAGGCAAACGTGACTCCGCTGTCCAAGAATGGAAACAAAGAAGATCCTGCAAATTACACACCTATATTCTTAACATGTATTCTGTGTAAAGCTCTTGAACATATTGTAGCATCAAATCTAACTAAAAATTTTGACAAAAAAAATATTCTTTATGACTTACAGCATGGTTTCAGAGCAAGTTGTTCATGTGAAACCAAGCGACTGGAACTGACCGACCATCTTTCCAGAAACCTTGCTGAAGGAAAACAAACTGATTTAGTTTTGTTAGACTTCAACAGGACTTTTGATAAAGTTAGCCACTTAAAACTTTTGTATAAATTGCAGGAACATGAAGAAAACAATACTACCCTTTTGTGGATTAAATCTTTTCTTATAGGCAGAACACAAAAAGTAGTCTTACATGGTGGATGCTCATCCGAAGTTCCAGTCACGTCTGGAGTACCTCAGGGATCGGTGCTTGGTCCTCTTCTGTTTTTCTTGTATAATAACGACCTTCCTAATACCATCACCTCCCAAGTTCGTTTGTTTGCAGATGACACTGCCCTTTACTTAGTTATAAACAACAAGCAAGACTGTATCACTATGCAAGATTATCTAGACAAGTTAATGCAGTGGGAGAAAAAGTGGGAAATGGAGTTTAATCCCAGAAAATGCTAAATATTACTAAATAGAAGAAAAAGATTTCTTTTGAACACAGGCTACATGGATAAGTGCTAGAGACTGTGGACAATGCTTCATACCTAAGAGTTACAATATCTGGAGATCTTTCATGGAACACGCACATTGACCATATAACATCAAAGGCAAATAAAACCTAAGGTTTGCTTCGCAGAAACATCCAGACAAAAATAAGAAGATCAGAGAGACATCGTACAAAACATTAGTCCGACCCCAGGTAGAATACGCATCAACCGTTTGGAGCCCTTACACAAAATCCTATATCAACAAAGGGGAAAAGTACAACGTAGAGCAGCAAGATGGGTTCAAAATAATTTTCATGCAGAAGGAGTTTGGCTCGCAAACTCTTCAATATAGACGAGACGTTTCCAGAATCACCATGTTTTATAAAATCGTTAATAGCTTTGTTGCAGTGCCCGTACCAGCTTATCTTGAAAGACCAGTTAGGACCACCCAACATATGCACACAGCATCTTTCAGACAGATCCATGCGAATGCTTTCTTCCTTAAATATTCTTTCTTTCCCTACACAGTGATATTTTGGAACAGCCCACCAGAAACAACAACCTGACACTGCAGCGTTCAAAAAGAGTCTCGATTCTTTTCAGATAGTGAGCCGTCCTGAATGACCAGAATATGTTTATCAGATCTCTTAATCTAACATTCACAATACTTTGGCAACCTAACCAATGACTAACAGTGTATATTCCAGCACAGACGCGCACCTTCAAGTCATACCCGAAAGGGGAGTTAGGCAGTATTTATAGATAGATGGAAATTTATCACCTCCTTTTATTAAAATATACATGCTTTTGTGTTTGTTTGTCTTCACGGACCAATCAGACGCTTTAAAACCCACGGAGCCAATAAAAATTGTGGAAAATTGTTATCGATTTGAATGAAATGCTGCTCATTTTGGAGGGTTTTTAAATGTTTTTGAAATAATTTGAGCGTTTTTAATGGTTTGGGTGAGTGTATGGAATGAATGATTGGAGCGCTGTGTGAGTGATTTTGAATCGTCATTTCACTTCATGTGTGATCTCAAAGTTAACACAAGTCAGCAGAAAATAAACCAGTGTGTAGCAGAGTTTTGACTGAAAGTAATGAGCTCTAAGCGTGGGTTCTGCATTAATTTATTGGTGAGTTGTGTAACTCGATTCTTGCGACTTTGATATAAATATGGCTGTTCTAGAGAGTCTGACAGACACATTTACTGTGTAAAGGGGAAAAAGTGTCCTCTAATATTCATAAAGTTACAAAATTATTCACTGTACTCTTTCATATGCATCGCCTCTCCCTCTGAATCTTGTCTCCCGCACCGCATCCTGGTCTCCTTCTCATCTAAGAAAATCCGTCAAAGGGGTTGGGAAACGCAGTTCTTTGTGGTAACATTGTTTTATATCAACACGTTATCATTCATTTCACTGTCATAGCAACTTAAATCTTTCAGAACTGTTGATAACATGGATTTAATGATTTCAACACGCATTTTCGTGTTTGATCGGGTCCGATGTCCAAACTTTGATTCAAGTTTCTATTCACAAACGGAATTATTTTTGAAATCTATCACCGCCAACGGATAATATAATCATTTCTATGTGGTATGAAACTCTGGACGTCTTGGGAAAATGCATAATAGGTCAATGGCAGATCAAATTGTACGCGAGGTGAACTGTTTTACTTACCTTTTCTGTCCAGTTCCGGTCCTTGGCTCCATATCGGAAGTATCATTGTCTCCTTTTTGTACTGATCTCCAAAAAGAGATGGAGCCCGAGATTACCGGGCGTGTATTTGCACCTTTTTACAGTTCAGAGCCTTGCTATATATTTGAATGATCTTGAATTAATTTAACCTGTCACCAGACTTTTTTTTTTTTTTTTTTTTGACTAGTCCAAATTCGAAGAAGTTGCCGAGGACAATCTTTAGTTGATGAATGTTTAAAACTTGTGGATTAGGAAACATTGTTGACAATGACCAAACTGCTTGTTACAAGCAATTTCTGGTAAAGAGCGTGATTTTGTGGGAATTGGTTAACTGCCATTTAAAATTGTAAGAAATTGAGTAAAAGGCCCTTGTGTAACATTTCCAATTATTGAAGGTTCCCTTGCCTTTTCTAATGAATCTAGTTGCATTCAACGCCAACAGAACTCCAAGAGAAAGTTTTACTGGATTTCAAACAGTGATGGTTTTACAAAATTCATGGTCAGTAGCAAAAAAAAAAAAAAGGACCTAGCCAACAAAAAAATGCATCACATAAATGAAGACCATTGTTGGAGTTAAAAGTTCACTTCTGGTCTAAATGAGTCATTTGATTGGTTGATTGATTCTTTGATTGACAGCTGGATTGGTCAACTATTCAAGTTCCACTTAACCCATTCCCAAACAGTAACTTTTTAGACACCTCTCAAGAAAAACAACTGGGAAAACATTGTGGAAAATGAAGAAATTGCTTGTAACAAGCAATTTCTTCATTTTACACAATGTTTTCTACCCAAAAAGTTGGAAAAAATCTAAAATCTAATTGACTTTGAATTGTTGTCTGCAACTCCTTTCAATTTGTTCCAGTCTATAATTTTGCTGTCTGGTAATGGGTTAAAGATTCAGGTCAGTCTGTGATTCTGCAGTTTGATCAGCTATTATATATTGATAGATATTGACCCAGAGCTTCACAACCCATTACCAGAAAACAAAATTTTTACTTATCCAAATTTAAAATGTTGCAGACAACGTAGTGGGAAATTCTATCAGTTAAACCCATTCCCACCCAATCATGCTTTTGGACACCCCTTGAGTGAAAAGGCTTTGGAAAACATTGTAAAAAATAAAGAAATTGCTTGTCACAAGCAATTACTTCATTATCCACACTGCTTTTTCCCAAAAAAGATAAAGAATTTTACAAATTTCATTTACTGAGTCTGAAGATTGTTGTCTACAACTTCTCTCAATTTAGAACAGTCTAAAATGTTGCATTCTGATAATTGGTTAAACAAGAAAAGGTAAATTACAACCATCTAATGAGTCCATACAATGTAGATATGTAATCTGATGCATGTTGAAGCCTGAATATTTCTGCTTTGGCTGAAGGAATAAACAAAGACCAGCCTACACACACATGCAGTCTCATCTGGGTCCACATCACCTGTTTGCAATGGATGGTCATAAAAATTAGATTCTTTAAAGGGATTCTGACTCATAATTAGTGCTTTCAGTCCTTTTCTTTTAATGTAATTCTGAAAAGAATTTTAATTAGCCTGACATTAGGGTTTACACTTATCCTAGAATTCATCATAATTGTCATAAGAAAAAGTTAAGCATGCTGAATAAAAATCCAGTCTAGAATTGCACCATACTCAAAGGACTGAAAGCTCTAGCTGCAGGTCAATATTTCATTTGAGAACTGATTTTATAAACTATTCTGGCTTGAAAGGGACAAACTGGTGGTGTAGACTAAGATCAGACTGCACATAGGTGCAGGCTGTTCTTTGTCTATACCTCCTGCCCATACAGGAATATTCTGGGTTCAGTATGACAAGGGTTAAAAAAGAGGTTAGATTCAGCTATCAAAGGTGTAGTTGGCATCACTTTAAAATCTATGTTAGGGTAGAATCACAATTCTTCATCAGAAAATACGCAAAAAGTTTCAAACCTAGTTTGTTTGCCTTGTACCCAAAGTGAGACTTTCACATAGACTAGACACTTTTTTGCACTTCCTAGGTTGTCCCTTTTGGCTGAGCAAATGATAATTGTGGGTGCACTGGGTAAACAAACTGTTGTAAATGCAGCTTAAATAAAGCTGTCTTTACAACATTTGTTTTTCCACCGATGATATGTAGTTTTACCATTTACCTCAGACTAGTGTGATGACTAATTTGTTAGCATTCAAATTTTACTATACCTAGCCTATCTGATAAGGGTCAGTGACAAGAAAGATACAATAACCTGGGTTGAACTCTTTAATGTTTCCATTGACCATAATTTCTTTGACAGGCTTCCAAAGTACTGTAAATCTAACTGTTGCTGTACATTGTGTATACATTCTGTTTACAGATAGTTCAACGTAGTTGATTCAATAGGTTTAATGCCTGTAACCATTACCACACAATAACCCTTTTTGATGCCCCTTAAGAAAAACATTGGGATAACATTGGCTGAAATGAAGAACTGCTTGCAACAAGCAATTTCTTCATTTTCCGCAATGGGATTCTACACAGACAAGAGTAAAATTCCATAAACTTCATATTGTACCTTGTCAGCAACTCCTGTCACTTTGGATCAGTCCAAGATTTGGCTGTCTAGTAAATGGTTACATTTGGTTAAACATTACTTTAGTCATGATTGTGGCTGGAGCACCTAGTTGTAGATTCCTGATATTTCTCACACCAGAACTACAATATCATTCCTGAGCCTGCAGCTTCTCACTCAACTTTACTTAAGTTTACAATTGTCCACCCATTTGTGGGAGACAGAATGTTGAAAAGGATAATTGCTGCAGCTGGGGATCAAATCATGGACCCCATAATTAGGAGTCCTACATGCTACAAACTGTGGTTTGGTCCTGAGTAGCTCAAGTTGTACATGTCGTTGGAATACATTGGTAACCATATTTGTTAAATGGGCCATTAGTTGTGACAATATTTGTTCAGTCATTGGCTGCCCAATCTGATCATTAGTTAGTTGCTCGTTGTTTTTATTGAATAGTAAGTTTAAGATAATTCAAGGGAGAATGCAGAAAACAAACATTACTCCCACACAATTACAACCACCTTTTGATTCACCCAGGAAAAAATAGATTTGGAAAATATGTATGAAATGAAGAAATTGCTTGTTCCAAGCAATCTCTTCATTGTCCACAATGTTTTCTATCCCAAAATAGAAATATTTTATATAATTTCATAATCCTTAGATTGTCATCTATGATCTGCATGTACTTTGAATTTAGACTATAGTAAAATCTAGTAGTGGATTAAAATGGTGTTGAAATTGAAATTGCATAAAAAGTATTATGTGGAATGAGAAACATCTAGTCACAAGTGACTTGTATGCCTCTGCCATGTCATGGCAACAGGCATATAGAGTTACCTAGAGAAATTGTTTTAATAAGCAATTTCTTCTTTTCTCACTATGTTTTCTTCCTCCGGCCAAAATTTTTTTCATGTTAAACTAACTTTGTTTTTGTTGTCTTAGACTACTTTGAATTTAGACTCTTCTAAAATTTGTCGTGTTGTAATGGATTAACCCATTCCCACTCAATGACACTTTTTGACCCCTTTTTAAGGAAAACAATTTTGAAAACATTGTGTAAACTGAAGAAATTGCTCGCAGCAGGCAATTTAATCTTTTAACCAATGTTATCTATCTCAAATTTAAAAAATTCTAAAATTTTATAAACTTTTAAATTGTTGTCTGCAGTTCCTTTGATTTTGGAACAGTCTAAAATGTTGTCATTTGGTAATGGATTAAGCAGGCGTCTGTGTTGACACATTTCCAGTTTCTTTTCTCGTAATTACCATATCTCTTTTTCCTCGTCAAGACTGAATGCATGATCCTATGATGAAGGTTAACCCTTGTCATGCTGAACAGGGAATAATCTTGTTTTGGCAGGAGGTAAAGACAAAGATCAGCCTGCACATAAGTGCAATCTGATCTTAGTCTACACCTTGTTGTCCCCTTTCAGCCAGAGTTGCTAAATAATTAATTTTTAAGAGAAATATTGACCCTCTTTTAGACCTTCCAGTGCTTTCAGCCCTTTGATTTCAAGGCAATTTTGTATGAGATGTTAATTCCTCATGACAAGGCTTATTGCAGGGGTGAAGGACTAAATCAAATGTAATCATGTGTGCAGTATATTTACATTTACCCCTTTTTGCTTCGAACATCAATGACACAAGATAAATCACCCCTTTTCCAACAAAGTTTCATGATCATAATGCAGTTGGAGTTATAACAAAGATTTGTATGTATAGTTCATATTAATTCATTTTAGTATGATTGTGATGAAAGGTTTAAGCTTAAAGTGTCACTCTTGAGCACTCACAATCCAGATGTTTCACATCCCTGAAAGAGAGTCAGTGGCTTAAACCCTCAGAGTCAGTGGCCTAAATCCACTGCTACTCAATTTCACAGCTGGGCAGACTTGGGGCTTGCTATTGACCAATTACCAGATGACAAAATTTCAGACTGGTCGAAACTGACAGGAGTTGCAGACAACAATATTCAGGTTTTTGAAATATCAAATTTTTTCAACTTTCTGGGTAGAAAACTGTGTAAAGTAAAGAATTTTTCACAATGTTTTCCAAATCTCTTACATGGAGATGCATCCAAAAGTGTTAATGTGTGGGAATGTGTTTAGTGTCTTGCCCATGAACACACTCATAGTGATGGTGGGGCTATTAAACAATGACCTTCAGGTCACGACTCGATCACCTATACAACTCCGCCATCAAAGCAGTCAAATAGGTAACTTCATGGTCATGGGTTAATTATAGCACTTATATTTGATTTTATTGCATTGTTTTCTCCCTTTATTAGAATCTTTATACTATACTTATTGTTTTATAGAATAGTTTAAACTAAGAATAAAACCCAGTTTTAAATTTTGTACAATCTGAAATTGAGGTCAGGCCAGGTTAATGACCTATCTAGATCATTGACAGACTGGGTTTATATATTATTATGATATACACAATTATGCAAAGGTATTATTGTCTATGATTTATCATTATGGAAATGTTTTGAAATAGAGTGAAACGGAAAACTATCTTTCTAACATGGGACAAGATTTACTTGGAGGTAAAAAGAAATATATATTATTGCATGCATTTTGATAAAGAGATAAATTTCACCTTAGTTCAAGAGTTTAAGTTTTCACAGTTAACTGAAAATTGATTTGCACTCTGTTAGCTTTTGGGTCAAGTAGTTTAATTGTGCTTAATTATGCCTGCACTATGAAATTATGAAAAAAATATAATGTTTCGATGGTTTTCACTTTGCATATATACATTATACTTACTGTTGTGTGGAGTATACTTATGAAAGTATTATTGTGTTCTTGATGAGAAGTACCAGTTAAAAAAGAAAAATGATTAAAAAATTCCATTTGTCAATAGACTTTTTTCATTTCTGTGCTGTTACTCTATAACCAGGGGACCTTCAATCACGAACCTTCATGTAGATGTTACCAATGATTCAAGGAAATGCCCTTTTGTTTTTGGGTCATGTAGGTCAAAAGTCAAGGTCACAACAAAACATTGATTGAAAACCATCTCTGTGGTCTAACTCATAAGCCATTTGACCTAGGACCTTGAACTTTTATATAATTATTAACCATGACCCAAGGAGATGCCCTACTGTTTTAGGGTTACATAGGTCAGAGGACAACTGTGCAACTTGAGTTACAAAGTGCTGGTTGGGGGTATAAGTTTGCCTTCCAACAATCCTAGTTGTAGTTGATGATAGGCCTATAATGAAGTAGACCTGTCACTTTATCTATCTTGCTAGGTAATAATCACATATATTGAATGGGTTCATGTGATTACCTTCAGATAATTGCAGGATCGCAGCTCACTCAGTCAGTCAAAAGATAGATTGACCAGTCAAATAATTCATTCAGAACAGACATTAGCTTAGAACTCCCACATTTATGTTAAGAATTTTTAGCGTTTTTTTTTTTAGGAAAAACCGGTATTTCGAATCGATCAACCGGAAACCTGTTTTCACGCATTTCCACTCATTTCCATGCATGCTCATAAACTTGTAGTGAAAATCTATGTGATCACCTCCATCTTTTTTCATAGCTGATGAAGTAAATAACTTACTTGCTGAATGCCAAAAGCTTCCTTTTAACCATGAATATCAAGGAAAATGGTTTAAAACTTTGACTTAATATATCCATGGTAAATTTTCTAATGAATTGTCAAAATGTGAGAAATAATTTCCTCGTGTTTCAAGATAGAATCTAGGTCAGTGGTTGGTGGAGTTAGCGAATACATGTAAACTGTCTGATAGTGTTTTGACCTGGCAGGGCTGAGCAAATTTACACCCCGTATACACAGTATGTGTAACAAGTTACAACCCTGTTTTAGTCGCGATTCAAGGGCCTATTTAACCCCATCGAATAAAACACCTTTTACCTCGATGTTGACTATACCTTTGAAACGGACGTGTAGTACTTAAATTCAACTGTAATAATAATTTGCTCAACAAAAAAAGAATTGAATGTTAGCTTTGATTTCTTTACCTTTTACCATTTAACCTTTTACCACACAACCAAGAATTTTCATGCACTGATGAAATGATATTAAAGAAAATGTTATGATCAAATTAAAAAAGCGATTTCAGTAGACAGGAAGGGGTCATGTTTGATTGAAATGGGTTTAACGCAACTTTTAATAGTAATTCAGTTATATCTGGGTGGCTGAAGCTCCAAACCATGGATTCCTTTTAGTTCACACCAGTGCTACCACTACATCCTTATCGACCCTCCAGCTGCTCATCCCACTTAGGTGCATGATTAAGTTACTCACATTGATGATACATGCTGGTATTATTAAGCGCGGCTCCTGATAACCCAGCAAAACTGCTCAGGACTTTCAGTCCTTTGATTATTACTTGTTGCAATTTAAATGTCTAAACTGCAATTTATTCAAGCTGTATTTAAGTCATTTAGGTTGCCAACCTATGAGCATGTTTTGTTAGATAAGTCCTTGACTACTTAACCCATTCCAACTCAACAAAATTTTAGACTGGTCCAAATTGAAAAAAGCTGCTGACGATATTTTCAAGTTGGTGGAATTCAAATTTTCTTGTCACGAGCGATTTCTTCATTATCCACAATGTATTCTACCCTATTAGACAAAGATTTTAAAGATTTCATGAACTTTAAATTTTCTTCTGCAAACTCTTTGAATTTGGATGGTCTAAAATTTTATTGTGTTGGAATGGGTTAAGTTCCTGCCTATAGATTATGCTAAGTATTATGCTGTTGCATACTGTCATATTGGAGGTCAGTTGTTGAGGCCATCCTTTCAAGGTTAAGGTCAAAGATGTAGTTCAAATTAGCACCCATAATCCTGGTGGCCAAGTGGTAAAGGTGATTAACTAGTGATCTTCAGGTCAAAAGTCTAAGTCCCATGTGTGTATGAACAAGTCTCTTAATTCTTGTCATGCATAATTTTAAATCCTCTAAAAAACTATATTAAATTGGACTGAAGCATGGAATCATCTTCTGTGGGTAAATCTTAATCTTTTGAAAATTCTTCTTACAAACAACTTTGGCTTAAAGGGAGGTATCGATGTGTCTCAAACACTGATAAGAAAAATTTGCCAATTGTCTAAATTACGCTCAACAAAGGCTTAACACTTAAATTTGAGTCAGATATTGTCTTCGTGGTAATCTGATAGGCCTAAAAAAAGCTTTTTTGGTGTTATAGGAGAGTTTCAGCAGATTTCCAGGTTATTATTAGATATCGCCGAATTGGGTTGTCAACACTAAATAGTTAGCTCAAAACTAGAGTAAGTGTCTATATTCGTTTTGACGCCTACGGCAGTATTGGACTGATCTTTACAGAATTGAAGACCTACTAGTGAACATAATTCCTGTTGACGTAATGATGTTGTATTGAGTAAATTCAAACTGAATGCGGGATTCCAACAGTTATACTCGCTGTTTACATTACCAAATATTCTTGGCTACTATCTAGGCTTAATCTAAAAATAGATTAACACCCCGACATAGGCTATTAGGGAAATACTCTTGTTTATTTTGAAAAACGACCTTTAATTTTTGCAAAACTACTTTTCAGGGTATAGTAATGAAACAGTATATGAGAGGGAATTAGAAAAATCAACATCTGTGATATTAAAACATATGGATACCTACCTTTAAAAGGGGCAAGCAGGTGGTGAAGACTAAAATAAGAATGCACATATTTGCAGGTTAATCTTTTTCTATATTCCTGCCATTACAGGAATATTACAGGTTCAGTATGACAAGGGTTAATTAAATAGTACAGGCTGTATAATATAGTTTGGTATGATTTACTACTGCCTCTCTCTCAAGGACATCTGGAAAGACTGTTAGAGAGCAACTCTATAAGCTTGCAGATTACTTTGTAATCAAACTAAAATAGATTAGTATAGAAATAAGCACTCTAGTCATTGTGAACAAAAATGTCTTGACTTTATTTAAGTTCTTATAAAATTTATTGTATTTCACCTATTTGCACACAATAAGGCGTTTTGAGGCCTCTCAAGAAAAAATCATTCGAAAACATTGTTGAGAATAAAGAAATTACTTATTACTAACATTTTTTCATTATCTGCAATATTTTTTACTCAAGAAAAAAAAAGAAAAGAAATAAAATCTATTAATTTGGAATTCTTCTTCAAAATCCTTGAATTTGTACCAGTCTAAAATGTCGTTTTTAAGATTTATAAATGGTAGAATATTTATAATGATACATTAGGTAATTGTAAAACTGTAAATAGATTTTGTTGCTTTTTAAGGAATTACATCCCTTTTGTGTGCAGAAATGGAACAGTAGAACTTTTTCTATATTTATAAATGAATAAAGTGAAGTTAAAAGAATGTGAAAATTTAACAACTACAAGACAGGATACAACAGTGAAAGAAAAGGATTTACTTTATTTTCACATTATTTTCATCCAAAGATATCTGACAAATTCATCAAAACAAAAGATAAAGTGAAAATTTGTTTATTCATTAACTACACAGCCTGTTTTAATTCTCTGAAGAAATATAGTAATTGCAAACATTCTGGGAAAAGGAGAAATTGCTTGTGGCAAGCAATTTCTCCTTTTCTCACACTTTTTGCTACCTCATTTAGTATTTATTTCCGATTCTAATTCAATTGAATGTTTTCTGCAACTTCTTTAATTATGACCACCCAAAAAATTTTTTTTTCAGGTAATGGTCCAATTAACTGTCATCCCTTTTTTTTTTTTTTTTAGTGAACATGCAATCCAAGGACCATGTGACAGTAAAAGACTTTGAACTCTTAAAGGTCCTTGGAACTGGAGGTAAGATCTAAACATAGTTCTGTAGATTAACCCATTCCTACACAATGACACTTTTGGACGCTCTTCATGAAAAACAATTAGGAAATTATTGTGTAAAATGAAGAAATTGCTTGTAACAAGCAATTTCTCCTTTTCCCACAATATTTTCTACCACATAGGAATTTCAAATTGCATGCATTTTTCATTGTCGTCTGCAACCTCTTTCAAATTGGACCAGTCTAAAATTTCATAAAACAGGAAAGGGTTAAGTAAAATCAATTTGGCCAATGTCAATGCATTTAAGCATGGTATCAGCAAATGTTGGGAATCCTCAAAATCTTAGGTCTCAGAGTGATTCACAGATACTTAATTCCTGAATTTCTTAAAGTATTTTTTGACAAACTTCCCAATTAAAGGCTACTGAGCCCCCATGGCATCCCCATGTGCATACCCAAAAATCAGGGACCAATATTCGATTTTGTGATATCAGCCTCTATTCAGATGTAAGTACATGTACATGATTTAGACCCTAAAAAGGCTTTTGCCCCACAAGTCTGGCTAAAATGCTTGCTGAAGGATATATCATTCCAGCTAAGTGGGATTCAGGTTCGTTGATCAGCAAAGGGGGACGGCCAATAGGCTTGATTATCCAATCTGTAGATAGGGTTTGTATGGCAAGGGGGGGCATAACCTTCTGTTAGAACAAATTCTGTTCTGATAGCACTAGAATATGCTCTCAGAAACTTATCCAGAATTTCATCACATTTTGGTACAGTCAATTCTCCAACATCACCACCATACTGGTAAGTGTTTCAATAATTGTCATTTTGCTTCACTTCAGCATATGGAAAAGTGTTTTTAGTCCGTAAACTAAATGGACCAGATGAAAATAAACTGTATGCAATGAAAGTGTTGAAGAAAGCATCAATAGTACAGAAGACTAAAACAACAGAACACACAAAGACAGAGAGACAAGTTCTTGAGGCCATTAGACAGTCCCCATTTCTGGTGACACTACACTATGCTTTTCAAACTGATGCTAAATTACATCTCATTCTAGGTAGGTCCTTTCTAGTTAAGTCCTAAAATGGTTTATATACATATAAACCCAATGAAATAAAATAAGATGATTCATTTAATTAATATTTCTGCCATTTTTAAGAAATGTAAAAGGGTCCTGGATTCAAATAAATTTTACAGAAATGATCCTTTAGGGACCCTTTATCAGATTCCTTCAAAGAAATTTGATCAGATGAAAAACATAGCTTTAATGGGAGGGCATATATGGTGAAACATTTAAAGATCTCTTTCTCAGAAACCAGTCTATGGATTTCAACAAAATTTTATAGGAATGGTCATTGGATTACTCTTTATCAGATTTCTTCAAAGAATTTATATCAGATGATAAACATGACTTTAATGGGCAGGGCTAATTTCTATATATGGTGAAAGCTTTAAAAATCTTTTCCCCCGAAACCAGTTGATGGGTTTCAACTTAATTGCACAGAAATTATCCTCAGATGACCCTTTATCAGATTCCTTTAAAGTGTTTGGATTGGATAAAAAGCATGACTTAAATGGGTTGGGCTTATTTCCATATATGGTGAAAGCTTTTAAAATCTATTTTTCAGAAACCAGTTGTTGGATTTCAGCAAAATTTCACTGGGATGATCCTCTGTTGACTGTGTTTCAGATTTCATCAATTGATTTTGATTGTTTGAAAACATGGCTTTTATGATCTTGGTTCATGTCCATATATGGTATCCAGTGAAAATTTTTAAAAAATTGTCAATACCTTTTTCATCTGTCTTTATAAATGAACTGACTGTTGTAAAACAATGTAATGTTTGAAATACCAAAAGATTTCATTGACAAGATTTTTTTGCCACACATGGTGAATATGATTTGGTCTATATTGAATTCCTGTAAACAACATTTGCTTAATCAGAACAATCAGGCCTGCGTAGCGATACAAGCACTCAAGCGCCTCTAGTATAGGTTGTCAAATTTCAAAAATCTTTGTCTTTTGGGATAGAAAAACATTGTTGATAATTCATAAGTTGCTTATAACAGGCAGTTTCCCCCTTATCCTCATCAAATTAACTTTGTCTATCTCTGTGCTTGCTTTAACCAGCCCACCTATCTGCATCCAATTTTCTAGGGAGCATTAATCCATTCCCACATAATGACACTTTTTGAGCCCCTCAAGGAAATTGATTGAGAAAACATTGTTAAAAGAAGAAATTGCTTGTTACAAGCGATTTCTTAATTTCATACAATTTTTTGCACTCAGAAAGTTGAAAAAATCTAACCTTTCATCAACTTTGAATTGTCATCTCTAACTCCTCTCAATTTGGACCAGTCTAAGATTTTGCTGTCTGGTAATGGGTTGAATTGGACAAAAGAAAAAAATGCTGTTTGCGTTTTACAGATTATGTAAATGGAGGTGAGCTCTTCACACATCTAAACCAAAGAGAGTATTTTACAGAATCTGAAGTACGAGTTTACATTGGGGAGATTGTGTTAGCACTAGAAACTTTACACAAGGTGAGTTTACCCCATTCAAAACATTTCTAGCACTACATGCTCAAGTTAGCTTTAAGGATCACTTAGTGCCAGTCGTCTATCATCCCTCTACGAAAATCTTCTTCTCAAAACATACTTAATGTAATTCATCCTAATTCAATGTTCAAGTTTTATGTTTTTTTCTTCCATTTGGAATTCAAAATAAGTGATCTAACGCTATCTTTTAATAGACAACAAATTTTAGACTGGTTCTAATTCAGAGAAAGTTTTGTCAATGATTTCAGGTTGATAGAATTAAATATCACTCCCTCTCTGAGTAGAAAACAAAATTGTTTGTAGACCATTCTTTATAAACTTTTGATTTAAAATTATTAATATCTTAAGTTTTTTCATCAAAATGTTAGGCTTCTTTTCTTTCAGCTTGGCATTATATACAGAGACATCAAACTTGAGAATATTTTATTGGACAATTGTGGTCATATAGTACTAACTGACTTTGGACTGAGCAAGGAGTTTTTACCCACTGATGAACATTATAGGGCCTACTCCTTCTGTGGCACCATAGAGTACATGGCCCCTGAAGTGGTAGAGGGAGGTCACTCTGGACATGATTTTGTAAGTTACCTTTTATCCCACTAGGATTTCAGCCCAAATATTATTAGAACTTTTTGTAAAATATTCCCACTTAATCCGACTTTTTGATGCCCTCAAGTAAAAAGTTTTGGAAAATATTGTGGAAAATGAAAACAGTGTCGTCTGTGACTTCCTTGAAATTGGACTTGTCCAAAACTTTGTTGTTTGGGAATGGGTTAAGAGTACATTGGCATTTAAGAAATTTTCCCACAATAACACTTTTTGAAGTACCCTTATTAATAATAACTTATTAATAAGAACTTTTGACAATCAATTTCTTCATTTTATAAAATGTTTTTTTTATCCAAAAAGATAAAGGTTTTTAATTGTGACCTCTTTGGATCATTTAATGCCCGCATTTTGAATTTACGGTTGGTGATCCTATTTCAAAATGCTCCCTTTAACACAATTGGACATAAACAAAACTGAACATCCTTGGTAATAATGCTGTTCGAATAGCTGTAAAATGTCTGATTTTTTTTAATGCTGAGTCTGGAATATCTTTTCAGAGCATGCCATAATGCTTTAATTATTAGATTCCTTTACATTTAACGTTGAATAATTAGCATTACAAGTTAAGAAATTTTCAATGTAGAGTAAAAGGAAAAATGAGGTCCAGAGTTTGAAAAACTGACATAAGCTAATTATAAATAAAGCTTTTATTGGATTATCTACTTTGATGCATGTAACCATGGAACTGGTTTGACAGTAACTGTTGATGAACTTTGAACATCAGGGACATATATCAGGCGGGCATCATGTTAGTGGTAAATTTTAACGAGAGGCTCCAGTGGTCTGACAAATGAATTCCAGAAGAATTTAATAACTTCTCTTTTGCTTGAAATAAATGCGGCTTAAATCATAGTGGAAAACAGGGTATTGAATAAATTTATTATAAAGCCTTTGTCTGTCTGTCTCTCTATTTCTTTCCCTTTCTCTCTTTCCCTCTCAACATCCTCTTTCTCTCTTTACTTTTTTCTCACAAATATATGAAATAAAATCAGTATACTATTAGCTAGATTGAAAAGCTAAAAATCAAAATTTCGCCCCAGAGCTATCAATCTGGTAACTACGCTTTTAAAGGTGAAGTATGAGTTTAGCACAATACATATGTTATGTTATTATTTATTATAACCTAAGAATCAATAACTCTGGTATTTATCAATCAACAATTTTAACTAGGTATTTAAGACTGCAGAAGGCCTTCATAATGTCTGTATTAATTTATGGATGAGAAAGCAAAGAGCTATTGATAGTTCCTTCTTTTCTTATCCCCTCTCAAAAGATCAGGCCATACATGTGCACCTGCTGATGACAAGTTTATAGTCTGTTATTATTGGCATTATACTTCATATTGACTCTTCTGGTTCCACAGCGTATTACTAACACCTTTGTTCAATAATATTGTCCTCAAATATGATACTGTAGGCGCTGAAAATAATGGATTGTTTATTGTACTGTAAAATATTGATTTGAGAAATTCTGATAAAGCAATATTATTCCACCAAATGCATAATGCTTTAAAAAATATTTCTAGGGCTGACTTGCATTCTGCTAGCCTATTAGAAACATACCTATTGTTTAAATACATGAGTTTGAATAAATTCTAGTTGATCTAAAACATATAGTACTCACAGCAAAAATGTTCTTACATTTTTTTTCAAAGAAATATACAACATTATGCAACAACAACATGTCTCAGTTATTCATTGGCAAGCGATTACAGTTTTGACAGCAGTTTGATTTGATATTCCATCAATTTAAAAGTCATTGAAAACAGAAGTTCAAAATAGGTTTGGAAATGATAAGTTACTTGTTGCAAACATTTTTTTACTACAATGTATTCCTAAGGGGTATAAAAGTAAGGGATTAAGTGGTGATGATTTAATAAGTTGTGTATTACCTAAGGAATTCTGGATTTTAGATTTTGTATGATACTTCTCATTAACTGTAAATATGTAGTTTTATGGTGTATTTAACCTATTCCATTATAATGAGGCTTTATGACATCCTGCAAAAAAGACAATAGGGAAAGCATTGCGAAAAATGAGAAATTGCTTGTGACAAGCAATTTCTTCATTTTTCACAATGTTTCCTACCAAGAAAATTGAAAAAAGTAAGATTTCATAAATTTTTAATTGTCATCTGCAACTCCTTTCATTTAGATCAGTCTAAAATTTTGCTGTCTGGTAATGGGTTAATAATCATAATCATTTTAAAAAATCTATATATATCTAATTTGATCAGGTTTTAATGTCCATGCTGCTGTCTATGTGGGTCCAATATTACCCTGTTTGCTTTTCCAGACTGTGGATTGGTGGTCCCTAGGAGTATTGACTTATGAGCTTTTGACTGGTGCCTCCCCCTTTACTGTGGAGGGAGAGTCTAATACACAGTCAGAAATATCAAGGTAGGTTTTAGATTGATAATGGATTTTACCCTTTAAATCACACATGATGATGAAAATTTAGACTCGTCCAATTTGAAAGAAGTTGCAAATGACATCAATTGATTAAGATTAGAAACCTTATTTTTCTGGGCAGAAAACATTGTGGGAAATGAAGAAAATACTTATTGCAAGCAATTTCTTCAATTTCCAAAATGGATTCCCAAGCTTTATTCTTGAGGGGCATAAAAAGCTGTGATTGTGTGGGAATGTGTTAGATATTCATGTCTTTAACAGAATAAACAAGGAGAATACTGTATATACTTACATAAATGAGTAAAAGATGATGTGCTACTTTTATTCTGTCTTAAAACCTTTAAGAAAAGAGTTACTATCTTAAAATATACTGTATACGTATTATAGCATGTTATTTCATCAATAAGAAAGCTATTGAAATTCATGTTAGAAGATAAGTTGGATTTGTGAACATCTCATAGCTCTGAACCCTTGTCATGTTGATCCTGGAATATTCCTGTCTTGATACAGACATGCAGTCTGATCTTAGTCTACACCACCTACTTGTTCTTTTTTGATTTAGGAAATATTTGTTAACAAAGTAGATCTAAATTTGACAAAAAAATTAAAAAATGTTACAGGGCAAATATTCAGCATGGGTTAAAATTAAAAGAAAATGAAGAATACAAAGTTGTTATATATGTAATATAAGAAAGATGTTGTTGGCGAAGAAGATACTTGTATCACTTGAATAATTGTCTTCATCCTCTTTAACCCTTGACCAGATGGCAGAATTTTAGACTGATCCAAATTGAAAGAGGTTGCAGATGACAAAACAAGGTGGTTTTGAATTGAAAAATATGGGCCATATGAGAAATCAATATGTTACAATCAATTTGTCCTTTCTCTCAAAGTTTTCCATAGCTATATTTCGTCAGTGCCTAAAAATGCGGGATTGTGTGAGAAAATTAATTGGAGAAGTCTGATTTTCAATCATCTTGGAAAGGATTCACATTGATACATATTGTTTGTCAGGCGAGTGCTAAAGGCTAAACCTCCAATGCCAAAGTCCTTCTCTCCACTTGTCAAGGATTTCATACAACGATTACTTACCAAAGATCCGAGCCAAAGATTAGGGGCCAGAGGCGCAGATGAAGTTAAAAGACATAAGTTCTTCAAGGTAGTAAAATAACTTATTGTCAACGGAAAGTAAAAAATGACAATTTTAACCCTTTCCCGTTTTGCAAAATTTAAGACCTGTCCAAATTTCCAGAGCCCAGTCTAAGAGGGGTATAAACAAGCGGGATTGTGTGGGAATAAGTTAACCCATTCCCACTCACTCTATCTTTCCTATGCAACGAAAAGAGTTTTGGAAAGTAATGTGAAAATGAAGACATTGCTTGTTACAAGTAATTTCTTCATTTTCCACATAGTTTTCTCCCTAAAATGAAAGTGATGCTTAAAATTCCATCAAATCAAAATTGTTGTCTGCAACTTCATTGAATTTTAACCAGTCTTTACCAGTCATTGTTTTCTCCCTAAAATGATAGTGATGCTTAAAATTCCATCAAATCAAAATTGTTGTCTGCAACTTCTTTGAATTTTTACCAATCTTTTTACCAGTCATAGTTTTCTCCCTAAAATGACAGTGATGCTTAAAATTCCATCAAATCAAAATTGTTGTCTGCAACTTCATTGAATTTTTACCAGTCTACAATTTTGTTTGGTTAAGCAAGCATTTTAGCCAATTTCTCATGATTCAGGCATTGATGATAATAGCGATTACCAGAATGAGCATGGGCTTTCTTGTCCTATCAGTTTCAAAGTTTCCCTTCAAAATGAGTATGATTTGCAACCAAGCACCAGGCTACTTATTAAATAAGTCTGATTTGATCTTCAACTTGTATTTATCTATCATCGTAATCAGGGTTAGCTCTGGCTTGAAAAAAGTTGTCGCCATCACTTTCGCCAAATTAAAAAAGTTTGGGCCAAATTGAGAAAAGTTGTGGCCAAATTGAGAAGGAGTTGGTGCCAAACTCGAACATTTCTAAACTGCACTATTATTTTCTCGACTTATATATTGTTAAATATTGATGATATGCATATTGAACAGGTTTTAAACATGCTCATTCATTTGTAAATTTGTCTTGAATGAATATAGCTAATTTTAAGTACACTGCAGCTCCACTATAAGGCTGTTGGTGGGGTCCAAGAAATGAAACAGCGGAAGAAGTGGAGTTATTATGCTATAACGCTGCCTCCCCCCACAACCCCCCACCCGTCGTAACTGAAATTTTTAACCGTCGGAATCGGAACTAAGCATCCAATAATTCGTGATAAACTTCCTGTATTAAGTTTAATTCTATACAAGTTACTAGTCGGGAAATGAAAAACAACAACTGTAGTTACCAGATTTTAGCAGAAACCAACGAAATTCAGCGTGCGGAGAATTAAATTCTAACCTTACCTTCCCGGTCTATTAGGATTGAATAATCCGTAAATTTCTACAGGTCTACAAATTGTGGCTCTCTTTCTCCCAATATTAAGAAGCTAGAACTTTTACCCGAGACACGTTTCATTATTATGATAGTCGTCGGCATTAATCTAATTGAATTTAGTTTTACACGGACGTAAATATTTCCATCCTTAGACAAAAGGGATAAAATCTAAGTATCTCGCATAGCGACGTCTCCTTGGTGACCGACGAGTTGTTGAACACCTGGGGTTACTGAAGCGTTGAGAAAATGTCGCGTGGATCGACCTTCGAACCTCTTTCGTGGTAATGGACTTGGTCTAATTTCTTTACCATTGTTAAAAATACGGTAAAAATAAATCGACAAAGAACTCTATCTGAACCTAGTCATTTACGAATCGGGAATTTAAACCGACCAGTTGCATGATTACAAAACTGGATTAAACCTTGTAGCGGCTAACTTTAAATCGTAAAAATAAAGGTCATAATTATCGAATTATATTCGAGACGGCGGAATGTCTGGTTTCATAACGACAAGAGTAAAAAAATTCGGTCAGCAAGAATTCTCACGGGGTATGAGTCTGGCACGTGTCAACTCCGGAAAATCTCCGATAAATAGCTGAACATCTGGCGGCGGCGCCTTTGATCACCTTTCCTCCCTCAGAATAAAATAAACTGTACCCGAAAAACCTTTACTTCAAATTTGTCGACAAGCTTTTTGCCGTGTGTTTGATCATACAGAATGGCATTAAATTTTCGGATTATTGAAAGAAATGCGGAAAAAATAACGGTATTTTATTTTAATCTACTTATATTATCTATCCCGTTTCGGATGAGAATCTTCCGATATTGAGACATTTACAATGAAAATTCACGTATTTTCTGTATTTAGCGAAAACATCGAAACTACGACTGATTGTTTTCAAAGCACATTGTTGCGTTTTTATCTTGAAGCCACTAATCCTCTACGAGCTCCGGATACCAGCAAACTATGAAGTGAAATAAAAAGTAGGCTCCAGTCAATTTGTCTAATTTCACGGTCGCGCATTGCTTTAAAAACATATCCTACCGGGGACTGAAGAAAATTAAGAACGCCGAGAGTGTAACTGTGATATTTAAATCGCACCACCTTCAAGGTTTGTAACTGAAGGATACCGAGGTGCGTGCATACTCTCTATTGATTTTAAAAAAATCAATGACCTAAGGCAATGATCATCTCAATGTCAAACAGTATGACCAAATAATCAAACCGATTTTGTAAATTGAAACACTACGTGTGTCATCAATCAAACAAAGCAATTACCTCTAAACTAATGCATTAATGGCATGGACCGTCCACGTAAGGTGTAATCAACTTACCTAGCTTCGGGTAATTATCGATCTTTATGTGCAACCCTTTTTCTTCGAGGGGGCCGAAGACGGGATGAAAAAATCGCGGCCAAATCAGAATTAACGTCGTATCTCAGCATCTGCAACCCAAAAATGCGCCCCCCCCAATTTTTGGGAGCCTAGCGGGCCCCGCGTTATAATGGAGTCAGCGCTGTGCCGGGTAGCGTTATAGAGGAGTTGCAGTGTAATACACCTACATTTATTTTTACTCATCTTTAGTCAGTGCTTTCAGTACTTTGATTAGAAAATTGAGACTTTGATGAGAATAAAAAGAGGAAAGGAAATAGTAATAAAGCTTGTAAAATATGCTTGATTTAATAATAAAATAATGTAGACTTCTGTATCTTAAAAAAAGAATCGGTTTAAGTTTGAACATTCTTGGGTACAAATTAACAAAAAAAGAAATGGTTTGTCTGCGTTTGGGACAGTAGATCTTTTTAAATTTATGTCAAATTTTGACAAAATACCACTGTTTCTATCAACAGTTCATCCAATTATCCTTCTTATTACCAATAAATGGTGATTCAGTTATATAGCAAGGAATAGCTGTAGTGGTGCTGAGATTAGAAACTGACAGCAGAAATGTACGAAAATATGCCTGAATTCCGCAATTGTACTCATCAAGAAAAGGCAAATGGCAGCCAGTTTAATTACACTTTTCTTATAGAAGGCCTATTGATGCGTGGTAATTTGGGTCTACTAATCTAATAAGTGATAGCTGTCATTGGCTCATCCATAATTAAGTCCCGCCCATTGTGTTGGTCTTGTGTCGGTATCGATGACATTATTGACCTGATATACAAGCCCTTTAGCAATTAAACACATTTAGCCTCGGACTTAATTTCCAGAGATTAGTCAAAATAAATGTAAATATTAACAAAACTTTTCATTGTTTTTGGTGCCACAAACTTTCGCCAAATGATAAAATCTGCGCCAGAATTTTATTTTTGTTGCAGTTGGCGACAATGCTGACCAACAGCGCCAAATCTTGTCATGTTGAATATGATCCTTATCTAAATGCACATTATTATCATAGGCCTGAAAGCACTTGGAGTCCTTTTTAAGGGTCAAAATTATTTTAAAAATTGATTTTTTTAAAATATCTCTGTGTTGATACAGGAAGTGTAGACTAAGATCAGATTACACTTATGTGCAGTCTGATCTTTGTGTATACCTCCTGCCAAAGCAGGAATATTCAGGGTTCAGCCTGACAAGGGTTTATTATTTTATTTGACAGGGATTTAGTTGGAATGACCTTGCTACTAAAATAATGCCAGCACCGTTTGTGCCTAAAATCAAACATGAGCTGGATGTGAGCAACTTTGCTGACGAATTTACATTGATGCAAGCCACAGACTCTCCAGCTGTTGTTCCTCTTAATGGAGAGAAACTATTTAAAGTAAGCTTGCTACCATTTGCTACGTAAAGAAAGTTTCACACCTTGATTCAGATAATATATGTTTTATCCTATGTCGAATACCTTTTAGCTCATTTAAGAAAATTCTTCTCAGAATGCAGTA
Source organism: Fragum fragum (assembly GCA_946902895.1). Taxonomy (NCBI): domain Eukaryota; kingdom Metazoa; phylum Mollusca; class Bivalvia; order Cardiida; family Cardiidae; genus Fragum; species Fragum fragum. Next base: position 43,307,271 of record OX336366.1, on the reverse strand, counting down.
GATGAATTTCAACCAGATTTTTAGATTAAGCCGAGACACTTGCAAAGAATATTTGGTAATTCACATGGTGCGTATAACCCTTGCAATCCTGTATTCAGTTTAAATTTGCTCATACCAATGTCATCTTTACGTCATCAGGAGTTATGTTTGATAGCCAGTCTTCAATTCTGTAAAAATAAGCCAAATACTGCCTTAGACATAAATACAATAATGATAGACAATTACTTTAGTTTTGCGCTAACGATTTGGTGTGAAATTAGGACATTGGTTGTTTCGATGGTCAATTTGTTACCTTCTGTTCCGCAAAGAATCTAGCTGGTATGATGTCTAGTTGTGCATGTGACCCTTTGTATTTGGATGTCTTTATTCGTTACTGAAATCACAACTCCGCCCTTGACTTCATATAACGGTTCATTTACAGTGATAAACCCATAGAGGCATGCATTCAGCGTTCTGTGAAGCTGGTGCTGAGAATGCCAGAAATGCTTTATCTGACCAATACATATTTCTTCACTTATTTCAGGGCTATTCCTATGTGGCACCCTCTGTGTTATTCAGTGATAACACAATAAGTAGTGATTTACTGCAGCAAAACAAGGACCTTCAACCAGATAATAGACAGTTAATGTACGCTAGTCATTTTAAGGTAATCATAAATAACCAATAGCCATACAATCCTTCCTTTTTAAAAAATTTAAGAGAGAACTTTGTGGAAAAAAGAAGGAATTACTTTTAATAAGCAATAGCCACTTTCCTCTACACAAAAGGACAAAAGGATATTTTCTTCTTTGAATTTGGACCAGGCTAAAATTTTGCAGTCATGCAAGAGGAGTTATTGTTAAACTTGAGTAATGAGACAAGTTTGTCAATTTTGCCTTAACCCATTCCCACTCAGGCCCTCCTTTTTATGCCCCTCAATTAAAGAGCTTTGGAAAACATTGTGGAAAATGAAGAAGTTGCTTGTCTCAAGCAATTTCTTCATTATCCACAATGTTTTCTTCCCAAAAAGACAAAAAAAAAAAAATCCATCAACTTGAAATTGACGTCTGCAACTTCTATCAATTTGGACCAGTCTAAAAATTTATTGTGTGGGAATGGGTTGACAGAATAGAACAGAAATTTTATTAATCGACAAGTACAAAAAGTACATAGCCATACAAACATATACAAAGCAATATATTTCAGTCACAGTTATTGGTCTTAATCAAGTTTTTTGTGTGTGCGGTTTTTTTTTTTGGGGGGGGGGAGGGATGACAAAAATTTTGGGAAATACTTTTAAATAACCATTCACACAATACTGCTTTTTGATGTCCCTTAACCCTTTCCTATTCAATCCCTGATTTTTATGTCCCTGTGATTTTATACATGAAAAATAAGTGTGGGAAAAGAAGAAATTACGCTCACTTTTAGATGTCATCTTTCAAATTGGACAAGTCTACAATTTTGAAAAACAGGAAAGGGTTGAGAAAAAAATATGGAAAACATAGTGGAAAATGAAGAAATTCTTTAAACAAGCAAATTCTTCATTGTCCGATATGTTTTGATGCTACATCACAAAGATTTTTGAAATTTCACCAACTTTAAATTGTTGTTTGCAGCTTCTTTCAAATTAGACCAGCCTAAAATTAATGGAGTGGGAATGGGTTTATTAGGGATCTATGTTAATGTTGGCAAGTCATATTCCTATTTTCAGTCATATTGCTATGTGTATATAACCTGTGTTGGATATTTTTAACTCTCTGGGTAGAAAACATTGTGGATAATGAAGAAATTGCTTGTCACAAGTAATTACTTCATTTTCCACAATGTTTTCCAAAGCTTTATAGCTCACCTGAACACAAAGTGCTTAAGTGAGCTATTGTGATCACCTTTCGTCCGGCCGTCGTGCGTTGCCAGTCAACAATTTCTTTAAACGACATCTCCTCCCAAACCACTAGGTCAATTTGAACAAATTTGGCATAAATGTTCCTAAGGTGGTCCCCTTCAAAAATAGATAAAAGAATTGAATCCGTTAAAAACTCTGGTTGCCATGGCAACAAAAGTAAAAATGTTAAAATAATCTCTAAAAATGTTCTTCTTCTGACCAAGAATGCGTAGAGCCTTGATATTTGCATGAAGCATCAGTATATTGACCTCTTACAAAATAGCTAAAATCATGATCCTATGGTCCCCAGGGGCGGAGCTCCAGGGGGTTGGGGTTTATATAGAAATAAAGAACGATTTTTTTCCTTCTGTCAAATCAGCACTAAAGCATTGGAATTTGTAATCTAGACTTTTGTATCCCCAGGTTCATAGTCTTTATATGTGAGTGTGGTCCACTTGTATCATAATCCTAACCTCAACATGAAATTAGACTGTTGAAAGAAAAGGAGCCTTTATCTCAGGTGAGCGCCCCAGGGCCTACAGCCCTCTTGTTTCTCTTGGGGGCGTCTAAAAGCGTCACTGAGTAGGAATGGGTTTAACCACTACATTTTCTATACCTCTGTATTTAAAAACTTTGGGCCGTATTTCTAGCTTGTCTGCCTTCTGAGAGAACCTGAGAAACTGCTTATGCATTGTCATGTCTGGGTTGTTGCCATGCTTGTCATTATTATTGTCCGAAAACTTTGCAAAGTTTTAATTTCTCTAGTATAACTGTAGGCACTCATTTGCAGATTGGAATATATGTTCACCATCAAAAGCAAGCTATACTGTCAAAAGAGGTAAATCAAAATGGTTTTCTGTATGAATTATGACCCTTTTTCCTTAGATTTTGGTATCCAGTATTCAGCACTAAATGACTGAGAGTCGGTCATCCTGCTTTGCTATTGTTCAACCCATTGCCCCATGACAAAATTTTAGACTGGTCCAGATTGAAAGAAGTTGCAGATGACAATTCTTAGTTGGATGGAATTTAAAAATCTTTCTCTCTTGGGGTAGAAAATATTATGAATATTGAAGAGACTGCTTGTAACAAGCAATTTTTTTATCATCTGTGTTTTCCAAGGCTTTTATTATTGAGGGCATCAAAAAGTAGCATTGTGTGGGAATGTGTTAATCATTAACCCAACTCAACTTCTTGTATCTTACTAATGATTGATTTTTTTCTTCCAGAATTCAACATTCTTTCAAAATTATGAAATAGATTTCAAAACCAAGCCTTTAGGAGATGGTAGCTTCTCAGTTTGCAGGTGGGTCAAAATAGATTTTTATGCCTTTTACAAGTTTTTAGCTTGAGGTTTTGCTATAGCCAGTTTGTCACCCATATCTGCGTCAACTATATTGTCATTCACAAACTTTGACATTTTGTAATACCGCTGGTATTACTTAATACAGTCTCTTGAAACTTGGAATATTTGTTCACTATAAAAAAGAAAATTTTACAAACAATGTTGATCATCCTTAAAAGCCATACCTTCCTCCAAGGAAGGAAAAACGCTTTCAAGAATATATCATGTATTTGGTCACCAAGGCAAACAAGAGCATTCTTAATATCCAAATGAAAAATAAGGGTATGAGTAAAGGTCTATGAAAAGAGTATTTTGTTTTTTTTTATCGATTTCAACTACATGTTTGTTTGTTTTTCATTTTGAGATCGAGTCAAATGCACCCATTTTCCCAATGGAATCACTTGAAATCTTTGGCATTGTCAGATAAATGCACACATGCTGATGACTAAACTTTACAGAGGATTTCGGTAATCTCTGTGACTAAGCTAGTTGTTTAATTGGCTAGAGGAGGTTAAAACCTCATCACTGATGTGATAATGTTATGTAAACTAACCTTAAATTGAGGTGGATCACAAGAAAATTGAAAAGTCTAGAATTTCAAATACCTTAAATTGTTGTCTGCAATTCCTTTGAATCTGCATCAGTCTAAAACTTTATTGTCTGGTAATGGGTTAAACTGTGTTATTTTGAAAAATTTATGAGCATTAAAATGTATCAAAATGTTAAGTAATTGGCTGTTGGACTGAAGGTGGAATAAACAGCTTGAAAAAGCAGCAGTAACAACAATTTAGTTGCCAAACCAACAAAAATGCCTCACACAAATGTCAGCAAATGTTAGAGTTCATAGTTCACTTTTGGTCTGATTTAATGATTTGATAAGTTGATTGATTTTTTTATTTACAGCTGTGTTCCGTCAATTACTGACTTTTTGTAAAAACATTCTGATAAAAAAAAGATACTGCCCTTTACAAGCAATTTCTGTCAAATGAAGGATAGTCAGGTAATGAGTTAATAAAAATTATTAAATTTACAGGAAATGTTTACACAAAAAGACTCATTTAGCATATGCTGTTAAGATAGTCAGTCGACGTATAGATGTAAGCAGGGAGGTAACTCTGTTGAAACTCTGTCAAGGTCACAGTAATATTGTCAGATTGGTGGATGTTTATCATGATGAGGTTTGTTTCTATATATGTATTCTTGTTTATCACACAGCTGTCTAAATTTGGAGCAAATTTCATAAGTGTTTACCTGCAGGGAAGAAGAGTGGCTTTACTTATTTACCTCTGTCCATCCATCCTCCATCTATATGTGCTTCTGTCCATATGTAGCCAACCTTTTCCATGCATTTTTCCTCAGCAAACATCAATTACATACAATCAAAACTTAACATGAATGTTTAGCTAGAGGTCCATCAAATATTTTCTGATACTGCCTGGTAGAGTAGTAAATATAGTAGTTTAATTTCATTGCATTTTTCTCAGTAACTATTTATAGGAGTTGAGTTGAAAAAAAGGGATAATATTGAGATATTAATAAATTTGCTTAATTTAGGTACCAAAATTACCCATTACCACATGACGCTGTCTTGATACCCTTAAGAAATACAATCATGTAAAACTTAATTGGAAAAGGAGAAATAATTTGTAACAAGCAATTTCTCCCTTTCTCACATTGGCACTTATTTTCCAATTTTAGTGCATTTCAAGTCGTCTGCAACTTCTTTCAACTTGGACCAGTCTAAAATTTTGTCGTCTGGTAATTAGATGATTATGTATGAAATAACTTATTTCTACAAACTTATTAGCCACGTAAGTGACTTTTGGAAAATAGTAATTGTCAGGATCTCTGAGATAGTCCATTTAAAAATGCTGCTTTACTTTGTACCAGTATATAAGAAAAAAATAATAAAATATGAAGATATTTCTAATCCAGTCACATTTCTGATACCCTTCAGTTACATACCTACATAGTGTTAGAGTTGTGCGAAGGCGGAGAACTATTAGACAGAATTCGCAAAAAGAAAAGTTTTTGTGAACCGGAGGCTAGTGAAATCATGTTAAAACTAGTCCTAGCAGTTGACTTTATGCATAATAGAGGGGTAGTCCATAGGGATTTGAAACCAGAGGTAGGTTGTTTGGTTCACTCCTGAAGTTCACTTTTCTTTCTTACTTTAATTCATTCGTATTTCTTTTGAGTAAAACTGATTTACCCCATTACCAGATGGCAAAATTTTAGACTGGCCCAAATTGAAAGAACTTGCAGACAACAATTAAAAGTGAATGAAATTTTGAATTTATTCAACTTTCTGGTTAGAAAACATTGTGGAAAGTGAAGAAATTGCTTGTAACAAACAATTTCTTAATTTTACACAATGTTTTCTAAGTCTTTTTTGGATGAATTAAGATAAAGTGTTTCTTATGCATGTACTTTTAAGTTCCACTGTAAGAATCTTCAGAATTCACACACCAGTACAGTATTAGCTGTAGTTGTGCAAGACAAATTTTAGCTCACCTGAGCACGAAATTTTAAAATAATCTTTAAAAATCTTCTCCTCTTGACCCAAAAGGCGTAGAGTCTTGATATTTTGCATGAAGCATCAGTATATTGACCTCTTACAAAATAGCTAAAATCATGATCCTAGAGGCTGAGCAGGGGGGGGGGGATGTTATAGGCATGAAGTGTCAGTTCACAGACTTTCTGAAATTATAATTCATGGATCTAGAGGGAGGAAAAAGTTTTGTCCTTCTTTCAAATTTGTCCTTAAGCCTTGGAATTTGTAATTTAGACTATTGGATCCCCAGGTATATAGTCTATATATTTAAGTATAGCCCACTTGTATCATAATCATAACCTTAACATGAAATTAGACTGTTGAAAGAAAAAGAGCCTTTATCTCAGGTGAGAGCCCAAGGGCCAACGGCCCTCTTGTTTTTTTTGAGACACATGCTTTCATTGGTGATCCTTTTAAGCTGCCCTCCTCCCCAAGCTGTATTTACAACGTTTAGGTCACCAACCAACCATTCTACCTTTTGTAACATGCTATTTTGAAAAAAAAAAAAAAAAAAAAAATATTGAAGTTGAACTTCCTGTGGAAGTCAATGGGTAGTGCCAATAGAGTAAGTGGGCTGGCCAGCATTTGGTCAGTTGTAACTATTGCGTAACTATTGACTTATCTTTGTCTTAATCTGACTGACATTCTTGATGCCTGAGTTATTTTTTCATTTGTTTTTCAAAAGTGTTAGGTTGTGGAAATTCACTTCTGCTAAAATTGAGAAATTTCTTGCCTGTATTACGAGGCAGTTTTGGCTAGCTATGCCATGCCAACATGGCTCTTGGTTTTATAATTAACAGAAATAGTAATTGTTTAAAAAGGTTTGATATTTTCTTTTCCTTTTAAGTTCTAGTAAGCTTCTATTTGACTTTGTTTGTTTTAAAATAAAGTCAGCTGCTTTGCAGAGAATAAAACTGTAGTTATGTGAAAATGAAAACATTTGATTATTTCAAACTGAAGTGCAGATAAGTATCACAGGAATATTTGAATTATAGTATATAGTGTTTTAGAAATGACAGACCTGTACAATCATTCTACTGTTAATAATTTCTCATATCTGTACGTTTTTGGTTTTCAGAATTTGTTGTTTGAAAATGATGCTGAACAGGCTGAACTGAAGATAATTGATTTTGGATTTGCTCGCTTGAAGCCTGGAAACCAGCAGTTAAGCACACCTTGTTTTACATTACCATACGGAGCACCAGAGGTGTTGCTCCAGGCAACCAAACAGACAGATAAGGAGGGCTATGATGAGTCATGTGACCTTTGGAGTCTTGGTGTTATTTTGGTAAGTATGGAGGTATTGGTAATAGGAATTAATCCATTTCCACACAGTGACGCTTTTGGACGCCCCTCAAGAAAAGTGATTTAAAAAACATTGTGTAAATTGAAGAAATTGCTTGTAACAAGCAATATCCTCATTTTACACAATGTTTTCTACTCAGAAAATGGAAAAAAATCTAAGATTTTATAAACTTGAGATTGTTGTCTGCAACTCCTTTCGATTTGGACTGGTCTTAAATTATACCGTCTGGTAATGGGTTAACAAGTTGATATCATTATCAAGTTGATAAGATACTTTATCCTTGTCCTTGCCTGAGGTCTAGAAAACATTTCGAAAATAAAGAAATTGCCTTTACAAGCAATTTCTTTATTTTCAAGAATGTTTTCCCACAGTTCCTTTTCTTGAGGGGCGTGCTAAAGCGGGAATGTGTGGGAATGGGTTATGTTGACAAACCAACAAAAAATTTTCCCATAAATGTCAACCAATTTCAGCATACAAAGTTCATTTCCTGTAAATGAATGATTTTATTAGTCAGTTGATTCTGTGATGGACATCCGCAATCTGTCGACTGTATAGTTAAGTAGAATAATCATTCCAGATTTAAAAAAATTATCATAGAGCTAATATTTTCAACCCCTATCGGCTTGTGCAGGCTGTCCAAGGTAAATACTTTCTATATCACCAAAGTGGTCACTTTATACACAACAGGTCATACTTACTTCCTAATTATCTAACTGAGGACCTTTTCAATTTCAGTATACAATGCTGTCTGGTAGAATACCATTTCAAGTTGGCAGTTCAGAAGACCAGGCAAAGGCAATCATGCAGGAGATAAAGATGGGTCATTTTGATTTTCATGGTGCTGAGTGGGTCGATGTGTCAGATGCTGCAAAATCTCTTATTCAAGGTATGCTAGTTTTACAGAACACACTTTTTACAATACAAACTTTTACTTGATTCGTACAAATGAAGAATATTATGGAAAGCATTGTTACAAAAGGATAATTCTATTATTACTAATTGTTGCAATGTTTTCTGTTACATATCACGCATAATTTTTAATATTCCGAATTGAAACATTGTCTGCAATTTATTTCAATTTAATCAAGTATAAAATCTTATGAACAGGAAAATAGTCCGTTAATGGATCCCCAGTCACACACTGATCTCAAACAGCATATTCAACTTATGAATAGCATTATTTGTGGTTTATGGTCAGAATCATGTAACAAAATATAAAATGGCTGGTTGGCAACCTAAATATAGTACATATAGCTAGAATAAGCTGCATTTATGATGTATTGGGAAAACATTGTGGAAAAAGAAGGAATTGCTTGTGACAAGCAATTTCTCCTTTTTCCACAATATTTTCTACCACATAGGATCGTTTAATTTCAAATTACATGCAATTTTCAATATTGTCTGCAAACTCTGTAAATTTGGACCAGTTTAAATTTCAAAAAACCAGAAAGGGTTAAGTCAACAAACAACAAGATCTCTTAGTGTAAATATTGGAGGCCTAGTTAATTTTTCAGTGTAAATATATGATTTTATTGTTCAAACTATTTTTGTGATTCCCAGTGGCAATTGTCAATTATGATAAAAACTAAGAAATGAGCTTGATCAAGTTAAATATCTGACCTTTGATATATGTGACCATAATAATTTCTTTTCACTTTTGAGGCATATTGACAGATCACTAGCCCTGCCCACTTTCCTCTGACAGGAAGTTCATCTTTGATATCTAATGACAGAATATCGGCCATTTACATGTAACAAAAAGGTAAAATGGTTGTAGAACTAAATGTCTAACTACAGGCATGTGCTATAGAAGCAAGATGATTAACCCATTCCCACCCAATGACACTTTCAGAATCCCTAAAGAAAAAAAGGCATTGGAAAACATTGTGTAAAATGAAGAAATTGCTTGGACTAGTCTAAAGTTTTGCAGACTGGTAATGGGTTAAACAGAAATACACACATATAGATACATGCACTCTGATCTTGCATATACATACAGTCTAATCTTGTTCAGGCATGCAGTTTGATTTTTACTAAAATACACTTTGATCATGCATGTACTTGCTCTCTGATCTTACACATACATACACTCTGATACATACATGCACTGATGTTTACATTCTTAAGGGTCAAGAAAAAAGCAGAATTGGGTGGGAAAGGGTTGATAGATATTGATCGATATAACACAAAGAAAAAAAGCTTCTGAAAACATTTTGGAAAATTAAGAAATTTTTTGCTACTAGCAATTTCTTCATTATCCACAATGTTTTCTACCTCTAAAGACAGAGCATCTGGAAATTCTTTGAAATAGGACCAGCCTTAAATTTTGTCAGCGGTAATGGGTTTAAGGTCACATGACGAAAAAACTAGGATTGAGTAAGAGTGGGTTGATGGATTTAATAAACCATCATTCTCTATTATCTAGAGCTCTGGTTATTGACTGTCTATTGTAGGCTTACTGACAGTTGACCCTAAAAAGAGACTCACAATGGCAGATCTCAAGAAAAATGAGTGGCTTCTTCGAAATAACAACAGCATGTTCTCAGAGAAAACTTTACAAACTCCTGGTATTTTAAATAACACCAGCAATACATTACAAGTGCAGCTCTCAGCCACAATGGATGCCTTTCATAAAGCCACACGGGAAGGATTTTTACTTCAGGATGTGAATAAAGCCCCTCTTGCTCAACGTAGAAAACGTAAAAAGGACTCTGATGAACGAAGTGGATCTTCAGACAGTAATAATTCCTTTAGCTCAAGTTTAAACAATTCTCAGTCTACGTTAGGATTGGCTTCTCAAAGCCCTCTAAGGGACTCGCCTGTCAGAAATTTATCAAATAATTCTAATCATTCAAACACTTCATCAGCTTCATATAGCTCAACACATAGTCTTGGATTTGTGCCTCAAAAATCATCAACAACTGACCTCATTTCTAGTCATAAGAGTGCTTCGGAACTTTCCCACCAAGATTTATTTTTGAATAGTCAAGATGGAGAAAAGACTACTTCAATAAACTCCCAGAGTGCATCTGTACAGGAAGTGAGGAGCTCTTCATCTGTAGAGTCTAATAATTCCATGTCTGACTGTCAACCATTCCAGCAACAGGTTTCTAGAGGAATAAAACGAAAACACAGTCTAGAATTTGAAAGCTGTGATAATGAAGATAATGAAAGTATTTCTGAGAGTGATCATAGTGATAATGATAGTGATGATTTTAATGATGATAATAATGATGATGAAGAAAATCAGGAGTGCATAATCATTGAGGATTCAGAAGATAGCCAGAATGAAAAATTGACTCCATATTCTGGTAATAAAAAGAAAAGGAGAAAGTTAACAGAAACAATTGTTATAGATTAATCCATTTAACCAAGGTTTTCATGCACTGATGAAATATAGCTATTGAAAACATTCTTACTAAAGGAGAAATGGATTACAAAAAGCAGTTTGGCCCTTTTCTCACAAAGAACTTTGCCCTAAATGACATTTGTTTTTACCTTAAAGATCTTTGGAATGTTGTCTGCAACTTCCTTCAAAATGGACAGTTCAGATTTTGTCACCCTCGGTAATTCTCTCGTCTCTCTTTATGACCTTAAAGGAATTATATTCAGGGAAAAAGTTTAACCTATTACCAGACGGCAACATTTAAGACTAGTTCAAATTGAAAGAAGTTGCAGACGACAATTTAGAGTTTATGGAATTTTAGATTTTTTCATCTTTCTGGGTAGAAAACATTGTGTAAAATGAAGAAATTGCTTGTGTCAAGCAATTTCTTCATATTGCACTATGTTTTCCGAATTGTTTTTCTTGAGGGGCGTCAAAAAGGGTCATTGTGTGGGAATGGGTTAAAGAAGAAATTATTTATTAAAAATATATTCTTTCTAAATTCTGGTTTGCTGAAAGGAAAACATAGTAGTCACTTTTGCTCTAAGATGTATGTTCGTTTGTGTGTCAGTCCACCCATTGCATTATACCAAGATTGTGACTACATTATAAGAATAACATGGCACAATTGACCAATTGAAGCCGTCAATCAAAGAATCAATGGACCAATCAAATAGACCATAAGCATACTTTGAACTCTGACAATGGCTGACTTTTTAGCTCATGTGAGCTATTGTGATCACTCTTTATCCGGCGTCTGTTGTCCGTTTTCTGTCAACTATTTCTTTAAACAACATTTCCTCCTAAACCAGTGAGTCAGTTTCAACAAAATCTTGCAAAAAATGGTCCCCTTTTAACCCTTCTCATGCTGAGCCCGGAATTTTCCTGTTTTGGCAGGTGGTATAGACAAAGATCTGCTTGCACAAAAGTGCAGTCTAATCTTTGTCTACTAGTGGTTGTCCCCTTTAAGCCAGGGTTGTTTTAATTAATTATTTCATTATTATTTCATTATTAATACTTTCCAGTGCTCTCAATCCTTTTTATTTCAATACAATTCTATGCAGGAATTTAATTCAGCATGACAAGGCGTTAAAATAGTTAAAAAGAATTGAAATCTGTTGAAAACTCTGGTTGCCATAGAACTTCTCCCCATCCAGAAGGCCTATTGGCATGAAACATCAATATATTGACCTCTGTCAAAGTAGCTTAAATCATTACACTGGGGTTTCTATATAGAAAGTTTATTTAAATTTGGCAGAATGTTTTTTAGGTGGTCCCATTTTAAATACAGTTAAAAGATTTGAAATCTGTTGAAAACTCCACTTGCCAAGGCAACAAAAGTGTGCCCTAGGTGGTCCTCTTCAAAAATAGCTCTAACAAATGAAATCTGTTGAAAAATTTGGTATGATAATTCTAGCCGTAACATTAATTTGGATACTGAAAGTAAAAGAGCCTTTACCTCAGGTGAGCGTACCAGAGCCAATGGCCCTCTTGAATATTAAACATTTTAGCTCTACTGGCTGAAAGCCAGTGTGTTATTATCATGGCATGGTGTCAGTTCTCTGTCTGTATGTAAAAAATCTTCTCCTTGGAAATTGCAGAACAGAATTTAACCAAATTTCACTTGACTGATCCTTAGATGGCTCTTTTTCACATTCTTTCAAAACATTTTGATTGGATGATAATCATTGCTTTTAGGGATGGGGTTATTTCCATACATGGTGAATGTTTTGGAAAACTTCTTAAAAACCAGCAGATGGATTTCAACCAAATTTCACAGGAATGATCATTGGTTGACCCTTTATCAGATACCTTCAAAGAATTTTGATCAGTTGATAAACATGACTTAAAGGGGCGGGGCTACTTTCCATATAAGATGAAAGCTTTGAAAATTTCTTTTTCAGAAACCAGTTGATGGGTTTCAACCAAATCTCTCTGAAATGATCCTTTGGTGACTCTTTTTCAGATTCCATCAATGAACTTTGATTAGTTTAAAACATGGCTTTTATGATCATGATTATTATCATTACCTTTTTCATCTGACTTAATAAATGAATTGACTTTTGTAAAACAATGAAGAATTGACTTTTGTAAAACAATGAAAAATTTGAAATTCTAAAAGATTTCATTGAAAAGATTTATCTGCCACACATGGTGAAAATGAATTTGTCTATATTGAATTTCTGAAAACATCATTTGCTTAATGAGTACAATCAGGCCTGTGAAGCGATACACGCACTCAAGTGCCTCTAGTCAATATGTTTTCCAGAGTTGTTTTCTTGGGGGTAGTACAAAAGTTGTATGTGAGAATATGATATATTTTGTTGGTTGGTAAAGGGTTAAAATATTTTTATGTCTTTCAGTGTTACTTTCTACATTCAGCCATACTGTTTAACCCATGACCAGATGGCAAAGTTTAAAACTAGTCGAAATTGAAAGGGGTTACAAACAACAATTAATTGTTTATGAAATTTTATATTTTTCTAAGGAGTTGCAGACGACAAAAGCAGATAACAATTTCAAGTTGATGAAATTTCAGATTTTTTCAACCTCCTGGATAGAAGACATTGTGTAAAATGAAGAAATTGCTTGTTTCAGGCTATTTCTTCATTTTACACAAGGTTTTCCCTATTGTTTTTCTTGAGGGTGTAAAAAAGCGTCATTGAGTAGTAATGGGTTAATCAGTGTTTAGTTAAAAGATTCCAATTTTATGCTCATGGGACAAAATGTGTGCAGTTTGGTAAGAGATAATTGTTTTTGACTTGTTTTCAGTTGTACAAGTTTGAATTTTCTTGTGCATATTTTGATAACTGCCCATAATCAACCAGATATGAATTCTGGTAGCCTTATTTTTTTCATATATTATTTATGATATTTTCTCGCAGTTTCTTTATTTTCAGCTGTTACCAGGCAACAAATTCTTAGAATAGTTCAAATTCAGAGAAGTTGAAAATTATAAGCTGAATAGGGTAGAAGATATGAGAAAAGGAGAAATTACTTTTTACCTGCTATTCATCCTATAGTCTCAATGTTTTCTATAGCTTTTTTTCTTCAGTGCGGTAAAGTGAGGAATTTTGTTGTAACGGATTAAAATCTTTTCTGTATTTTAAAATCTCGGTTACACTCTGCGTAATGTTAAAGAGAGTAAACCTTTGATAGTCAAGCAAATGTTTGTTTTGCCACAGAGCTATATTGACTTTATAGATTCCCTTTTTGTAAAGAGCATTAATTTTGTTGATGATTTTTATGGTCTAGTATGTTGTTAATCTTTCTGTTAATATAGACAATGTTCTAAAATTTGATTCTCAAAGAGTCACAGAAGGACTAATTAAATGGTGTCTTGCGTGTGCAATATTTTTTATAGACCTCTTGGTGAATTTCGTTAATTGTTGGTTCTCATTTGGACCCTGTTTTGGTAGTTTCATTCAGATTGATGAAGTGGGATTTACATGTCCTCTCTTGATTCTGTTAGTATGCAATGGAGAAATATGATAAGTTTTAACACTCTTAATATAAATTTTATAGTGATGTAAGTTTTTGTTTAACCCTTTCCTGTTCAATATCTGGTTTTTACGACCTTGTAATTTTATAATTGAGAAAACATTGTAGTAAAAAAAGAAATTGCTTGTAACAAGCATTTTCTTCTTTTTCCACAATATTTTCTACCCTACCAAATGGTTATTTTTTTAATTAAATCTCCTTTGAATTTTCGTCTTCAAAACTTTTGAATTTGGATAGGTCTAAGATTTTGTAAAACAGGAAAGGGTTAAACAATCTTAAAAGTGTTCAGAGTACAGTAAACCTTGTATTAATCCTTTCCCGTTCAAGTACGGGATTTTACGTCCTGTGATTTTATGCTTGAGAAAAATTTGTGGAAAAAGAAGAAATTGCTTGTAACAAGCAATTTCTCCTTTTTCCACAACATTTTCTTCCACGTAGGATGGTTTCATTTCAAATGGCATCAAGTTCTCATAGTCGTCTGCAACCTCTTTCAATTTGGACTAGTCTAAAATTTCCAAAAACGGGAAAGGGTTAAGCAATCAATCATGGGTCGATCAAAATGTGGTGGCTGAAGAGAATGGTTGCTTAAAATACATTTTTTGTGAAATTCATAAAGAGTTGATTTGATTGCATACATAGATTATTATAGAATTCTCTCTTAATCCTATGCTGTTGGGATTCATTAGAAAGGTCTTGACTATTCTAATGAGTTCCAACAACATTGGATATAGGTATTATTTGTTTTAAGTAAATTCAAGCACTTCTCCACCATGAGAGTATTTAATTTGAAAGGGGCTTTTATTTCTTGTAGCTTAATAGAAGAGGTTGCTTATTAGAGGAGGTCCTCAAAAAAAGATTAACTGTGATTTTTTACTGAAGATAAATATCTAATGATTGATAAGTAAATTCTGATAGAGGATTTTTTTGGTTAATTTTTGAAGAATATTTTTATTGTGGCCTGAAAATGAAATGTTATAGGTGAGCCTTTGTGATCTAGCTGTGTCGAGGGTCCATCGTCTGTTGTGTGCACTCTAGAGGCTGCAATTTTGCCTCAAATTTCATGAAACTTGGTTACACTGTTTGTCTCCATGACAATAGGGACAAATTCGATTTTGGGTCATACAGAGTCAAAAAACTAGGTCACAAGGCCAAATCCGAGAAAAACTTTGTGTGCCCTCTAGAGGTCACATTTTGCTTCAAATGTCCTGATTATTATTTGGCCAGAAAGTCACATAGCGTCAAAAAGAAGGTCACTAGGACAAAAAGACCTTGTGTGCACTGTATAGGGCACATTTTTGCCTTAAATTTCTTGATATTTGATAAAAGTATTTGTCTTCATAATATTTTGTTCAAGTTTGATATTGGGTCACATGGGGTCAAAAAGTAGGTTACTAGGTTAAATCATATTAAAACCTTGTGTGCACTCTAAAGGGCATATTTTTGCCTTAAATAGATTAATATTTGGTCAGAAAATTTGTCTTTATGATATTTTGGATCAAGTTTGATACTGGGTCATGTTGGCTCAAATATTAGGTCACTTGGTTAAATCTTAAAAATAAAAAAAATTCGTGTGCACTCTAGAGGGCACATTTTTGGGGCAAATATAATGATAAGATCTAGGTCATCTTTGAAATTTGGTCATGCAGGGTCAAAAACTAGATCACTTGGTAAGATCATAGAAATACTTTTTGTGGACTTTAGAGGCAATTTCTTTGCCTCAAATGTTATGATATATGGTCAGAGTGTTTGTCTTTATATCTTATTACAAGCTTGATATTGGGTTACATGGGGTAAAAAAGTGGGTCACTAGGTCAAATCCCCGAATACTTTGTATGCACTCAAGCTCAAGCTTTTCTTGAGGTTCTTAATGTTTGTCTCTTTGCTATTTAGGACAAGTTAAATTTGGGTTATTTTGGGTCAAAAAGTAGGTCAATAGGCCAAACCTTTGCATTAACTTTGCATTAAACATAGAGGTTACATTTACGCCTGAAATATCTTAAAACTTGGTTAAACAGTTATTTTTCTGCAAGACAGAATTTAGATAACGTCTCACTTTGAATAAAAAATTAGGTCACTTGCCCTTTCATTAGGCATTGGTTGCGGCCATCTTGTTATCCTGATACAAATCAACTAAAAGTTAGTGCTGTTGAAATATTTGCATACGTTGTCTTTGCAATAGATTCAACAGTTGAAATTGTTTTAACTTTTACCAAATGCATATATTCTAAGTTATATCACAAAATACCTACCTGGAGCAGAGTTAGTTTTCTACATTGGAAGGTCTAGATTTTTGTTTCAGAGAATGTTGTACCTCAGGAAAATATTTTTCAGTTATTTAATTTTAAATTTATTCTTGATAGCTTTTAGTAAGTTTTAAAGACATATTTGTATGTGAAATCAATTTTTTAAAATGCACAGTATCAACTTGTATTCTTATTTGAAGTTGTAAAAGGATGAGGGCTACTAGAAAGTATGTAGGTTTTTCATATATATAATATAATTTTTAGTTTCGTCTATCGAAAATGAGCGTTCTAATCGAGCGAAAAAATTATTCATACTTCCATGAACAAAAATCTTAGCACACAGCTATATTTTGTGCTTAAAATAGTTCCATACAAAAAAGTATCGAAAATTTGTAAAATGTTTGCTCTTTTAGGCCCATGTTATCAAATTATAAGAAATGAATAGAATATTTTTTGTTCCAATGGAGATGTGAAACAAAAAACCTAATCACACTTATGTATGAATCTTCTTCGAGTGTTCTTACAGTGTGATTAGTTTTGTTTCATATCTCCATGAAAAACAAAAAATATTCTCTTTATTTCTTAAATGCTTTTTATGTGCCGCCAATAGTGGTTTTATATTGTTATCATCTTCTCTGTCTGTCTGTCCATCCCAATTTCTTGTTAAGACAACTCCTCCTACATTTATCTACAGATTTGAATGAAATTTTCACAAGATGTTGCTAGTCACCTGACCTTGGATATATTGACGGGTTTTGCCATTTTAGTCTGCGCTACAGAAAAAGATTCTAAATGGAAAATTTCTTTTAAACACGTTTACATTTGTGGACGGATTTGAATGAAATTTTCACATTATGTTCTTACCATTTTACCATTTTAGGCTATGTCACAGAAAGAGGGGGCTTAATGCAAAAGGGTGGCGTATATTGTGACTATGGCACACTTGTTCTTGACTTAACCCATTCCAACTCAATCCCTCCTTTTTATGCCCCTTGAGAAAAAAGCTTTGGAAAACATTGTGGAAAATGAAGAAATTGCTTGTATCAAGCAATTTCTTCATTATCCACAATCTTTTCTACCAAAAAGACGAAAAAATTCAAAATTCCATCAACTTGAAATTGTCATCTGCAGCTTCTTTCAATTTGGACCAGTCTAAAATTTTGCTGTGTTGGAATGGGTTAAATTATCCAGAAATTTCCCACCTTAAGACCAACATTATTATAGTACATTTATGGAATTTAAATATCAGTTCATAGGTAACTTGAACAAATATTAATCTTATTGAATCAAGGATTGCAATACACACTACAAACTGAAAATTTCAACATTACAATCTTTACTCAATAGAATAATTCATATAACAGTACTTGGTTTACAGCCTTTCTTAGCTCGCCTGAGCACAATATGCTCTTGGTAAACTGTTGTACTACTTCAATGTTCTGTGTATATTATGCTTCATCCATTATCAACAATTTTAGTGTTTATTGTCTAGTTGCTAAAGTTTTATCTCGATCTTCATGAATGAATATTAGACTATGAGGACTATAAGCAATTTCTTCATTGTCTTCATTGTCCACAATGTTTTCCAAAGCATTTTTCTTAATGATCGTTTACAAGCAAGACTGTGTGAGATTGGATTAAAAAGAAATACTAATTTGAGCTTACATATTTATTAAGTAAAATCAACAGATTAAATAGCAGCCAGTTCATCATAACAATGGCCATGGAGTGAAAGTTTTGAAAAATAGTTCAGCAACTCTTAAAAATATATATAGAGCTCTATCTTGGGAGAGGGGTCCAGCTGGACACCCAATTTACAGATTGCAACTGTTAATCAAAAAAAATGGTGGACCCGTCAAATAATTGATTTAGAACAGAAGTGAACTTTGAACTCCAACATTGGCCAACATTAATGTTGAGCATTTTTGTTTGGTTGGCCACTAAAATTTCAAGCTGTAGTTACAACATTAAGGTCACAAACCAGCTATCTAACTTCTTTGTTACGTGTTACTGACCATAAGTTTAACTTCCTGTCCGAGATATTGGACATGGCCAGAGATCTATCAATAACCATCTCATAGTTTTTTGCTTGAAGCATATGTAAAATAAACTTGGGATACAAAATACTATGTTTTCAAGATGGTTCATGACAGGTGACATATTTTTCAACTGATTACCTTTCTACAAAATTTTAGACTGGTCCAATCATGAATCATGTTGCAAAGGATAATTTCAAGATTGTGAGTGTAAAATATTTTTGTTTTTTTGAGTAGAAAACATAAGTGATTCTTGTTACATTGTCCACAATGGATTTTTTAAACAATTCTCTATGAATGGTGAAAAGGGGGAATTAAATGGTGATGGGATTTTATTGGATGGTGTTGAACACCACTTTTAATTGAATGTTAAGTTATAATTATTGCCCCTTAGGGTGTTAAGCAATGTTTCCTAGCTGGGCTAGGTTAGAATTAAACTTGTTTTTGTTTTGCTTTAAGTATCAACACATGCTACTGTGTAAAATTACCTGTTAACCCTTGTCATGCTGTATAAATTACCTTACTGAAATGTTGTCAAATCAAAGGGCTGAAAGCACTGATAGAACTTGTTGTTCAAAAATCAATATTTCTTGTAAAAATCAACTTCATAAACAACTCTGACAGGAAAAGTACAAGCAGGAGGTGTAGACTAAGATCAGCCTGCACATAAGTGCAGTCTGATCTTAGTCTACACCTCCTGCCAAAACCAGAATATTCCGGGTTCAGCATGACAAGGGTTAAGATATGACTTTATATGGCTTTATGCAAAGCATTTGTCACTGGTTATTTTTTGATACATTGATTGTTGTATATTTGCATAGCAGCGATCGTTTATGACGTAAGCAATGTATGTGTTAACCCATTCCAACTCAAGCCCTCCTTTTTATGCCCCTCAAGAAAAAAGCTTTGGAAAACATTGTGGAAAATGAAGAAATTGCTTGTATCAAGCAATTTCTTCATTATCCACAATGTTTTCTACCCCAAAATACTGGCAAATTTAAAATTCCATCAAATTTGAATTGTCGTCTGCAGCTTCTTTCAATTTGGACCAGTCTAAAATTTTGCTGTGTTGGAATGGGTTAAGCAAAACATAGTACACAAATTACAAAAGGTAGAACAAATATTACATATCTTTGTACATTAATGCGATCTAGAGAATGCTCAATAGAAGCAAGCTTATTCCCTTTTTAATTCAGTGTTAAATCATAGTAATCATACGGTACAACAAATTTTGTTTATCCTACTTTTGGGGAAGCAAGATGGGCATGGGCAAGGATTGTTTCTAGTCTTAGTAACAAATCTCAAAACCCATTCCCACTCAATGCCGCTTTCAGGCTTTGAAAAACAATGTGTAATACATAGAAATGGCTTGTAACAAGAAATTTCTTCATTATCTAGTCTTTTCTGTCCTATAAGATAAAGGTTTCTTGAATTTCATCACTTTGAAATTGTCATCTGCAGTTTCTTTCAATTTTGCCATGTCTAAAATTTTTGTTTATGTGGGAAAGGGTTAAACAATCGCTGCTATTGATCAATGAATGGATATTTGCTCACCAATTGTTTTGTAAGCTTATTACTTCACAACTTTTCTGCAAGAGATTTTAATCTTTTGAGCAATCTAACTTTTCTATGTACTGGATAAAGTGGAAACTTTGTTGGTAAATTTATTTTTGAGAAAACTATGATATTTTTTCTTCAGAAACTATTTAACAAAAGTATAAAGGAACTTTCCTTGGGTGATTTTTTATCATATTCCTCTTTTCCCGTTTGGCAAAATTTCAGACCTGTCTAAATTCAACATAAAGTAGATTCAATCTGAAAAAAAAACCATACATTAGGGTAGAAAACTTTGTGGAAAATGAAGAAATTGCTTGTATCAAGCAATTTCTTCTTCTCTACAATGTTTTCTCAATCATAAATAATTGCAATACTTCAAAATAGAGTATTTTCATTGGCCTGAATCGTATCACGTGATCAAATCAATTGCACTTTATACCCCGATAAAAGACAGAACTTTTTTCGACAAAAATAGAAACAAAACAAGGTCAGGAATTTCCGATATTGGAAATTCACTTCCAAGAAATACCCAACTTGTTTTGTTACTATTTATAGTCATCATCCTTTGAATTTCAATTTCCCCGAATTCCTTTATACTTCCATGGATTTTCAATGAATAGATAAACAAATAAGGTCCTTATAACAATTATAATGTTCGTTTTAAACATGAAGATTTCGAAAACTCACCTTTATTAGCCGTAAATCCGAGATGTCGAATCGGCTTCGCTACATCAGCATGCATCGCGTCCATGTGGTAGGTTTATATTTCTTGTCTATTACAAAGCATCTATTCATATTTCTAACTGTTATCGACCCAGATATCATAATTTACAGAGTTTAAAGTTAGTATTTGCTCATAATAATTCCAAATAAATCCAACGAATGTTCTAACTTCCATTTCAAAAAACCCAAGCGACGAAATAAAGTGTCCGCCGTTACAACGACTCGAGCGATAAACTGTGTCAATGTATCCATACGCCTTTCAAAGAAAAAGTAACTCCGCCCACAGTTCGTTTATTTGTTTTTATTTTCATCTCTCTATCCGTAACGGATTTGAAAATAGACGTATTGCAATTATATGGGACGAGTGTATTTTTCACTGCGTTTATTGGAGTATAAAGTGCAATTGCCTTAGCACATGGCTTGAACATAACGCCCTACGGGCGTTATTTGCCATGTGCTAAGGCAATTGCACTTTATACTCCAATAAACGCAGTGAAAAATACACTCATCCCTATAATGTGCAGGGATGTAAAAACCAGGGATTGAATAGGAATGGGTTAGTAAGTTTTGTCAGATACTACATAGAGGATTTCAGTTACGCCAAATGGTATTTACACTCTACTCTCATTAAGATTCGTATATACTGGCTAGTGAAGCAATACAACTACTCAAGCACCTCTAGGTAGAGATATATTAACCCTTTTGTGTTGTATCCCTGGTTTTTACATCCCTGTGTTTTTATACTTGAGAAAATATTTTCTACCCTAGTGAATGATTATTTTTCAAATAAAATTGATTTTATATTGTCATCTGCAAGAAAAGTTTTGTTGTATGTTTTGACAAACTTTTGTTTTTTTCTCTGATGAGAGAAGAAGGCAACAAATAGATTTATCTAATTGATAAGTTAATTAAAAATAGCTTGGAGTTTGTCGCTTGTCTTCGTGAGATGAGGATTTAGCGATTCAAATGGTATTGCTGGTATGTGCTGTCAATGACAGGCAGCCATATTTTGGTATGTTTATAAACTGATTTATCTGCAAAAATATACATAAGTAGATATTGGATTACCCAATTTTATCAATCAACCAAGAAAATGTTTTTGACAGGTCTAAACTGAAATGAGTTACAGATGACAGTTTTAAGTTTGTGCGTTTTAAAATTCATTTCAAGCAATTTTTAGAATGAGCAATTTCTTCATTATCCACAAGTTTTTCCAAAGCCTTTTCTTGAGGGGCGTAAAGTAGTTGGATTATGTATGAACGGGTTAAAGAGTTGTTTGTTCTAGTTCTATTGATATTTTGATTGTCCTTATTTATCTTATGATACGAAATTAAACGCCTCCTATGATATTGGTTCAAGGTAGAAATCTGCACCAATCAGGTGAGTCATGACACTGCCCATCTACGAAGTAGAAGGTGTCGAGTATTTGGTGCGTTCGCCCTAAATATAATTTGAGAAAGTAAGAAATTAATCTGATGCTTAAATCATAACATAGGTTTTAAAGAAAATAGAGCATATTTTGAATGGAAGAAATGTTTTTAAAAAGGGCATCTTTAAGATGATGGACAGTAGACTTGATGTTTAGTTACCGGTAATTTTGATGTTTGGTTACCGTTGAATATTTTGTAATATATTCTATTATATTGTTGAGTCATTACACTTGTTTAATTTATACAGAATTAAAGCGAAGATTGTACAAGAAAGTATTGTGTTTGTGTCTTCTTCTGGTCAGATAAGATGAAATGACAGTTGTCACGGGAAAAGGAACCAGCAGTTAATCCTTGTTATGCTGAGCTTCGAATATTCCTGTTTTTGCTGTAGGCTAAACAAATATATGACTGGACATAATATTAATATAAAAGCTCTTCATGGAAAATCTCCGGGATACATCACATCCCATTGAAAGGCTGTAATAGGACGAATGGTGATCGCAGTTTCATAGCTGAAGCCCAAATTCTTTGGAATTCTTTGCCATTCAAAATCAAATGTTCACCAACATTTATATCATTTAAGAAAGTGCTGAAGGCTTATTTATTTTTAAAGATATACGAAAATCAATCAACTTTTGACCAACTCCTTTTAGGTTCTTTTTTTATACGCCGCCGGAGGCGGTCGTATATTGGCGTCATTTCTCCGTCTGTCCTCCTACAATTCTGGCTGGATCTAAATGAAACTTGGTGGATGTTATAACCTTAATTGATAGATGTGCATGAAATAAGGATTTTATGGTTCATTAATTTTAGCTTCAGTTATGTCCCCTTAAAACTTAGTCTCTGGGGCTTATTGTTATTGCAGCCTTGTGAATGTAACTCCTCCTAAGATTTTCTCACTGGATCTAAATGAAACTTGGTGGATGTTATCACCTTAATTGATAGATGTGCATGAAGTAAGGATTTTATGGTTCATTGATTTTTGTCTAAGTTATGCCCCCTTTAAACTTAGTCTCTTGTTCTTACTGAAACTGCAGCCTTGTGAACGCAACTCCTAAGTTTCTGGCTGGATCTAAATGGAACTTGATGAATGTTATCACCTTAATTAGTAGATGTGCATGAAGTAAGGATTTTATGGTTCATTAATTTTTGCCTCAGTTATTCCCACTTAAAACTTACTGTCTGGGGCTTATTGAAATTGCAGCCATGAGAATGCAACTCCTCCTAAGTTTCTGGCTGGATCTAAATGGAACTTGGTGGATGTTATAACCTTAATTGGTAGATGTGCATGAAATAAGGATTTTACGGTTCACTAATTTTCCCCTGACTTATGCCCCCTTAAAACTTAGTGTCTGGGGCTTATTGAAATTGCAACCTTCTGAACGCAACTCCTCCAAACTTTTTATCTTGATTGAAATGAAACTTAGTCAATGTCATCACTATAAGTTGTAGTTGTACATGGATCAAGGATTTTATGGTTCATTGATTTCGGAAAGAGTTATGCCCCTGAGCCCATTAAATCAATCAAACATAACAAACAGTTTGAACTTGACAATTGAAAAAGTTAGTTTGCAAATGTTTTGAATTTGGTTCTGTCAAAATAAGTAGTGTCTACGATTATTTTTTCGTAAACAGCAGCAAAGTGGCGACGTATATTGTGACGCTGGCACTCTTGTTTTACAACTAATATCTTGCTTCAAAGACTATTATTGTGTGTCTTAGATATCCCAATATTTCTATATGTCTTGTGCTTTTAGCTCCACTGGCTGAAAGCCAGAGAGCTATTGTCATGGCGTGGTGTCCGGCGTCCGTCCGTCCGGTCGTCCGTCCGTAGACTTTTCCTTTGAGGATTTCGATCGGTTGAAAACATGGCTAATTTCCTTACATAGTGAAAACTGAGAAAATCCTTCCCAGAAACCAATGGCTGGATTTCAACCAAATTTCACAGAAATGATCCCTGGGTTAATATTTATCGAATTGCTTCAAATTATTTTGATCGAATGAAAAATATGGCTTTAATGGTGGGGCTAATTTCCATATTTGGTAAGAGCTTTGAAGATCTTCTCAGAAATCAGTCGACAGACTTCAACCAAATTTGACCGGATCGATCCTTGGGTGACCTTTTATCAGCCGCAATTGTTCAATTATCATTGTTTTCTAACCAAATATCACAGGAATGATTCTCAGATGACTGTTTGTCAGATTCCTTCATATAATTTTGATTGGTGTAAAAAGCATGGCTATTACGGTGGTGGGTTATGTCCATATATGGTATACAGTTAAGATTTTACTTGACTTTTGTAAAAACAATGAAAAGTTTGAAAATGTTCTCTAGAACTATTTCAAAGATTTCAATGACTTTGATTTATTTTCTTTATATTCGGTTTATATTGAATTCAAGCAAAGTTTTGCTGAATCAGTACATTCATTCCTGTGGAGCGATACAGGCGCTCAAGCGCCTCTAGTTCATGTTTTATTTGTTGCTTATTCTGTTAGTATGTATATTTTATTTCAGGTTGTTTCTGTAAAGCGCTTTTGAACGTACATGAGCATGATAAAGGCGCTATATGAATATGGTATATGATATGTTTACTTCAAGTAAATAATCAACCATGTTTGCCTAGGCTAGGCTATAGTTACTCTACCGACACGAGTAGTTTTTCCGCTGATGTAACCTTGATGAGTTTAAGTGATCAAAGTGCTGAATTGATTCCCGTGCAACCAACTGTAAATGGATATCAAAAATAAATTCGAGAGATCGGTCCAAGATTTCTGTTCATATTAGTATATTATCCACCCCTCCCCTCTATCTCTATGTCTCGGTCTCTCTCTGTATGCGTGTGTCTGTCTGTCTGTCTCTCTCTCCCTCTCTTGCTACTTTCATTAATATTTGCCAATATCACAAGGGTCACCACAATTATTAGCTTAACTCTATTATTTGCACTTGGGCACATCTATTTATGAAAGTTAATGTTTGGTCCCCTGCCGAAGAGGCCAAAGGAGACTATATGTCCGCCTGTCTGTCCTGTCAATCATTTTTCTGACGATTTTCTAAAAGCCACTAGATAAATGATCTGGGTTTACAATCATATGTTGAAGAACAAACCTGGGTTTCGTTTCAGTCCAATGATTTTTTTACTATAGCACATATTAAGGACTTATAAATTCCATTTTATAAATTCCATTGAATCCCTGGTCGTTCGTATATTTTCTAAAAGTTTGTCGATGTTGAGCTTATTTTCAGTAGTTGAGTCCACAATTATAAGGATAGTCTACTATTACATATCAAAGAGAAATTTTGTTTGGCGGATTAATTTAGTTTAGTCAATGATAGTTGTATTTACACAGTATTTTGCACTCTGATAATTGATAGGTGATCTATCATGGACTCCATGGAACAACACTCTGTAATTAAGTTTCTGGTTGCAGAAGATGAAAAGCCCTGCCACATCTTTCAGAGGCTTAAAAAAATCTGACAAATGTGTATCATGTTCAACCTTCTACAACTTCGTTTCTAAGTTTCGTGAAGGCAGAACAAGTGTTTGCGACAGGCCTAGGCTGGGCGGCCAGTTGAGGCGGTGACCCCAACAATGGTGGCAAATGTTAAAGCTTTTGTCAACAAAAATCGTCGAATAACTTTGTAGGAGGTAGCCAACAAGTTTAGCATCGGTAAGGCATCGACACACAAGATTTTTCACGAACACCAAGGCATGAGCAAGGTAAGTGCCAGGTGGGTGCCTAGCGGTTTTACTGCCTAAAATATAAATAATGCTGATTAATGAAAAGGCCAAGCTTAAAATCTTCCGGTAAACGAAAAATAAGTCTAAGAAACTGATTTTGTTGGAAGGGTTGACCAAATGGTCAAAATTTTGGCATAAGCTTTCTCTTGCTGTATTTTTATTTAACCCATTACAAGACGGTGAAAATTTTTATTGGTCCAAATAGAAAGGAGTTGCAGACGACAATTTCAATTTAATGAAATTTTAGATGTTTTAACTTTCTGGGTAAAAAACACTGTGGAAAATCAAGAAACTGCTTGTAGCAAGCACTCTCTTCATTTTACAAATTGTTTTTCCAGTTGTTTTTCTTAAGGTACATAAAAAAGCCTCATTGTGTGGGAATAGGTTAATGGTAGTTATGAAGGTCTCCAAGGAGTATGATGACACTCTATCTAATTTAAGTGCTGCCTTTATAGCGCAGTCTGCAGCTCGTCAGACTCCTACTCTTCAATCATGGGATGTCATGGATTCGCATCCCGGCGTAGGCAACATCCTTTCCGACATTTGTCTCTCACCAATGGGTGAATAATTGTAAACCTCGGTGGGATATAGCAGCTGGCTAGGAAATGATGTGATGGTAGTACTGGTGTCTAATTTTAGGAGAAAAGTGGAGCAAAAAACCTTTTTAGGCAGCTGATACTTGGCTAGCTGATGTTCCTTTGACTCACTGTGGTGTTTGACACAATCAATTTGGAAATTTTACGATCCCTCGTTAGCCTAAATACTTCCTACATTCTTCTTCCACAGATGCAACATTTCAATAACTTGTATTTTCCTTCGCTAACAATACAAAGCCATGGAAATTGTATTTTCCAACTGTCAATTGTCTTTAAGAAATTAAGGAGAAGGAATCCCCGCTATGTTTCCTCACCCATAATTGGTTTGATCAACGGTGAAATTGTCAATTTCGTAAAAAATACATGTAGGAAAGTTTTAGCAGCTTCGCCCTCCGATCTTTCAAAAGATTTAAAACGAATAAAGTGTTCGCTTTGTAATTTGAGCAAGTTTAGTAGCTATTAATTTCTCACAATTTTGCTTTATATTTTAGACTTTCCAATTAAAGATGCTATACACGACATTTTCAAGTTGATGGAATTTCAAAAATCTTTATCTTAGAGGATAGAAAACATTGCGTAAAATAAAGAAATTGTTTGAAGAAATTTCTTCATTTTCCACAATGTTTTCCAAAGCTTTTTTTTTAATGGGACGCCAAAAAGTGTCATGTGTGGGAATGGGTTAAGTGTCAATGTGATACTTAAGAACCATGTGGAACAATGCGTTGTGGGTGCACGATTAGGTTGTAGAGTGTTTTGTGTATGCCAAGGAACCATTAAAATTTGACTAACAAGCTGGAGATTTGCAAGTTTTGTTAGAATGGTCTAGTGGATAGGTATTTTTGGTTACAACAAAGATGTAACAAGTTTGATCCCCTGCAGGTATATGCCTGTCATGATGGTAGCTGATGTACATTCTTGCTCATAAAAGGCATATTAGCCACGTGCACAGTAATAATCAATACATTTGCTACTATTTGTAATTTGTTGTACTTCCACTAGTAAAAGTTATATAGGTATGGTATGCGTATGTTGACGGAATGAGTTTAGATCTCCTCTATAACATAGCTTGGGGTAGGATTTGTTTCAAAAAGAGGTTGGAATACAGATTATAGCTGCCTATATTTTTATATCCCATTTGTTATTCAGCTCAAAACGAAATACATGAAATGAGTTTGCAATTAAGTATGTCTTATATCATGTCTGCATATACATGTATCATAAATAACAAGACAATGTTATTAAAACTATAAGGAGTGAAAAAGCAATAGAAACTTCTTCTACATACAAACATTGTTCTAAAATACATACAATGCAATGTTCTATAGCACACACAGTGTTCTACAATACATACAATGCAATGTTCTACAATACATACAATGCAATGTTCTACAATGCATACAATGCACTTATTATGTTTTGGAGTCATCTTAACAGCCATGCTTACTTTAATTTTTTTTGGTCAGACAACTTAAGTTAAATGTCAAAACAACAGGTCAAAAGCAAAAATGCTCAATGATGGCAAGGTGTCATCAGTCAGATTCTTGAATGGCAAGGTCTGGGCTATAAGAATTAATCAAGAAAAAGGTTTAAATCCTACTTCCAGGTCCGAAGAAAAAATGGCATGAATCTGCCGGACTGTAACATGTCATTTCAAATGATATGCGTCTTGATCTTCTAACCTACCAACATAAAGAAACAACCTAGCAACATCTCACCATAACAGCACAAAACCGTTCTCTAAGCTAACGAAATAAAGAATTAACTGAACGTCATGACGGTCTAACACTGTTTTATTGTTTTAACATAAAATAAAGATTCACGCTAACAACAAGATCCTTTACGCTACAACATTATCTTAACGTATCAAAATATAGAATCAAGCTAACAACAAGATCCCTTTATCTACGATAATATCTTTAACATAACAAAATAAAGAATCAAGCTAACAACAATCCTTTTATCTACGATATTATCTTTAACATAACGTAATCAAGAATCAAGCTTACAAAAAGATCCTTTTAACTACGATATTACCTTTAGCATAACAAAGTAAAAAATCAAGCTAACAAGAAGATCCTTTTATCTACGATATTTATTTTTAACATAACGTAATAAAGAATCAAGCTTACAACACGATCCTTTAATCTACGATATTATCTTTAGCATAAAAAAGTAAAGAATCAAGCTAACAAAAAGATCCTTTTATCTACGATATTATCTCTAACATAACAAAGTAAAGAATCAAGCTAACAAAAAGATCCCTTTTATCTACGACATCTTCTTTAACATAACAAAGTAAAGAATCAAGCTAACAAAAAGATCCTTAATCTAAGATATCATATTTAACATAACAAAGTAAAGAATCAAGCTTGCAACAAGATCCTTTCATCTTCGATATTATCTTTAACATAACAAAACAACGAATCAAGCTAACAACATGATCCTTTTATCTATGATGTTAAACATACAGCTGGAGTTACGACGTTAATGAAGCCAAACAAACAAATAGCTAAACAAAAATGGCCGAAAATGTCGGAGATTAAAACACATTTCTAATCTAATTGAATAATTTCATCGAACGACATGTTATTTGATTGACAATCGCGATTGATCAATTAACGGATTGCGCTATCGATAGGAAACTGGACAGACCAATCAAATCACTAAGCCATTACCGTACGGCAAAATTTTAGACTGGTCTAAATTCAATGTAGTTGAAGACAGCAATTAAAGTTTATCAACTGTTAGATTTTTACAATTTGTTGGTAGAAAATATTGTGGAAAATGAAAAAAATGCTTGTTTTAAGCAATTTCCTCATTTTACATAATGTTTTCGCAATTGCTTTTCTCGGGAGGCGTCAAAAATTGTCATTGTGTGTGAATGGGCTAACCCTTTCCCATGCAATCTCTGATTTTTCGTCTCTGTGATATGATAATTAAGAAATCATTGTTTAAAAAGAAGAAATTGCTTGTCATAATCAATTTCTTAATTTTCCCGCAATATTTTCTATGATAAAGGTTGGCTACTTTTTGAATTGTACTACCTTTTAAATGTTGTCTGCTACCACTAAGAAATTGGACGAATAACAGTAAAGGGTTAATTTTGAAAGAAAGTGAACTTTGAACAGCAACATTAATCTTTATTTATCTTTTATGAGTTGGCGACTTTAACGTATAGTAACTACAGCTTCAAGCTGTAGTTACTACGTTTAGTTCTCCAATCATTGACTATCCTTTTATTTTATGTGCCTGACTATTGTTACAATTTTATGCTATTCACTACCTCTGTACATCTGCCATTTCGGGGGTCATTGGCCTTGGCATGCGTCCCCTCAATAGACCAATCGCAGCTGTCAATCAAATTATCAGTTCACCAATTAAATCATTCATTTTGACTGGAAGTTCTGTTTGAACTTCGACATTGGCAGCCATTTTGGTGAATCATTTTTATTAGTTTGGCGACTAAAACGTCGTAATTACAGCTTATTCAGACAACCATTCTACTTATTTGTAGTGTGCTGCTGGTCATACGTTTTGTAAAATAACGCCGTTAAAAATTAAAGCGGAACTTTCTGTTGGAGTCAAATGGCGTGGCCAAAGGAGTCATTGGGCGGGTCCAGCGATTAGTCAATTGACGAAATGTTAGCTTCTCCCACACAACTCCGACAAGCCAGTTCGACTATAATGTCAAAGACCGTTAGTTTGCCAAACCTACTGTCAAGAACATAAAAAAAAATCGAATCGTTAGTTTGGGACCAAAATGACATAATTTCAGCTTGAAGCGGCTATAGTTACGGCGTTAAACCCTTTACCTTTATCAAAAATGTTTAACATAAATGCTAAAGATTACCATTTATTTCTGGTTTTATATCGACAAGGACATTGCCTCCTGAAATGTTCAAAATCGAGTCATATTTGAACACTGCAATTAGCAAGAAATACGTCATATTGCAAATTAATTGCTTTTAAAACCCAACAAATTAATTGCTTTTAAAACCCAACAAATTAATTGCTTTCAACACCCAACTTTAATTTACCAAAATACGTAAAACCTGACATAGCATTATGTTCATTTGAAAATATTGTTTTTTTTTCTTTTTTTTTGTGTTTTTTTCTTTTTTAATAAACATAGTTTTTAAATCAAATATCCTTTTTCTTCGTGGTTTATTGTGAAATAAATTGTGAAATATTTTTCTTCGTTTCCCAGTCGAATAGCGTTCGCCTGGACAGAGCATAACCCATCCCCAAACAGGACCCTTCTTTTTACGCCATTCAAGGAAAAAGCTTTGGAAAACATTGTGGAAAAGGAAGAAATTGTTTGTTTCGAGTACTTTCTTCATTATACACAGTGTTTTCTATCCAAGATGAAAAAAATGTCGTCTGCAGATTCTTTCAAATGAGACCAGTCTAAAACATCGCCGTGTGGAAATGGGTTAGATGAGAGACCAACGACATTATTTGGGCAAATTTTTAGCTCCTGAGGTGATACTCCAAGCAAAGTATTATGCCTCTATGCCTTAACCCATCTCCACACAATCCCTCATTTTTACGCACATAAAGAAAAAGGCTTTGGAAAAGATTGTGGAAAATGAAGAAATTGCTTGTCCTAAGGGATTTCTTCATTATCCACATTTTTTTCTACTCTAACATACAATTTTTTTTAAAAATTCATTTCCTTAAAATGTTCGTCCGAAACTTTTTTGAATTTGGACCAGTCCTACATTTTGTCATGTGGTAATGGGTTAAGCATATTTTGCAAGCGAGAAACAAACTGCTAACTGTCAGAGACACATACATTCACATAAACCCAAACCAGAACTCCAAGAACATGTTTTCAAGATGTAGTTATACTATGTATCGATACATTGTCAGTCCGATTAGCTCAGTCAGTAGAGCACTTTACTTCAAACATCAAGGTCACGGGCTCCAGCCCTAGGCTCAACATATCAACTAACAAACTACTTAGCTTTCGGATGAGACGTTAAACCGAGGCCTCGTGTGCCGGTGCTATCCATCGAGCACATTAAAGAACCAGTCGGATCTCTCAGCAATTTCGTCCTGTATCCTTGCAACCCCCCCCGTAACAACCAACCTTCTTCTGGGGGCGTCGCTCATGTGGTTACACTCCTGTCCGTTTTTGCCTCATTAAATAAAGAGCAAAAAGGGCCCATTTTCACAATCTGTAGCTCCTCCCAAAGGTTTCGTTGGGCCTTTAATCTTAGTCCGTCTTAAAGAGCAGTCTTTGGTCTTGAATTACAGGCCAGGAAAATGGTATCATAAGGGATACATTTTTTCGCAAATCTTCATTCTGCACATCAACCCATGAAATTCTTTAGGCTCGGAAGTGAAAGTCTTGTAGGGTACCACCTTCAAATGTCAGTTTCTTCCCTGATAAAAGCTTTGAATCACATGCATGACATGCAGCAGTGATCTCTCACTCTGCAGAACCTAAAATCAAGCAACTTACTGTTGATTAAACCTTAAAACAGCATTACAAGGAGGAGATCAAATTTTCTTAATAGACTACTTTAGGGTACAACCACCCGGCAGTAATTCGGAGTGGAGTTGACCCATATGTGCTGCGGTAGCGATGATAAATAAACGGAAATACACACACAGCAAAAAGTACCAACGTTAGGTTTGACCACTTTACCTACACATACTACGTTATCAATTTCGAAAAAAGGTAAGATCTTAAAAAAAAAAAAAAAAACACTGTACAATAGCAAATTTAACAGATTAACACATTCCCACACAATAAAATTTTGGACTGGTCCAAATTGAAAGAAGCTGCAGAAGACAATTCCAAGTTGACGGGATTTCAATTTTTTACGTTGTTTAGGAAAGAAAACGTTGTGGATAATGGAGAAATTGCTCGATAGAAGCAATTTCTTCATTTTCCACAATGCTTTACAAAGCTTTTTTCTTGGGGGCGTAAAAAGGAGAGGAATGGGTTCATCCATTTCCAGACAACAAAACTTTATACTTGTCTGATTCGAAGGGAGTTTTGGGCAACAAATTCAGTTTCACACGTTTTTTATTTCTGTCTTTTGGGCTAAAAACCATTGTAGATAATGAAGAAATTGTTTGTTACAAGCAAAGTTTCCAAGGGTTTCGAAAGCTGTTTTTCTTGTTGAGCGTTACAGTAGCTAGATTGTGTGGGAATGGGAAAACACAGAAAAATCCCCAGTAAAAGATCGTCATCACCAACAACGTACTTTTTCCACAATATGTCGACGATCAATTGCAATAGTAACCAATCTCCAATCAGAGTTGTCGTTCGTTACTCTCATCAAACACCTCTGCAATTTGCTAAGAGCCCTGTCACACTACACGGCGATTGCACCGCGATTGCACGGCGCTCTAGCATTTTTCAGAGCGCCGTGGGATCGCCGGAAAACATCAATAGTTTTCGCGAAAATAGAGATACACAGCGATGCTACGGCTCTCCTACGGCGTTCCTTCGACGATTCTACGGTGATGTACCGCGTTCCTACGGCGATTGACTGCACTTCTAAAGCGCTTCTACCGCGCTCATGGAGACGTCACGGCGCGTGCACTAGGCTCTCCCGACGATTTCACTGCGCTGCCGGTGCGCTTGAGACACTGTAGGAGCGCAGTAGAGACGCAGGGGATGCGCGAAGAGCGTGGTATAGTCGCCGTGCAAGAGCCATTGCCTGCCATGGCGCTCTGAATGCGCTCACATCGCAGTGTCGCGGCGCTCTTATGGCGTTGTAGGAGACCTCGTGGCGCGGCTAAGGCGACCACACGACGATCCTACTGCGCACTTACCACACCGCGCTCCCTAGGCGATTGTTTTGTTCATGTTCAAAGTGCGCGCCGTCCCTCGCCGCTCTACGCGACTGCACGGCGCTTCCACTGCCCTCTCGCAGCGATCATGGCGATGTCACGACGTCCTCACAGCGCTCTGGAAATTTTTGGATCGCCGTGGGAGCGGCGTGGGATCGCCACCCTAGTGTGACAGGGGTTTTAATTACAAGATTCTTGTCAAAGCAAGTAATGGAAGATTTATTATTTTTCTTTTGAGTCGCGAGAAATAAAACGAGTTGGGCATAATAAATATGATTCAAGATACAATATATGTGCATTTAAACTTGATAATTTACCTGAATACCTACGAACTACTTTTGTTTTAAAATCTTTTGAATAACTAACACGAAAACCTGTCATATTCATGCGGCAGCCTTTAACCCTTTCCTGTTTAAACACGGGATTTTACGTTCCTGTGATTTTATGATTGAGAAAACATTGTGAAAAAAGAAGAAATTGCTTGTAACAAGCAATTTCTTCTTTTTCCACAATATTTGCTACCACATAGGATGGTTTCATTTCAAATTGCATCCAGTTTTCACTGTCGTCTGCAACCTCTTTCAATTTGAACTAGTCTGAAATTTAAGAAAACGGGAAAGGGTTAAATGGAAATCAGTACGAAGTCGTGTGATTAAATGATGATGTTTTGGCTGACTATTTACCTAGACCACTACAGAGGTGAATGGAAATGAACCGAGTGCAAGAGAGTGCCAAATAACTAGTTTCTTGCAACCTAAAAGAACGCCCCCCCCCCAATTGCATGTCAGCCCTTTCACACACACACACACAAAAAAACGTGTAAATCCATTTATTACAACTAAAATGTTTTTGATTTAGTGATTGCCGCCGTTTCTGTATAAAAATCGATTAATCAATCAAATCAATTAATTTTCCTGTAAGTATAATGTGAACTTGAAATTGAAATAGGCAATTAAAGGAAATGTTTTTTTGTTTTAGGATGACTTAAACTTCGTAATAGCAACTAATTAAAGCTAGAGCTATGTCGGTTAGGTTGCCTACCAACGATTTACGTTTTTTTGTCCATGACTATATTTTCTGAAAACTAACGTCGTTTGATATCTCAAATGAAATACCTTGTCGTCAATTTCCGTCCCAGCCAACTGACTCCGCTGACCCCGCCCACTGAACCAGCTGGCAACGCCTACTGACTCCTCTAACATGAAATGCCACTTCGATATTACACGGTGATAATTTAATTTTTAGTTTCGTCTGTCAAAAGCGAGCGTTCTGATTGGTCGAAAAAATTATTTATAACTCCATGAACAAAATTTTGAGCACACCGCGATTTTGTATGCTTCCGCGCAAAATAGTCCCATTCAAAAAGGTATCAAAATTTGTAAGCTTTTGTTGTTTTTTTTCGCTCGGTGCTATTAAATTATAAGAAATGAAGAGAATATATTCCTTAAAACCTAATTACACAATGTATGAATCCGCTTCGCGTATTCATACAGTGTGATTAGGTTTTTCGGTTCATACCTCCAAGACAACAAAAAAAATATTCTCTTCATCTCTTAATTATTTTGCAAAATGTATGACGAACAGACATGAAACAAAAAGAAAAAAAAAGTTGGTTGACGACCTAAACGTGGTCACTTCAACTTGAATGCAGTCTTTGAGTCACAAAAAGATCAATAATGCTCCTGTAAATGTCAGCCAACGTCCTCATTCATAGTTCAATGAACCTCGGTCTAAATGAGTTATATGATTGGTCCATTGATACTTTCGTAAACAGGCGCGATCGGTCAATTGTGTAATTCCTCTTTTTTTTACTAAGAAATAAATGAAGGAAAAAAACAGAGGCCCTCTTTACTTACAATAATTAAAAGGGACAATTTTAACAATTTTAGATTATAATAACAGCTAGAATTGTTCTGAATTGTATACAGAACTTGTTTGGTTGCTATGGCTACCTGCATACGTCAAGCTACTAGATAAATTTGTATGGAGTCTAGAGGAAACCTACAGAGCTAGTATTCAGAAACGCAACGTCTTGAATATAGTATTCTTGATTTTGATCAATTTTGTTATTTGCTTGAACTTATACATTTCCATATGTTTTAAATCATAATCATCCATAAAGGTATATGAATTAATAAATACATAAAATAAACAAGTGAGTGAATAAATAAATGAACAAACCAATCAATGAATAAATTTAATGTAAATTGAAAAATCGCTTTATCTGTAGAAAATATCGTGACTGATGAAAAATGCATGATTTTTTCTTCTTTACCAAAGTATTTCTTCGATATAAGACAGGCATGATATTGTGGTCTTTGAAAAAAGAGAGTTCTGGGGGTTTCATAGTCGTCTGACCCTCTTTCAAATTTGGCCACGCTAATATCCGGAAAAACGGGAAAGGGTTATCCCAGTCCCACAAAATGACGCTTTTTGACGCCCCTAAAGAAAAATGATTTAGAAGACATTGTGGAAAATGAAGAAATTGCTTATAACGAACAATTTACTCAATGTTTACGATGTTTTTTAACCTAAGAGACGAAGTTTTTCTAAATTCTCCTACTTGAAATTGCCGCAAGCAACTTCTTTCAATTTGGACCAGTCTAACATTGTGACGTCTTGTAACGGGTTAAACGCCGAAACAACGGTTTTTCTTGCTGTAGTTACGACTTTTAGGTTGCAGTGCTACGATTTGATTTTCATGCTCCTTACTATATATTTTGCAAACTAACGATGTCGATATCTAAGTCGAACCGCCCGGACGTCAGTGGGCGTGTCCAGCTATCCGTCCATATTCCCCGAAAATAAATCCACTCAATTTAGGTATTAAAATATTATAACTGTTTTTATTTGTTTGTTTACTTGACCAAAACTACCAAAAGATCCTTTCCGATCCTCAAGCCGCTCATACCACTTATGTTTATGATTATCGATCCATTGGTGGTAGACAAATGTCGGAAAGGATATTTGCTTCGACTGGTGATCGAATCCGGGACCGCTTGTCTAGAAGTCCGATTTTCTATCAATAACGCTACGGCTAATTGTTCTGTTGTTGTTTTTTTGGGTTTTTTTTTTTTTTTTTTTTCTTTTGTAGTCTTGTTTCTTTGGTCTTGATTTTTATTTACAAATCGCGTAAATTAATATAATGGATGAAATTTAAGAGATGAGGAGAATATCTTTTTGTTTTATTGAGGTATGAACCGTTAAAAAATAATCACACTGTATGAATAAGC
Organism: Fragum fragum; assembly: GCA_946902895.1. Taxonomy (NCBI): domain Eukaryota; kingdom Metazoa; phylum Mollusca; class Bivalvia; order Cardiida; family Cardiidae; genus Fragum; species Fragum fragum. The sequence continues at coordinate 43,270,948 of OX336366.1, read as the reverse complement.
GAAGCCGATTCATACATAAGTGTGAATAGGTTTTTAAGGTTCACACCTCCATGAAAAAAATGTTCTCTTCATTTAGCATCGAGTGAAAAAAGCAAAAACTTTACAATTTTTGATACTTTTTTGTATGGAACTATTTTGTGCGGAAGCATAAAAAAATGGCTACATTTTCAAAACTTTGTTCAAGGAGTTATGATTTTCTTTTCGACCAATCAGAAGTTTAGACAGACGAAACTAAAAGATTAATTGAATATAAATGAATAAGATAAGATGAATTGATAGTAGCAATACTGTTGATGATAAGAACAATAATAGATAAATGAAGAGTCATACTTCAGAGGCGAATTGGTCAATCAAATAATCAGTCGACCAATATAATAATCCATTTAGACCAGAAGTGCCATTTGAACACCAACTGTGGCCGCCATTATTGCTTTCTTGGTTGGTTTAGCGACTTAAATGTCGTAACTACAGCTTATCCTAGCTGTAGTTAAGACGTTTAGCTCCCCATCCAACCACTTTTCCTTTTTGTTGCATGTTACTTGCCATAAATTTTGCAAAATAACGCCGCTTGTTATCGAAGTGGAACTCCCTTTAGATTCATTTGGCATGGCCAACGGAGTAAGTGGGCGGGGCCAGGTATTGGTCAGTTCCGCAGGCCCTATTTAGCCAAATATAGATCCCAAACTTCAGGTTAGCACAACTACACAACTAGACCAACCAACTTCAGTGCTAGAATAAATAAATAGATAATTATATTTTATTACGGCCATTGCCACTCTATACTTAAAATAATAATAATAAAAAAAACGCGTTCGCTTGATAAGGCATAAATGGCCAATCCCATTTTAACTTCTATTTTTTGTTGTAATTTGACCTCATTTCAAAAAAAGGGGGAAGTGGGAGGAGGGGTATTCTTCAGCTCGTTGACTACAGCTCTAGTTGCCCCTTCAATTTCTATACCGATAATCTACTTCACAAGTTTTCAATTCATTCAAATTTAGGGGAGGAGGTCTTGTCAAATGTTAAAAATAACAATCTGAAAAGTGCTTTTTAACAAACTTTTGAGTAGTATAGTTTCGTAAATGAGTATGTTTTAGCTATAGTAAACAGACAAATTTTGAGGTCGTCTCAGAGGCTTAACCACTAAATCCATTGAATGCCTTCGCCAATAAAAGAAGTTCTTGTGTATTTTAAGAATATTACTATTCAAAATGTAGTGACCGCTTTCAAAAGAATGCTATCTGGCCCATTCCCACTCAATTCCGCTTTTACAGCATCTCGGGAAAACATTGTGGACATTGAGTAAATAGCTTGTAACAAGCAATTTCTTCAATGTCCACAATGTTTTCTACCGAATACCACCATTTTGAAATTGTCATCTTCCACTTCTTTCAATTTGAACCAGATTTTGTCATTTTGTAATGGTTAACTCCTCGTTTTTTTTAACCTCGTTTATTTATCATGATAACCTTTGTCAAAGATGATCACTTTACAAAAGCATGCTTTGCTAGCTTACAGTACTTTCAGTATTTTTATTGTAACTTTCTGATAAACAATTCTATAAAACTCTTAGTTACAATTTAGTGAACAACACGTGCCAAAATGGCGAGTCATATTGCTAGTTTGAGGAAAGAACATACTGTAACATCACGTAGTTGGAGAAATCAAATTGTGTACAAGTAGAAAAATCCAAAACTTAAACCCTTTCCGTCCATGTTATTTTGTATTTGAGAAACATTGTAGAAAAAGAAAAATTGCTTGTAATAGGCAATTTCTTTTCTCTCTTTTTTTCACAATATTTTCTACCCTGCTGAATGGTCACTTTTCAAAATCAATCCACTTTTAATTTTCGTCTGCAAAACATTTGAATTTGGATAGGTCTAAAATGTTTCAAAACAGAAAAGGGTTAAACTGGTTGATACCTGATTGTCGGTATAATTATGTTACTGAAAGCTAAATTCTGTAAGATACTTACGCGATTCGAACCTACGCTGATACGACAACGCCTCCTAGCGCTGCAATGTCCGGCGTCGCATAGGTTCGAATCCCGCAAGAGTCAGAAATAATATTAATTCTCCACTAGGGTTGAAAATACAAAAGTCACTGCCGTAGCTGAGATAATTCAATAAGAAATAAATTGAATATAATGTAAGACAGTTAGGTTCTGAATGAGCAAGTAAAGACGACAGTTTTTCATAGAGTTATTAAGTAGAAAATTTATACACAAAACGGAAAATTTAGAACTTTTGTATTTGTCTCAGAATAATTACCTAAAAATGAATGAAAAGGTAGCTGTCCTTCTGATTGGTCCATAACTGACCAATTCTGGACTCAATCGACTAATCAAATCATTCATTCTGCCCGGAATTGAACGGAAGTGAGCTTTGAATTCCGCCATTTTTGTAAAGCATTTTTGTATGTTTGGGGACTAAAGCGTCGTGAATACAACTTATTTAAGCTGTAGTTACGACGTTTAGGTCGCTAACTTATCATTGAACCTTTTTTGTTACATGCTACTAGCTATAAACTTTGCAAATAACCTGTTGGAGTCAATGGGCGGGGCTAATGGAGTAAGTGATCGAGACCAGCGATTGGTCAATTTGCCGTTCTTAGAAACATATACCAATTTTTTTGTGGCCTTGACATTGAGCGTACCGGAATAAACTGTTCACCTAGCTCTTATACTCCTCTTGGAATCGGTGAGTGTGCTTATTCATTTTGAAATCATATGTGAGATCCACATTAACGCTTTATCAACAAATAAAGACTGGTCTAAATTCAAAGCCATTGCAGATCAAAATGCGAAGCTTGTGTAAATTAAAAATTATTTGCCAGATAGTAGAACAACGTGAGGATAAAAGAAGCGTGCGTAAAAACAAATTTCACCTTTTCTCACAGTGTTTTTACAGCTATATGAAAATGCTGCAATTATGGGATTGGATTATTATGTACCCACATGGACGGGACTTACAGATGGGAATGGATCAATAGCAGTTTCAACATATGTTCCAATTGTTTCTATTTAGATTGTAAATGGAATCAATACTTAAATTTAGACACAACGAAATTAGACAAAATCTTCGTTAGAAAAAGTTGGGTAGGTTTGATTGATTCTTTTGATTGATTTTTTCATTTCCTCCATAACCTGGAGAGCACTATTACATATACAATACAAAACTCAACATTTAACACAGATACAATACAAACATGTAAACACAGCGACATTTTTACAGATCAGTCAACACAAATTACAGTTTATAGAAAGACAGTGAGAACATATATCAGAAGAGAGAATTAGGCAGAAAAAAAAAATAAAGTGTTGTGTGTGTGTGTTTATATATAAATATATACATATAAAAGCAAAGCTGGCCCCTTGCTATTAATTATTGGCCTCCTAACTATAGTCTAAATACAGTATGTGGCAAATCAGAGTCACGCATATCACATATCTCTAGGAGTGATCTCAGAGATAACCTCTGATTTTCATATTGTCTGTACAAAGGAAAATATCATGAAGAGTCATAATGTATACATCTAGTTGGCATCTAGTACATGTACAGATTTAAATAGCTTCAAATGAGAATACCATGAAAAGAACATACGACGCCGAATTAGTATACTTTTTAAACCCAATCGTACTATGCACGTGGCCCTCTCGCAGCGATCATGGCGATGTCACGACGTCCTCACAGCGCTCTGGAAATTTTTGGATCGCCGTGGGAGCGACGTGGGATCGCCACCTTAGTGTGACAGGGGTTTTAATTACAAGATTCTTGTCAAAGCAAGTAATGGAAGATTTATTATTTTTCTTTTGAGTCGCGAGAAATAAAACGAGTTGGGCATAATAAATATGATTCAAGATACAATATATGTGCATTTAAACTTGATAATTTACCTGAATACCTACGAACTACTTTTGTTTTAAAATCTTTTGAATAACTAACACGAAAACCTGTCATATTCATGCGGCAGCCTTTAACCCTTTCCTGTTTAAACACGGGATTTTACGTTCCTGTGATTTTATGATTGAGAAAACATTGTGAAAAAAGAAGAAATTGCTTGTAACAAGCAATTTCTTCTTTTTCCACAATATTTGCTACCACATAGGAGGGGTATTCTTCAGCTCGTTGACTACAGCTCTAGTTGCCCCTTCAATTTCTATACCGATAATCTACTTCACAAGTTTTCAATTCATTCAAATTTAGGGGAGGAGGTCTTGTCAAATGTTAAAAATAACAATCTGAAAAGTGCTTTTTAACAAACTTTTGAGTAGTATAGTTTCGTAAATGAGTATGTTTTAGCTATAGTAAACAGACAAATTTTGAGGTCGTCTCAGAGGCTTAACCACTAAATCCATTGAATGCCTTCGCCAATAAAAGAAGTTCTTGTGTATTTTAAGAATATTACTATTCAAAATGTAGTGACCGCTTTCAAAAGAATGCTATCTGGCCCATTCCCACTCAATTCCGCTTTTACAGCATCTCGGGAAAACATTGTGGACATTGAGTAAATAGCTTGTAACAAGCAATTTCTTCAATGTCCACAATGTTTTCTACCGAATACCACCATTTTGAAATTGTCATCTTCCACTTCTTTCAATTTGAACCAGATTTTGTCATTTTGTAATGGTTAACTCCTCGTTTTTTTTAACCTCGTTTATTTATCATGATAACCTTTGTCAAAGATGATCACTTTACAAAAGCATGCTTTGCTAGCTTACAGTACTTTCAGTATTTTTATTGTAACTTTCTGATAAACAATTCTATAAAACTCTTAGTTACAATTTAGTGAACAACACGTGCCAAAATGGCGAGTCATATTGCTAGTTTGAGGAAAGAACATACTGTAACATCACGTAGTTGGAGAAATCAAATTGTGTACAAGTAGAAAAATCCAAAACTTAAACCCTTTCCGTCCATGTTATTTTGTATTTGAGAAACATTGTAGAAAAAGAAAAATTGCTTGTAATAGGCAATTTCTTTTCTCTCTTTTTTTCACAATATTTTCTACCCTGCTGAATGGTCACTTTTCAAAATCAATCCACTTTTAATTTTCGTCTGCAAAACATTTGAATTTGGATAGGTCTAAAATGTTTCAAAACAGAAAAGGGTTAAACTGGTTGATACCTGATTGTCGGTATAATTATGTTACTGAAAGCTAAATTCTGTAAGATACTTACGCGATTCGAACCTACGCTGATACGACAACGCCTCCTAGCGCTGCAATGTCCGGCGTCGCATAGGTTCGAATCCCGCAAGAGTCAGAAATAATATTAATTCTCCACTAGGGTTGAAAATACAAAAGTCACTGCCGTAGCTGAGATAATTCAATAAGAAATAAATTGAATATAATGTAAGACAGTTAGGTTCTGAATGAGCAAGTAAAGACGACAGTTTTTCATAGAGTTATTAAGTAGAAAATTTATACACAAAACGGAAAATTTAGAACTTTTGTATTTGTCTCAGAATAATTACCTAAAAATGAATGAAAAGGTAGCTGTCCTTCTGATTGGTCCATAACTGACCAATTCTGGACTCAATCGACTAATCAAATCATTCATTCTGCCCGGAATTGAACGGAAGTGAGCTTTGAATTCCGCCATTTTTGTAAAGCATTTTTGTATGTTTGGGGACTAAAGCGTCGTGAATACAACTTATTTAAGCTGTAGTTACGACGTTTAGGTCGCTAACTTATCATTGAACCTTTTTTGTTACATGCTACTAGCTATAAACTTTGCAAATAACCTGTTGGAGTCAATGGGCGGGGCTAATGGAGTAAGTGATCGAGACCAGCGATTGGTCAATTTGCCGTTCTTAGAAACATATACCAATTTTTTTGTGGCCTTGACATTGAGCGTACCGGAATAAACTGTTCACCTAGCTCTTATACTCCTCTTGGAATCGGTGAGTGTGCTTATTCATTTTGAAATCATATGTGAGATCCACATTAACGCTTTATCAACAAATAAAGACTGGTCTAAATTCAAAGCCATTGCAGATCAAAATGCGAAGCTTGTGTAAATTAAAAATTATTTGCCAGATAGTAGAACAACGTGAGGATAAAAGAAGCGTGCGTAAAAACAAATTTCACCTTTTCTCACAGTGTTTTTACAGCTATATGAAAATGCTGCAATTATGGGATTGGATTATTATGTACCCACATGGACGGGACTTACAGATGGGAATGGATCAATAGCAGTTTCAACATATGTTCCAATTGTTTCTATTTAGATTGTAAATGGAATCAATACTTAAATTTAGACACAACGAAATTAGACAAAATCTTCGTTAGAAAAAGTTGGGTAGGTTTGATTGATTCTTTTGATTGATTTTTTCATTTCCTCCATAACCTGGAGAGCACTATTACATATACAATACAAAACTCAACATTTAACACAGATACAATACAAACATGTAAACACAGCGACATTTTTACAGATCAGTCAACACAAATTACAGTTTATAGAAAGACAGTGAGAACATATATCAGAAGAGAGAATTAGGCAGAAAAAAAAAATAAAGTGTTGTGTGTGTGTGTTTATATATAAATATATACATATAAAAGCAAAGCTGGCCCCTTGCTATTAATTATTGGCCTCCTAACTATAGTCTAAATACAGTATGTGGCAAATCAGAGTCACGCATATCACATATCTCTAGGAGTGATCTCAGAGATAACCTCTGATTTTCATATTGTCTGTACAAAGGAAAATATCATGAAGAGTCATAATGTATACATCTAGTTGGCATCTAGTACATGTACAGATTTAAATAGCTTCAAATGAGAATACCATGAAAAGAACATACGACGCCGAATTAGTATACTTTTTAAACCCAATCGTACTATGCACGTGGCGCCACATACTACTAACACTAAGTGGTTAAAACAAAATATCAAATTGTTCTGAAGTCATATATTTATCTCCATTTTGACTTGTCAACGGATCGCCATGCTAATTTTGACGGGAAAAAACGTCGTACGATTACATTGGTCTAGATAATAAATTAGGTCATATATACTTAGAAAGGTTCATACATATATCCGGTATAAAACCGTGGGAAATATGAAAGATATACCAATAGGAATATACTAATGAACTCCCTGTAATATATTAAGAAAGCATATCTTTGAATGCTATTCAAAGATATAAAGTTTATATGATTTTTTTTTTCTTTTTATGAAAAAAATATCGACAGGCACTGAAATCAGGCGCAAATACGACTAATTGTCTCTTTTCAATTTTAAGTTTTGGAGTAAACTAAAGGCATCGTTAACACTCGCCAAAATAGAATAAACAATGTAACAGGCAATTAAACAAATACAAATGTGAACACCTACGAAAAATAAGCATTCTACATTTCATTGACGTAAAAGGTGGCAAACTCCATATCTAAGTGGTATGATTAAACCAAAACTAGTTTATTGGTGTACTTAATAGGCACTTTTGCTCGAAACATTAGTTGAGTATCTCTTGAAACATGAATACCAATTTAATTTCCAGAAAGTGTAGTTTCTACTTATGCGAGGCCGAAAGGTTACATTAGATCTATTGCTAGGCTAAAAACCTACATTATTAAAAGAAATAGGATTGTTCAATTGAACTCTGAATGATACCAATCGCGACTAACATTCTTTTCAACATTTGACCAAAGTCACCGCAATATGCGCCAATCTCTAACCAGATGGCGAATGATAGATAAGGAGTGTGCGTAAGCATGAAAAGCAGCTGGTGGCTAGGACTGAATGTTGTGGTTGTACTGGTGGGAGAAACAACAGGAAGCCATGGTTAAGTGTACCGCCCGCCGTGATATAAATGAAGTAATGAAATAAATTATAAAACAATAATGGAGAAGGGTGACCAATCAATCATTCGATCAATCAATCGATCGATCGATCAACCAACCAATTAATCATGCAAACAAGCAAGTAATCAAGCAAGCAATCATTTGTATTCAATAATTGTATTTTCAATGGATATTCTTGAAAAAACAAAGCCTAAACTTGCAATACATGCATTCGATTGAATTCCCATCATGCTTTACATATACTATTAGAATTGACCAATCGCTTGCTCCGCCCACTGATCAATGACTCCTACAGGAAGTTCCGCTTTGAATTTTAACGGCGTTAAATTGTAAAACTTATCGTCAGTCGCATGTTACAAATTAGTAGAAGGGTTGGTTGGCGACCTAAACGTCGAAACTTCAGTTTGAATAAGCTGTAGTTGCGATGTTGAAATCACCAAACCAAAACATGATTCACCAAAATGGCGCCTAATGTCGGAGTTTAAATTGATTGTATTGGGTATAATAACACTTTCCATTGTCTCTTACAAGTGCACTAGCGCAACCTGCTTTCTGAGCCTTAAGTAGCAGACGCGACCTAAGCGTTTATAGGCACTCACTGTTGTGGAGTAACAGACTATGTCAAACGTTCGAAAGAATGTTGGGCCAGTCGGAATGCGGGGGAGGGGGGGTTCGAACCCTCGATTCCATAATTCGCAGTCTAACATGCTACCAAATGTGCTACCCCGACGGAGTAAAAAAAGAAGTTTGCGATATCCCGACTATATCCCTGCTATTGTATTCAGTTGTCATTTTTTTCTATATTAACAGATGAACAATACTACGGCAGCACTAGTCGAAGACCCTGATTGGACGCCTATAAATGCAGGCCTACTAGCACTCCAGGCTCTTTGTTCATTGTGGACGGTAGGAGCAAACACTGTTATCCTCTCCTGCTTCGTTAGAATGCGACGAAAGCCGTGGACCAGCTTCGGCCGCCTGACCCTGGGTATGTCGGCTAGCGACCTTCTTGTGGGTTTCACATCAATACCATTCTTTATTCGTGAGTTGACTTTGGGAAGGCTCTATGGTTTTGTTATTTCTGCATCAATCTTTTTATGTTTTTCAGTAGAGACTGTCAGCTTATTTCATGTGCTTGGTATTTGTCTATTAAGAAACGTAAAACTGAAAAGTAAAAGTTCACAAGGTAATACAGGACAAGAAAAAAGATACATCACCATCATTATGGTAACATCATGGACTCTGCCATTTATCCTTTTTTCTATACCGTTTTCAATCTGGAGTTCATTTCGTGTTGAAATAATTCCTTTCCGGGCTGATTCTGTGTTCGGAGCAAATTTAGGACGATTTATGACTTGCGTCTTTTCTTTCTACTTTATTTCACAATGTTCAACAATTTTTCTATATTCAGTATCTGTAATAAGACTTTTGTTAAGCACTCGTAGAAGAATTAAAACCGTCGCTCCAATCGAAAACCAAGAAAAATGGCCAAACAAACCAACAAACACGTCGAGTGATACTAGAATTGGAGAAGACCTTAATGATTCTCCGAACCAACCGGTGGTGTACGTTACAGGAATGGAGCAAGACAAGAAAAAGGCAATAAAGCAGACAATTACATCACCAAACACTAGTGAGATAGCGCGAGATCGGGAAATGACTTTTATACATCCAAATGCAATTACGACACTTAGCTTTGGTGAAATTGAAAAGGGCGACGAAACGGTTCAGAACCAGGGAACATTATTAAACGTAACAACAATGAAAGAAGTTCACGACAATAAACAAAACACACAAACAGATACTGGAATAAATAGAGGCCTTGAAAGTGAACCGAGTCGGTCAAATACAGTGATAGAAACGACCGGAATGACGCAATGTAATGATAATGGTTCAAGGCGATCAAATACAACGACGGACGTAACGGGAATGAATCTAGGTCAAGCTACACCACCTGTAGTAAAATACCAAAAGCAAGCCGCTGTTACTATTGGTATACTCTTGGCTTTATTCATTTTGTTCACACTACCTTTAAGTGTGGCTTTATTCTTTTCCGGAAATAACTCTAAGGTTGACCCGCAGCTTATATATATCATGAACACATTTTTTATCATGGATTCAGGATTTAATCCAATCATTTATGCTACTCGCATTCCAATGATCAAAGAGTCAGTAAAGAAACTAGTAGTGGATGTATTAAAATTCCTACGTCTCAGACAATAGGCTACACTGAGCCACTAAAACAAAAGATACTATCGGTGACTTCGTGTAAAAACAATCTAAGTGTCTATACAAAGTATAGACACTTAAGTTGTTTTTACACTGAGCTATTGATATTATTATTAAGGTAGCCTGCAAGGACAAGAAAATAAACAAGGAGGTCGAAAATGATCACTTCAGGGTCATCCAAAATGGACATGTTTAATGAGTAAACTGTAAATATTATAAAATTAGATTCTAGAGCGATGGTACTGGTTAGAGTCGCTTTATTGTCACAACTCTCTCGCGGAATTGCCTAATCACCGCTGTCAATCAAAGAAATCATTCGACCAATCAAATATTCATTTATATCGGAAGTGAGTTTTGACCTCCGACATTAGTCGACATTAATGTGAAGCAATTTTGTTGGTTTGACGAGTGAAAAGTTTTTCAAGCTGTAGTTATAACGTTAAGGTCGCCTACGAACCATTTTACTTTTTAGTTACACGTAACTGCCCCCCTTTGGCGTCAATTGGCGGGGCCAGGGGTCGGCAAATGATAGTAACTACAATAGCAGTCTGAGTTGACTAAGTTGTGCATGGCATTACCAAGAATTTCGAACTTGTGCCTAATTGAGGACGGGTCAAAATTCAAAAATGTCAATATTTGCTGATGAAAACTTTGATGTGATGAAATTTTGGATTTTTTTTTTTATAATTTGGGTAGAAAATATTGTGCGAAATGAAGAAATTGCGTGTAACAAGTGATTTCTTCTTTTTTCGTGATATTTTCAAAAGACTTTTTTTTTCGTAAGGCGACAAAAAGTGTCATTGTATTGGAATAGGTTAAAAGGCTTTATCTACTTACACTATATGGATGTCCAGGTTTCTAAACCCTTTACCAACACGACATAATTTTAGACTGGTCTAAATTCAAAGAAGATGCTCACGACAATTCTAGTTGGTGAAATTAAATAATGTTTTGTATTTTTTGGTTTAAAACATTGTGAAAATGACGAAACCGCTTCAAAGCTTTTATCTCGAGGAGCGTAAAAGAGCAGAATTGTGTGAGAATGGGTTAATGTTAGCGCTCGTTAGCATGTGGAATTGTTTGACACGTCACACTCATGCTCAAATGTGTGTTGAAATCTTGTTTTTTTGAGACATAGACAAGTCTTGTTGAGTAACAACAATATAGGGCTAAGCTAAAACTAGATTGAGACAGAACCTAGTACCCCATAATCCCACAATTTTGCCGGGCCAAAGAAAAATTAAACTACTTGATACATTGTAGGCAAAGAAGAAATTCCCAGTAGTAAAACAGTCCTCTTTCGGTCAAAGTGATTTCTACTCTCTTTGGCAATTATTTTGGCATCAATGTACGGTTTAAACCGTGTAAACTAGTTTAAATTTGGATATTCCCAATATTTTGTGGTCTAGAAATTGGTCATAATTACATCCCTTTTTGTTTTCATTCAGATTTTCTTTTGACCGCAGCCATCGAGCAACGTTGTTGATCCAAGATGATTAACTTTAGGTCTAAGGGAAGTAAATCATTTTCTCATCATCTGTCAGGTAAGTATAGGGTTATTGGGAAACTCCGGTTCATAACAACACAAGATCAATGTGGCCTCTGATTGGACAATATTATTGAGATTCAAAATCAATGACCTTCTATGTTCCGTCGAAAAATACAAACCCAAAAGTAACGATTTTGAATCATTTTGGCAATTTTATAGCGGGTTTTAAAAGTGGGTACATTTTTTTTAAATGCCCGTAGAAACAGCTGTGCAGGGAGGGCCATCTCAAAAATGGGTTCAAAAGTCAAAGAGAAAAGGGATCATGCCAATTTTTGGGTGTGTGAATGGATGTTCTTTAATTTAAAGTAGGTTAGGTCATTCTCGCAAACTCTTGAACTGAGCTATAAGCGAATATATTATAATAGTCGTCCATGGAAAATTATTTACTTCCTTTAGACCTAAATTTAACAGTAAGGTTAATAGGTATTGGTTAGCCCATTCCCACACAATAAAACTTCAAACCAGTCCAAACTCAACGATGTTGCAAACGGCAAATTGAAGTTGATGAAATCTTTAAAATCTTCATCTATTTGGGTAGAAAACATTTTGAATAATGAAGAAATTGCTTGTAACAAGCAATTTCTTCATTTTCTACAATGTTTTCCAAAGCTTTCATATTGAGGAGCGTTTAAAAGCGCCATTGTATTGGAATTGGTAAAGTAACGGATCGCAGTTGTCAATCAATGATTCAATAGACCAATCAAATCTTTCATTGAGACCGGAAGAGAACTTTGAACTCAGACATTGACCGACATTGATGCTAATCATTTTTGGTGGTTTGGCGACTCAGATGTCATAACTACAGCTTTTTCAATTTTGAAAAATAATGTAGTTAAATATCGAAGTGGAACTTCCTTTCGGAGCTCAGTGGGCGTGATCAGTGATCCGTTAATTGTAAAAATGAAAACGCGGTTTATACAAAAGAAGAAATATCGTGAATGGGGGGAATAAACGCGAGATAATGTATCTTCTTTGCAAAAAGAAATGTATCATATTTCTATGTATAATAAAAGATTTTCTAAAACGTTTTAGCTTTTGAATTTTTAATTTTGTATATTTAGAAAGGTCTTCACATATTTATTTGAAAATAATGCATGTCACAAAGAGATAGGGACCACCCAATCTGTATAAAATCAGATCCACCAAAATAGTTTATTGTTGCGCCCCTACGTGTGGTTTAGCGGAGGGATAACAAAGTGGTTTCATAGAAATTATTTTAACCCATTCCCACACAACAACATTTTAGACTGGTCCAAATTAAAAGAAGATTCAGATAATAATGTCAAGTTTGTGGAATTTTAATTCATGTTGTCTTTCTGGATAGAAAACACTGTGGATAATGAAGAAATTGCTTGTTTTCCAAAGCCTTTTCATGGGAGGCGTAAGAAGGGGGGATTATTTGAGAATGGGTTAATGAGATCGGGGACCGCCTTTCCATTCAAACAGTTGTTCGGTTGGTGTTGGAATGCATTTTTTTTTTTTGAAAAAACAATTTTTCCTCATTGTTTCGTAGCTACGAAATGGTGACAAACGAAATAATCAAGCCAGTTGACCAATTACTTGTTGCAAACAATTTCTTCTTTTTCCACAATGTTTTCTTTCCTACCAGATAAAGATTTTTAGAATTACTTCAACAATATTGTTGTCAGCAACTTCTTTCCATTTGGACCCCTCAAAAATCTAATTGAGAGGGAATGGGTTAATGCAAGCTATTAGGTTTTCCCTTTTTTTTCCTTTCGATCCTTGCTCAGTTTTAAGTCTAGCGGGTTTTTGTTGTTGTTGTTTTTTTTCTTATTTCATTTTTTTTATCTTACTTTTTCTGTAGAATCCCTAAATTTTTTTTTTTTTGGGGGGGGGTGGTGTTTTTTTTTTTTTTTTGTTTTTTTTTTATTTCGATTGGCACGTCTTTAGAAGACAATTTCTAGATATTTCACGCCTCTAAGAGATTGACAATAGATACCAATTTTTTAAACCTGGCTGGACATGAACTTCGGCAGTAATTTTTTTTTCAGTAAAGAAAGAAAACTTCACCGCCGTGCGTTGAGCATATTTACCCCTAAACTAACAGGTCAGCCGATGTCATCTAGACTTCGCTCCGACTTGGACTTGGGTCCGATTTCTTCAAGTTTGTAGATAATGTATAGTTTGCCTCGAACGCATATGAAATCACATTGCTCAATTATCGTTAATTAGCAATTGTTATATATTTACAATTGACCAATCCCGACTGTCAATTAAAGAATCAATCGACCATTCAGAAAAACTTCGAAATTTGCCGAAACGTTGGAGGGGGTAGGTTAGTGACTTAAATTTCGTAAAACTATAGTTATTAGGTTTAGGTCGTCAACCAACCATTTTGTTATTGTTACATGTTACTGGCCATGCTTGTTGCGAAATAAAGCTGTTCAATAGCGAACATGAGCAAGTGAACGTGTCCAGCAGAGCCAGTTGTCAGGACAAGGGATCCATCAATACATTAATCATATCCATTAGATCGATAAAACAAAAACGTTTGAAGACCTCTACAACCACAACAGAAGTATTCCGTTTACGACTTCGGCAATAAAAACGCCTAAGTTTGATAACTGCAGGTGTTACTGTCACTCCCACCGTTAGCTGAACAATAATGAGAATAATAAAAACACGTGTTCACTTTTATCTATTGTAAAAGATGTGAGCCTTAATGCGAATGGCTCTCGTACTAAAACTCAAGACTTTCGGATTGTTTATATGAAAAGGCCACTCTGTCTTACTTTACTGCCATTAGTGACCGTTCATTCAAGAATGATTTAATTTTTAGTTTCGTCTATCAAAAACGAGCATTCTGATTGGCAAAAAAAAAAAAAAAAAAGTTCATACCCCCATGAACGAAATTTTGAGCACGCACCTTATTTGTTTGCCTGTGCACAAAAATCCATAACAAACGTTTCAAAAATGTAAAAATATTGCCTTTTTTCGCTCAATATCATTTATTTACAAGAAGAATATTTTTTGATTTCACGGAGGTATGAAACGAAAAGCCTAAACACACTAATTTATGAGTCTGCTTCGCGAATGCACAGTGTGATTAGGGTTTTCGTTTCACACTTCCATGAAAAAAAATCTCTTCATCTCTTAAAGAGACTGGAACAACCTGTCCTGCGTTAAGATTGACAAAACGCTTGCTAACGTTTGATGATGGTACTCTTCTTTGCATGTGTAGTTTTGTGAAATTCTGATTTCAAAGGCGATACGCTCGATGGTGTTTTGTAATACTAAAAGGTGCAATGCACGTTTCCTCACTTTCAATAGCAAATTTATCTAGTATAGAGGCTAGTATACGAGGAGCGCGGAGATGACGAAGGATGTTATTATAATGCCAAATATATACCAGGAAAACAACAACAACAGGAAGCCAAAACATATGTCTTATCAGATTATGCCCCATGTCAAGTTGCAACCATATCGTCATATCTGCAGCTTTACCAAGCTGTAGTTACGACGTATTGGTCGAGGCAACGACCAGACGATTCATCTCCTATTTTATGTCCCTGACAATAAATGTCACAAATTAATGTTGTTTCATACCTCAGTCGAACTGTTATGTCGGAGGTCAATGGGTGTGGCAAGCGATCTGTCAATTAGATAATCACTCTTTCCTGTCATTTATATGAATATACTGAATCCTTAATTTATACCGGAAGTGAACTATTAACCCAAACATGTATCATAAACATTTTATGAGTTTGGTCGGACTTACACGTCGTAAATACAGCTTATTCAAGCTGCTTTTACGACGATTTGGTCACCAACCAATGATTTGGTTTTGCTTATGTGTCTGACAATATATTCACTAACTATTTCCGTTTGATATTTCAGTAGACCCTTTATGTTAGAGGTTAGTGAGCATGTCCGGCGATCCCTTGAAATTTACCATATAGTAAAAGACATTTGAGCCTATGTGTGATATTTCCAACCATTTCGCATGTGCGTGACTCGCACACATTGAGCGCCCTGGACAGCCATTCGGGACAATTAGAATATTCCCTGATTTTTTAAAGAAGCCATGGGTCAGTATCTGTCTACAGAGCGCAGAGTGAAGACTCTGGTCAGACTGTGCGGATGCACAGGCTGATTTGAGTCTTAATTTGGCGCACATATGTAATGGTTGGAAATGTCACGCATGCGCTAATTTATTGTCAAATGAAGTTGGTTGGGGTTTTGGGACATATCTTTTAACACCGTGTTAATATGTATAATATTAATGTGAACTTTCCTTGAAAAGGAAACATCCAGGCGGTCCGGGGAAAATGAGCACAGGGCAACAAGGGTTGGTAAATTTGACCTGTTAGGCAAAACGGGACATTGTGCCAATTCCGAGAAAAATATCAACGAAGAAAAAGTTCGATCCTGTTCAGCCATGCAGTCTGAGGATACTTAACCCATTCCAACACAATGACGCATTTTGACGCTCAACAAGAAAAACGATTGAGAAAACATTGTGAAAAATGATTAAATTTCTTGCAACAATCAATTTCTTCACACTACAAAATGATTTCTACCAAGAAATATAAAAAATCTAATAAACTGTAAATTTTCGGCTGCAACCCCTTTAATTTGGCCAGTCCAAAATTGTGTCGTCTGGTAAAAGAATAACACATTTCCCAGGAGGTTGCTACTTCTCTCGAGTCATTCAAAAGAAAGTGATCGGGTTTTATCACGCCCTCTGAGCTCCAACAGGAAGTTATACTTCGATACAAAACGGCGTGATTTTCCTTTTAGATATATGGTCAGTTACGTGTATCAAAAAAGTAAAATGGATGGTTAGCGACCTAAACGTCGTAACTAATGCTTAAATAAGCTTTAGATACGACGAATAAGTCGCCGAGCCAACAAAAATATTTCCAATTAATATAGGCCACTATCGGAATTCAATGTTCTCTTTCGGTCTAAATGATTAGCCTATTGATTTTTTTAATAATTTATAATTTAATCTTTAGTTTCGTCTATCAAAATCCGGCGTTCTGATTGGTCGAAATATATTATTCATAACTCCATGAACAAAATTTTGAGCACGCAGCAATTTTGTAAGCTTCCGCACAAAATAGTCCCATAGAAAAAGGTATCAAAAGTGTAAAGTTTTTGCTTTTTCTCTCGATACTATTAAATTATAAGAAATGAAGAGAATATTTTTTGTTTTTATAGAGGTGTGAACCGAGAAACCTTCGCGTATTCATACAGTGTCATTAGTTTTTTCGGTTCATACCTCCATGAAAACAACAACAACAACAACAACAAAAAACTCTTCATTTCTTAATTGATAGACACAACCCGTTAGTTGATTACCGAGATCTAGAATATGAAATTGTGTATAATTAGGTATAACGAAGATCATTAATCAAAATAACTGTTAGAGGCGAAAATGTATGAAACCTGTTCTGCCCATGTGACCTACAGCTTACAGCACTTGTGTTCATGATAGGATTTAAATGCACGTAACGTTTCAATTTTCATGACCCTAGTTATCCCTATAAGAGAACAATCGTGGTCGAAATACCAGAAGCTAATAATGAATCCACCACTACCGAAATATATAATAATTAATCAAACGAGACAATTATAGATGATAAGAATTTAAACGTGACCTAAATATATGATGAGGAATTTGCATGTCCATAATAGATGATGAGAAATGAAAATAACGACAAAAGAAAATAAAAATTAAAAAACATCATAATGGACGATAATAGATAAAGATGATCATTATAGACTTTGGAAAGTTAACACAACAATTATGAGATGAAGAGAATATTTTTTGTTTTCATGGAGGTATGAACCGAAAAACCTAATCACACTGTATGAATACGCGAAGCGGATTCCTACATTGTGTGATCAGGTTTTTCGGTTCATACCTCCATGAAAACAAAAAATATTCTCTTCATTTCTTATAATTTAATAGCATCGAGCAAAAATGCAACAACTTAACAAATTTTGATACCTTTTTGTAGTGAACTATTTTGTGCGGAAGCATTCAAAATGACTGCGTACTCAAAATTTTGTTCATGGAGGTATGAATTAAATTTTTCGACCAATCAGATCGCTCTTTTTTGATAGACGAAACTAACAATTAATTTATTAATAGATGAGACGATTTCGAACATGACCACTATATCATAAAGAATGGACAATGACCGTTATAAATAATGCTTAGCCTATTCCCACATAATGACACTTTTTGACGCCCCGTTAGAAAAAAAAATCGGAAACATTTTGTAAAATGTAGAAATTGCTTGTAACAAGCCATTTCTCTACTTTACACAATGTTTCCTATTCAGAACGTTGTAAAATCCTAAATTTTTACTAACTTTAATCTGTCGTCTGCAACCTTTTTTTTTCAATTTGGACCATTCTGAAAATATTCCCTCTGGTAATAGATGAAATAAAAACACTCTAAACTCTCTTTTTGTCAGAATCTGATCAGTTGGATATTTTCTGGAGGCTTTATACTACAATTTGATACCAAACATTATTATATTCAGTGAAAATGTGAAAAAAAGAATTAAAACAAAATGAAGTGCACATTTTTTTGGAACTGAGTATATAACGATAACGGTAATGAATAAACTGAATACATGTAAGAAAGGTAATAAATTAAAACAGTAATAGTTGATAAAAATCAAAGTGCTGTCAATACCGTAATCGCACGCCTATAAATAATGGTTTTTGCAGTGGCTGTTGAAGTTTTAAGCTCTTAATAATAATAATAATAATAATGATAAAATAAAAATAATAATAATAATAATAAAAAATCAAACGTTGTGCTATATGAACATAACCTATTTGGGACCAACCAGAATTTGTTCAAATCGTTTACGTAAAACACAGTTGTTCTCATAGGCCTCTTTTGTATTTTTTCAAAAACAATGGCAAATTCGAAAAAATAGTGTTACTTCAATAATCTTTATTCACTACTATATTTTATTTGAATACAATATACCGAGAGGCCGTTTATCAAAATAAACCAGGGTAATTCCCTAATAGCCTACGTAGGCTTATAAACTATTTATTGTTTACGCCCTAAAAAGTTGCAATGAATATTCACGTGGTGCGTAAAACGCATTCACCCCGATCACCCGAACTAACGTCATCGTGACGTAACCAGGAATTTCCGTTCGCTAGCTGTTTTTTAAAGGGGGTATCGATATTTTTTTCTATTGTCATTTTATTAACCAAAATCTTTTATTTACCTCAGAAGATAAGGAATATCAAAATTTATAATCTAAAAATGTCATATGAAACTTCTTTCAATTTGGACGAATCTAAAGTGTTTGGTCTGGCATTGGATTAAAAAGAGACCAATCTGAAATTCCGTAGGACGCGTGCTTGAATAACACCCATCGGAGGTTAATGTACGTATCACTTGATCCAGGAATTTTAGATATTACACGGCGTTATTTTGCGAAATTTATGGCCTGTTTTATGTAATAAAATTAAAATGGTTGGTTATTGACGTTAAATTCGTAACTACAGCTGTAGATTCGACGTTTACGTAGCCAAAATACTTCATATGATTAGGGCAATGTCGTGTTCAACGTTCACTTCCGGTATAAATAATTGATTTGATTGATCGATTGATTCTTTGATTGACAGTCGCGATTGGTCAATTAGTGTCGGCAAATCAGAAAAGCTTGTGTGAGATAGATGGAACATTCTTCTTTGTAAAAATATTTCTACAGCGAAAAGAATCAGCCCTTATCCATCCGAGTGTTCCGTGAAGTCAGATAAGGGACACTCCTCTTCTCGATTACAAGAAGGTCCTATTTCCCTTGACGGGTCACATTTATCTGTCATACAAGGCCATGGATTGGTTAATCATCTGAAAAATTGTTCAAAATTTATACCCCGAACTGCATGCATATTAAACACTCAATGCCAAAAAGAAACGCAAAAAAATTTCAATCAAAGTAATCTTTTATCTAGCAATAATTATTAGGGATGCTTAATTCTTAATCGCAAGCTAAGCGAGCGATTAATGACAGTATTCTTAAAATTCGCCAGTGACCCTATTTCCCTATGCTTCTTTTTACTCATTGGACGCATACATTATTGAACATTCTTTGGATGTCGAATTTGGATGGTATTTTAAGAGCATGTCATAATGCTTTAAAACGCTAGCTTCGTTTAAAGTTACATTGAATCTTGAGAATTACCAGTTAAGAACTTCACAACGTTGAGTGAAGGAAAATTGGGGGGGGGGGGCTTGAGTTTTGGAAAAGAGGTATAAGCTAATTATAATGAATGCTTTGATTGGATTATCTATCCCTGGAACTGGTTTAACAGCTCGTATACTGAGACATTTAGTAGGCGGAGAATTTCGTAGCAAATCGGTGCATCATATAACTGGAATAAGAACAAGGTGCTCTAGTTGTGGTCTGGCACAGAAACCAACTACTTCTCTTTTCCGGCTAAATTTGTAGCAGAAAAACGGGGAATTAAAAGAAGCGTTCCCTCTCTCTCCCTTTTCTCCTCCATCCCCACCCCACTCTCTCTCTCTTTCTCACTCTCTCTCCTCCCCTCTCTCTCTCTCTCTCGCTCTCTCTCTTTAACACTAACTCTTTCTTTGTTTCTCACAATTAGATATAATGATATCAGTAAACTATTGGGTAAAATCAATATGTTTTCAAGCTACACTGAAAATGACTTTTGCACGATAAAGATATATATACGAATCGATACGTACTAAACAATCAACAATTTTAGCAGTAGGTATATCAGACTGCAGAAGATCCTCATTATGTATGTATTAAGTACAGATAAGAAAGCAAAAAACTATTGATAGTTCCTTCATTTCATATCCCTCTCAAAAAATTGGGACGTATTGTTTTGCATTTGTCCGTGTAGTGAAAATTAACTTATAGATACATTCATTACAACTCAAACATACAATGATGATATATATTTGGTATGTAGGTATTACCAGTTGACGACAAGTTGAAGGTCTATCATTATGAGCTTTATACCTTGTATTGGCTCTTTTAAGGCCGCAGCGTTTGACTTACATCTTTGTTCAATAATATTCTTTTCAAAAATGATACTTCAGGAGCTGAAAACAATGGATTGTTTGTTGTATCATAAAAAAAAAAAAAAAAAATCGACAAATTCTGATAATCCATCTTTTTCCATGAAATGCGTATCGCTCCAAGAAATTCTACATATCAATAATTTTGAACAAATTCTAGATGGAATAAAACATGAGATACTCACAGCGAACACAATTCTGATATCTTATTCCAAGGAAATATACAAAGCAAAAATTCAATCTTCACTATAGTCTGGCTACCAGAATCTTCTTAACCCAATAACAGACGACAAAAATTTAGACTCGTACAAACTGAAAGGAGTTGCAGACGACGATTTAAAGTTTCTGAAATTTTAGATTTTTCACCATTTTTCCGAATTGTTTTTCTTGGCGGGCGTCCAAAAGAGTCACTATGTGGGAATGGGTTAAAGGGAATTAAATCTTTCCATGGTTGGACAAGGATGTCAATTAAGTCCCCTGATTCCAAAAAGTTTTTGTTCGGGACTAGCCACAACCATACACTTGAATTAAAAAGACATGCATGAGGAAAATATATTGCACACATAAGTTCCTAACAAAACGAACGAAGCCTGTCTACATTCACTGCAACAACAATATTTTTCAACTATTTAGTCGCGAACGATTTCGGTATTGACAGCACTTTGATTTCAATAGAGTTTATAATGAAATAAATAATACTTGCGACTTAAAAAAATCACCCCACCTATTATTCCAGTAACATAACTATAACAACCGAAGTTACCGGCAACAAAACAACAAATGGCTTAGTGCAAAAAGCTCGTAAATGTCTCAACATCGTATAGACACTTACGATGTTTTGTACTAAGCCATCTATATAACGACCGTATAATCATTCCGTAATAAAGAATGTAAATAAATATGTTCTGTTTACGAGATTTATCGCAACCCGTTGATGATACCATTTTTGGCAATTAACTCATTACCATACGACAAATTTTTGGACTTTTCCAAATCAAAGAAGCTGCAGACGACGATTTTAAGTTGATGAAGTTTTAATAAAGTATGTCTTTTAATGAAGAAGACTTCATCGTTAATGAAGAAATTGTTTGTGACGTGCAATTTCTTCTTGTATCACATTTTTTCCGATAGCTTTAATGCGGAATGGTGTGGACATGAGTTATCCAAACGCATATAGAACTAACCAGGTACAGACTGTTGCATTACGACGGATTTTGCTCGTCGAAAAACAGCAGTTCTTTTTGTAACATAAAAAGAATGTTTATCATGGTTTAATCATGGTCTTGATCTCAAATTTCTGCTAAGTCACCATCGTTTTGTCACCCGAGTAGAGTCCTTGCAAGTGAATCCGTTTCCGCTAAGTGTGTGAAAGATGACAGATTTAACGACATAAGTTAACCCATTATCACACCTCCCTGCTTTTTTCTCGCGCCGGAAAGATATAGTTCGTTGGTGAGCGAGCAACCTTTCGCTAATTCAGCCTGAATAAAGCTGTATTTACGATCTTTTACTCGCCCAACGACGACTTATGGAAAAAAGTTGGAGGAAAAAAACCTTCTCTTGGCAATTTCTTCTTTTCTACCCTTAATTTGAAAATCCTTTTTTTTTTCGCATATATAGCATTTTTTCGAAATGTCGTCTGTATCTTCTTTCAATTTGGATGAGTGTCTGGTAATAGAGTGTAATTTGAGGACTGGGTTTAACCCATTGCCAAACGACAAAATTTCAGACCGATTCAATTCAAAGAAGACGACAATTTAAATTGCGATAAAATTGGAAAATGCAAAATAGGGTATCAGAATTTTTTCCGATGATATTTTGTCTTCCATGAGTCAAAATGTGGGATTAAGTCATTTTTCAACTCGGTGCAAACGCCATTCAAAAAGTTCCCCGTGCATGTTCGCTTGATCGTCGCTTTCGTTGAATGAATTTTACTAATATGAGCGAAGCGAAAAGAGCGAAGGAATGTTGTTACGGGGTAGTGCAATGCAATGAGAAGGGGCGAAACTCCTGGGAACCTTGCCTGGTTCTATCGTGTGCTTGGTGAAAATCAGCGTCACGTGGGCCTTGGGTAAACGTCTTAATTAGTTGGTTAGTTGGGTCAGTCCGTTTAAACCAATTACCACAAAATAAAACTTTAGACAAGTCCAAATTCAAAGAAGTTGTAGACAACAATTTTACACTAATGAAATCTTTATTGTGTTGGAATGGGTAAAAGTCGAGTTGCCCACCAATTTAGCTAATGAAGATGATAAACATGTACAACAATCATCGCCTTTTATGTAAATCGACAGCATGAAGTATTTCGCACCCACCTTTCCACCATGACTTCAATAATTAAACGTAAATCTGACGTCGAAGGGGGCTGTATAACTTTATATCGTATTCATACTGTTTATTGTTATGGGCTAAAAGTATTCGTCGGTAAACATTGGAATTTTCTGCGCATTCTGATCAATTCGCTTATAAGTTAGCAAACAAAGTTTCTACCAAAACAAAACATAGGAAAACCTGCACATAGTCAATAGAGTCACTGACAGCAGGAAGCCTATCAAGGAGCAAATCAGAGAAGAATTTTTGACCATCAATGGCATAAAAAAACTATCCTAAATCACAAATTAAGCCTTATTAATTTGGCCAGTTACACAAATCAAAAGAAAGATTTTAACTTTATTTGGGGAGCAAAATGTCGTAAATACAGTTTTGAATAAAGTTGTAGTTTATGACATTTCTTGAATAAAGTTGTAGTTTATGACATTTTGCTCGTCCAACGACGATTATGCATATATTATAATGATGGGTACTTTAAGACCTAGAAATAGATTCCACAAATTATAAGCAATTTATTGTAAATATACACACATGTAAAATTCGAAAATGGCATTTGAATCAGTGATTGCCATACAGTTTTATACACACCACTGATTAAATCTACATATAACTAGACGGCGATAATGTGCCACCTTAAAAGGCCGACTTACGGCCATGCTCATAGGATAAATATTAAAAGGAGAAATTTTTGTCGTTTATAAACCGAGAACACTTAATCGACCAATCGCTTGCCCCGCCCACCTACTCCATTTGATACGCCCATCCACTCCAACAGGAAGTCCCGCTTAGATTTTAAACGGCGATATTTTGCGGAATTCATGGCATATAAAATGTAACAAAAAGGTAGAATAGTTGGTTGGCGATCTAAACGTCGTAAATGCAGCTTGAAAAGGCTGTAGTTACGACGTTTAAGTCGCCAAACCAACAAAAACTGTTAACAAAAATGGCTGCCAATGTCGGAGATCAAAATTCATGTTTGGTCTCAATGATTGATTTCATCGGCCGACTGGTTGACAGCCGCGATTGGGCAATTACTTATAGATAGACGCTAATTTCTCATAACAGCACAGTCGCAAATGTTGTGATCTTAACCCATTCCAACTCAACAAAATTTTAGACTGATCCAAATTGAAGAAGCTGCAGACAACAATTTCAAGTTGATGGAATTTTGGAGTTTTTTACCTTTTTGGATAGAAACATTGTGGATAATGAAGAATTTGCTTGATACAAGCAATTTCTTCATTTTCAACAATGATTTCCAAAGCCTTTTTCTTGAGGGGGCGTTAAAAGGAGGAATTGAGTGTGAATGGGTTAAAGGTCAGGTAATGTTTTTTCCTTACTCCACAGCTGGTATTAATAAAGATCAGTGGCTTGTCACAAATATGACATTCCTCTTGACCCTGGTTTGTATTTGGAAAGAACTTCCAAATATAGACTTACAAAGCTTGAACCCTAGATAAAATAACACATCTACCCTACATCGTTACGTATCTAAGAACATCTTATGTCTTAAGGTCGCGAGCTATCAATCAAGGGGAGAAGGTTCGAGCCTGCTTCAGATTTATTTTTTTAAGGCCGGTATAAATTTCTATCTTTTTACGCGATATTCAAGAGACGATTTTGGTTTCCTATTGAAAAATGGCCGTACCAAAGCCTAAGAGTTCGATTTCGAAATGTAAAATTGCATAATTGTTAATCATAAATAAGTATGTGGGTATTTGTTTTACTTGTCTCATCAAGAAAATTCAAAAGAGTGCAAATGACTTTGGTTTGAAAGAGGCATTTGCATCACGCCCTCCTATCTGGAGTTATGACTATAGGGAACATGTCTATATGTAAGACGGAAAATACAAAAATGTGATTTCGGATGGATTTGAATTGGATTTAACGCCAATTTTAACAGTATTTCAGGCAAATCGTGGCGGCTGCAGCATCTAACCATAGATTCCTGGTATTTCTCACACCAGTAGTACTACCACATCCCTTCCGAGCGTCCAGCTGCTCATCCCACTTAGGTTTACGATTATCAATTTATTTTATGATTTAGGATGGAGGTTACACAGTTTTTTAAAAAAAGAAATTAAAGAACCAAGGGTCTATATAAATGTATGATAATGCTAAAGTGAAAAAATAGAATTCGGGTGAAATACAGAATAAAAACAAAACCATGTACGGACTTCCTTTTTCGAATCAGCCGTTTTCTACAGGAACATAACCTCGGTTGTTGACCATGGCCTCGTAACTCTAACTTATCCTAGCTGTAGTAACAGGTTTTAGTTAGTTTGTTTGTTTGTTTGAATGGGATTTTATGCCGCTTTCAACAATCTTTCAGTTATATCGCGGCGGCTAGAGCACCTAACAATGGAATCATGGTATTTCTCACACCAGTACTACCATTACATCCTTTCCTAGCCTCCAGCTACTATCCCACATAGGTCTACGATTATCGATCCATTGGTGAAAGACAAATAATCGGAAAGGATGAGTGCCGCCGTCGGGGATCGAACCCGGGACCTCTAGATTGACAGTCCGACACGCTACCAACAGGTTTTAGTTCGGTAGTTTACATCTTGAATTATCTGGTGTAATTATAAGAAACAAATTACTAAAGGAAAAAGAAAAAAATAAATAAAAGTTATGATGAAAAAAGAAGAAAACTGCTGAATAAATACGCCTGCATGCGGATTCGAGCCCGGCTCCTTTGGTTATACATACCTAAGTGATTAAGACCTCTGCGCTACAAACTAAATAGATTAGACAACAATAACCAATTACCAGAAGACAAAATTTTAGACCGGTCCAAATTGACAGAAGTTACAGACAATAATTTTAGTTTGAAGTTTTAAAATCTTTATCTTTTTGGAAAGAAAACATTGTGGATAATGAATAAATTGCTTGCAGCAAACAATTTCTTCATTTTCCACAATTTTTTCCAAAGTCTCTTTATTCTGAAAAGGCGGGATTGTGTGGGAAAGGGTTTAAAGCAAAATTCGGTTTATGACCCCGCGGAAATCATCGACGAATTACGAATGGGAATGGAGTGACAGGTCAAATAAAATGTAATTTGTTTTCAAACAAGCAAAGCCTGAGGAATTATGTTCTATAAAATTGATGGTGAAGAGAAAACATTTTTGTCCACGAAAACAATTTCAACATGGCATTCACTATAGTTCAACATGAGAACAATTATACTCTTTAAAAACGTATGCTTATCCCGGTCCGACTAGTGCCGATAAGTGTTCATCGGTCATTTATCAGACAACCTCACGGAATTTTAACCCTTGTCATGCTGAATCGGAATATTCCTGTTTTGGCAGGAGATATAGACAAAGATCAGCCTGCACATATGTGCAGTCTAATCTTAGTCTACACCTCCTGTTTGTCTCCTTCATTTTGTATGCAAATTCAAACAAGGATTTATATTCAGTATGATAATGGTTAACATTTCGACCTGAATTATGCTAGCGTGGGCGCAAGCCGAACTTCGTCGTTATTGCTGTCGGCATATGATTTATTTGAGAAATTTGTAATTAGTTGATTGTTATTGTATATAATTGATGGACGTCCAAACTCTCGTAACTATAGCCAATATAAACTGTAGTAACTGTATTAAGGTACCTCACCGGCGATATATCAATTATATCATTACCACCCAATCCCGCATTTTTACGCCACAAAGAAATATAGCGATGAAAAATATGGAGAGAAAAGAAGAAATTGCTTGTGACAGATAATTTCTTCTTTCCTCCCCATAAATTTCCTTGAATGACCCTTTTTTTCTCAATTCAAACCAACATTGTTTTGTCGTCTGGAATCTTTTTCTATTTTGGGCTGTCCAAAATTTTAATTTTTGTTTGAATGGGGTTTTACGCCGCTTTCAACAATCTTTCAGTTATATCGCGGCGGCTGGAGCACCTAACAATGGCATCCTGGTATTTCTCACACCAGTACTACCATTACATCCTTTCCTAGCCTCCAGCTGCTATCCCACATAGGTCTACGATTATCAACCCATTGGTGAGAGACAAATAGTCGGAAAGGATGAGTGCCGCCGTCGGGAATCGAACCCGGGACCTCGAGAATGACAGTCCGACGCGCTACCAACTGCGCTATGACGGCGGCTACCCAAAATTTTAATACGTGGAAATTGGTAAAATAGAGAAAATAATTATTTTTTATATGAAGAAATGTATCTATTTTATCTGGCCGCTTGAAATATCAAATGTTAGAACTTATGTTCACCGGCTGCCATCATCCATTTTGGGAATCGTATACATCCAGGTAAGAGATTCGCAAGCCGACGATAACCTTTTCTGTTCAAAGAAAATCTAAGCGCTCTGACATCTGTAGGATTGTATCCTTCTTTATCTTTTAATCTATACTCACGGCCTAGGTCAAACGTAGACAAAGTTTTACCGGATTTCCGCATAACCTTCCGATCACAAGCCAGACCAACTATACATTGGCCTGCAAATTCCGGGGATTCCCCACGACTAAATTCGGTCACGTGATGGGTTCCAAGATGACTCTCCGGAGTATTGCTCCCCGGCATGAACTGTCCGATGTTGTCGGTCAGTACATATCCTGGCCATAAACTTACATATGCCACGTTACTTTTCTTTAATTCCAATCCACAATCAGCAGCCATTCTGTCGCAGGCTGCTTTCCCAATGCCGTAGAGTGCTCCGAATATGTAGATAAGCCCTCCACCGGATGATATATTCACTATTAAACCCTTCTTTCGGGGTACCATCATTCTAGCAGCGTACACGGCGCATAGATAATGGTTCCTAAGTCCAACATGATTGACCTCGTCCCATCCAGCCAATGGCTGTTCCCAGAAAGGAGTATTTACGTTACTGAAAACATAATAGATACCAGAATATGCATTATTGACCAAGATATCTAACTGACCTTCATTTTCATTGTCGATGATATCAAAAAGCTGTTTTATATCCTCGTCATTTTTATGATCACACTGTACAGGGACACAATTCCCGCCCCTTGCCTCAATTTCACCTGCAGTTTCCCTGAGAGAGCCTCCAACTTCAGCCCCCGCCGCAGGGTCCATTGTTCGACCTGTGATGTACACTTTTGCACCATTTTGTGCCAGTTGTAGTGCGATTCCCTTTCCGATACCCCGCGTTGCCCCAGTAACTAAACACACTTTGCCTGATAGCCTCGCAGGCATGGTTAACGACACCGTTCAGTTTAAGTATCAAGAAAAAATCATCTTGATTTGATCGATTTCATTTTAGCAATGAACGTAATAAAACCGGAAAAATGACTGTCGTTTTCTCGACCTACTCATCCTGAAAGATGTCTCCGCGATAGACGCACGATTACTTTACCGTATTATTACTTCATATTCACATCTTAGTTACAAAAATGTAAAATACGGTTATGCAACTCTTCACTCCGATATAAAATTCGGAATAAAATCAATAGTACCCAACTAAAATACATTACCAAAACGACGAATTTTAAACTTGTAAGCGTTGAAAGAAATTGCATACATCAATTCAAACCGCATTCGAATTAAAGCAAAGTAAGAGCAACGGGATAGAAACATGGTGAAAAAAGTAGGCATTGTTTGTTGCAAATTATTTCTCCTAATCTTATAATGATTTCTTAAATATATTTCTTCAATGCGTCAAAGAAAGGAATTGTGTGGTAATAGACGCAAAGCGCCAGCCTGCATCCGCTAGACGCTTTCAACGAAAAACAACAACAACAACAATAATTTTCCACTGCAGGGACGATTCACTTCCGGTTTTGTTCTCCGAGAGCCTCATATTAGAGCGTCAAGTTATTTAGCTTCATTTTCTCATGTTGTACAAAGAGAAGTGTGGGCTAACGAATGTAGATAATATTATTCGAAATTTAAAATGTGTTTGTTACAATATGAATATCCAATGTCCCATAACTTTAGTATTATTCCTTTATTAACCACGGATGTTTTGTTGAATGATTTATTTTTCACCGCGTACAAGAAAATCTATGATATTACTAAGTGTATTGTACTTGTTTTGGTACATGATTTAACCGATTAAACACGACGCCATGTCGCTTTTTTGACCAATCGAACATAAATCAGTATTTAAGGCATATCGGCTGAAACATAAAAAGATAAAATTGTTTCATCAAATACTAGTTAAATGTAAGAGTGAACGTTATTGTTTATCGGCTGCTTTGTGACATGCTGCCGGTTACATAACCCCGTATATACCGTGTTATACCGAAGGAATCCCTTTAAATCAATGTTATTAACCGATTATTCTTCTGATCAGGACTCTCTAATTCAATCATAATATTTAGATATTTCTAATTTTCATAATTTTCTTCGCACTTTTAATATCGTCATCTGCAAAACGATTTCTGTTATTCACTTTACCGTCGATACAATGCTCTACGCTTTCCCATTTCAATATATAATTTTTAATTCGTTGTATGGCACTTTTTGTACTAAATGTGGATCAATTATATAAATAAAATATTTCATCTTTTTTCCACGTTTCTATTATTACAAGGATGCGAATGTCAAAAAACTGACATCATGTAGTGCATGCGTGTTTGATATTATTTTCTATTATTACAAGGGTGTGAATGTCAAAAAAACTGACATCCTGTAGTGCATGCATATTTGATATTGAGAGAGAGATCATCATAGGTGAACATACAAACAAAAACAAGATATTTCAAAAACAAGTTGATACTCGTATATTTTGTAAAGGATACTTTTTTTGAAAATATATGCACTTTGATGAAGACTTTAGGCCATGGATAACAACGTAAGCCATCATGGCATATCAAAAGCATCAATTTATTAGTAACGTCTAAAATGTGGTGATGTTAATGTAATGGTAAAATAGTATTCAAATGCTCTAAATATTAAAAAAGTAAATCTAGTAAATCAAATAAAAAAATGACACTTTCTAGTATATTATGTACTGAAGGGCGGGGTTTTTCTTTGTTGACGTGCCTTTGACGGACATATATTTTGAAAGTTTAACCAGTCAGTGTACCAGAATAATTAAGATGGCAAATGCCTTTTGTGCAGTGTCGATAGTTGTAAACATTACAAAAACATCGATTTCGGCAGAAATAACTTATAATTACTTGAAGTAAACAATTCATCAAAGTAATCAATCAGTTTTTAAACCGATTGTTAAAATATAACTGTATTTGTTTCCTTCCGAGTATGTGTTGGGGGTGTAAATTATTTAAAAAAAAGTCTCATCATATTGGAAAATTTATTGTAAGAAGGTATGATTTTCACCAAACTCATGGTACGTAATATTTACTATGGCCTAGATACAATGCCGTTTCTTACTCAATTTGGTTACAAATTTACAATAATGTCTTCAATATTCCTATATGTCTGCTCACGGGTTGAAACTATTTTTGGGTCACAATTTTGATTTTTTACCTTTATTTTGCTCGTTCAAATAGACAATTTATATAGGTTTATAAAGTGATAATTTATCGACTCCTCGCAAGCGATCACGTGACCTAGTCTCGAGGATAAGGCGCATTTAACGAGATTTGGCTTGGCGCCTGCGCAGTGAGGGCGTGAAAAGGTCTATTGGTGGACCGCTGAGCATGCCCACCAACCTCAAACAGGAACTTAGCCTGAGATAGCAAATAGGGTGCTTTTGCAAAAATAGCAGCACGCGACTTGTATGTCGTAAGTTAAGCTAAACCAATTGAAAGCTTAACATACAGTGTGTTTGCTTTTTTTTTATATAATTTTGGGAGAAGAGGTCAGTGTCCCTACAGGGGAAAAATATCGAACAATTGTTTAATAAGGGGAAACTGCTCTTCACATTTAACGACAATTTCTTTTATTTGAAGGTAAAAACAAAAATATTACATTTCATTAAAAACTGATCCAAATCCATTCAATATGTCAAGTTCACAAGGAATATTTTGATACTTAATGGAATAAAAACCTCTAGGAGGGGAAATTTTCTACCTGAAGAGGGGAAACATATATATTGAAGGAAGGGAGAACGGGGCCTGTATTCTCTGTTTATTTTGGCCAGAAAAAATAATGACATAGATTTCGGAGTACAAAGTTCACTCTCGACCTAAATGAATGATTTGATTGGTTTATCGATTTTTTGATTAACAGCGGAGATTCGTCAATTGGTTTATTGATCGCTTGTATCAGTAGATTTAAATGTTTGTATGACCAGACTTGTTTAAACCCATTTTCATGTCATCAAAACCATTTCGATAGCAATTGCTTTTTAAATTATGCCTTTTAAATTAAGTCAATGGACTAATAGTCTCGAGAGTCACCTTATATGTACGCCAGTGATCATACTTTTTATCCCGGGAAATCTATCATTTAACTTGCACAGGGCAACCCAATTTAACCCATTCCAACACAGTGGAATTTAAGACCAGTCCAAATTGAAAGAAGCTGCAGACGACAATTTAAAGTTGATGGAATTTTAAATTTTTTTGTCCTTTGGAATAGAAAACATGGTGAAAAATGAAGAAATTGCTTGATACAAGCAATTTCTTCATTTTTCACCATGTTTTTTAAAGCCTTTTTCTTGAGGGGCGTAAAAAGGAGGGATTGTGTGGGAATGGGTTAAGCAGAGTTGTCGTTCGTCACTCTCATCAAACACCTCTGCGGTGGGCTAAATGACAAGATTCATGTCAAACCAAAGAATGAAATATATATTAATTTTCTGTTGCTTTTGAAATAAAACGTTAAGGATATAATAGTTATAGTTCAAGATACATTATATATGTGAGCATTAAAACTTAAAGATTTACCTTAAAACCACCGAACTACTTTTGATACAAAACCATTTGAAATGCTATCATAAAAACATCTCATAATCATGCTCCAAATTGAATGTTTTGCGGTCATTTGACGAAATAATGGCGTATTGGCGGACTATTTACTGGGTTTGAAAATACAGCCGATCTTGCTCAAACAACCATTGAGCGTCTATTAAGCAACCACGTCTATAGAGCAACCACATTCGAGATCACCTTTTTCAAATTAATAGCTCTTAGGAAGGGAATACAATTTGCTAAAGAGTATAATCATAAATAATTCTATGTTGTTGGGAAACATTAGACTCGTTCTAATGAAACCCAACAACACATGATTAAGCGAGAATTATGTAATGATTTATGTGTGTAATCTAATCAAGCATCTGTACCTTTCGATAAAAATATACTAAGCGACTTTTCCCTTCTGCTACTACTTTTTGGTAGTCCCTGAGTGGACGCCTACACGAATTACTGTAATAGGAAACCGAGCCTCCCCCATTAGTAAGTTTTAACCCTCTTTACAGAAATCTTTGGTCCGCTATTGTAGCCAGGAGTCTACACAATGTAACTTGTTGATTTTGTCATTGAAACTGATATTCTACCAAGGTTTCTAAACAGTTGAGCAGAAAGTGAAAGTTCTACAGAGTAAGCATTCTTCTGCCTGATATTAATCTTTTCACTTCAGAGGAAAAAAAAGTGTCTATATCACAAACATTCTGACAAAGTTTCAAGACAAATCACTATTATATAGCCGATGAAATGCATAAAAAGTTACTAGCGATAGGCTGCTATACTGCTATATCAAAAATTGGGACATTCTACCGAAAGTATCTTAACCCTTGTCATGCTGAACCGGAATATTCCGGTTTTGGCTGGAGATGTGGTCCCGCCGATTGACTCTGACAGGAAGTTCCGTTTCGATATCTTACGGCAATATTTGGGACATGTATGGCCAGTATGTAACAAAAATCCAGAATGGTTGGTTGGCGACCTAAACGTCAGACTACAGCTTGAATAAACTATAGTTACGACATTAAACCAGAAAACCAACAAAATGCTTCACATAAATGGCGGCCAATGTTGGAGTTTAAAGTAAAATCCCAGTCTAAATGGATGATTTCATTGGTTGACTGATTATTTGATTGACAAGTCAATTAAGCAGTAAAAAAGACAGATCGTTGCTATTCCGGATGTGAACTTTGAACTCGGATATTGATGTGCGTATTAGTTGGTTCGGCGTCTTGGTGATCGTGACTACAGCTTATTCACGCTGAAGTTACGATATTTAAATCGCTTATCAACGACCTCCCTTTATCTAACGTTCCAGATTTAAAAACAATTTCATCTATAACCTCAGTCGAACTGCCATGTCGGCGGTCAGTGGGCGTGGTCTGCCAATTCAATACCATATCGATCAAATCAACATTAAATTCTCCCAGGGAGACGAATACTTTCCAATATTTCAAATAAAACTGTCGTTCAACCCGCATGTGGTTTGTGGAGCTTTAAACTTCATAATCATTTCTACGTTGTATTAAGTTATTCGAATTATAGAAAAGAGCATTATGGGTTAATAAGACGTCAAATTGTACAAGAGGTGCATTGCTTTGCTCACCTTTTCTGTTCATTTGGTCGTTGTCTCCTCATCGGAAGTATGAGACGGAGACGGAGCCCGAGATTACCGGGCGTGATAACAGATAGAAAAATGCTTTAATGATTTGGGGAGGCAAGTAACAGGACAAAATTACTATGCTAATCAGGTTTTAATTCCCTTGAAAGCGTTATTTTAATCCTGTAAACATGTCTAGATCTTTCTGGTAAAACCAGCAACAAACAAATAAACAAACAACAAAAACACCAAACAAACAAGCATATACATATAATGCGTTTTAATGTTCGTATTTTAAAAAAAATCAGTATTTTTGAACACCGGCTGCTATCACCTATTTTGGTTATCGTAGAAATCCGGGAACAAGGCCGGCAAGACGTTCGTACCCTTGTCTCTTTAACAGCAACTTCACTTGGCACAAATCTGTTGGTTCGTAGCCTTCTTTGTCTTTAAAGCCATATTCTCTAGCCAGATCGTACGCAAACAAAACTTTTCCAGCTTTTTGCATTATTTTGTTGTCTGAGGCCAAATTAGCAATACACTGGCCAGCGAACTCTGGTGACTCGCCATTTTTGAACTTACTCACGTGGTGTGAAGCTATTTTGCTTTCCGTTGACTTGTCACTGGGAATGAATTGTTCAATGCCTTCTGTTAAAATGTATCCAGGGTATAAACTAACAAAAGCAACGTTGTTCTCCTTCTATTCAAAACCACAATCAACAGTCATCCTGTCACAGGCCGCCTTACCAACGCCGTAAACAGCACCAAACGTGTAAGCGATACCTCCGCCAGACGATATATTGACTATCAGTCCGCTTTTGCGAGGGACCATGAGTGGAGCCGCGTATAGTGCACAGAAGAAGTGGTTCCCCACGTGATTGATTTCGTCCCACGAGGTCTCAGGTTGTTCCCAAAATGGTACATTTAGATTACTAAACACCACATTCACTGCCGAAAACGCGTTGTTGACTAGAACATCCAACTGACCTTTGTTATCGTCTTTAATTACGTCAAAAACTCGTTTAACATCCTCGTCATTTTTATGATCGCACCGAATAGGAATACAGACTCCGCCCCTCTCCTCAATTTCAGATGCTGTTTCCTTTAGGGAGCCTCCAACAGGTGCCCCTGGAACTGGATCCATCGTTCGACCATTGATGTACACTTTGGCTCCATTTTGAGCCAGCTGAAGAGCAATTCCTTTTCCGAGGCCCCTCGTGGCTCCGGTAACTAAACAAACTTTACCCTTGAGTTTTCCTGCCATGTTAAAAACAGAACACAGATGTTATGTAAGCTACTGTACGGTTCAATCACGTGTGAAGTGTATAGCACGCGCTAGTAAACCCTTTCTACCAATATCCGACATAGCTCAACTGCCCTTTCCGAGTGATCCCGTTACCAGACAGCAAAATTTTAGACTGGTTAAAATTGTAAAGAGTTGCAGACAACAATTTGAAGTTTAAGACATTTTAGATTTTTCAAATTTCTGGGTAGAAAATGTTGTGAAAAATGATGAAATGGCTAGTTGCAAGCAATTTCTTCAATTTTCAAATGTTTTACAAATCATTTTTCTTGAGGTTTGTCAAATAACGTTATTATGTTTTGAACGGGTAAAGCAATTATTACACACTCTTTATGATGAGATGAAAAGAAACTGAGGGAAAACTAAGAATCGATTACAATAATTTGTAATTTTTCTCGCGACGTCTTCTACCCTATTTGACTTGACCTGCACCGTGAATTGTTGTCGACAATATCTTTAAATTTGGTTTAGTCGATAGTTTTAGTAGCGAAATAAGTCTAATGGTGACGGCCATATCGCAGTTAGTAGCGCGTCAGACTATCAATCATGAGGTCCCCATTCGCGACAGATATCCTTTCCGACATTAGTCTCCCACAAATAGGTGGATAATCGTAAACCTAAGTGGGATTAGCAGCTGGAGCTTCGGAAAGGATGTAGTGGTAGTACTGGTGTGAGAAATACCAGGAATTCATGGTTAGTTGCTCTAGCCTCAGCGATATCTAACAAAGAAACAGTCAATCTGTTATGACCTACACAGGAACAAATGTTCAGCTTTCTGGATTAGGAAAAATCAATTAACATTAAAATTCGAAACGACTGTCTGTTAACCAGATAGACAAAACATTTCTAGGCGTTTAGATGGTATAAACAGGGAAATATTACACAGTAATATGAAATAGTTCGTATGTTATTTGTTGTTGTTGTTGTTTTTTTTTTTTTTTTTTTTTTAAATACCTTATTTGAAGAGTCTGTAATTTTTACTTCTAATTGAAATGAAAAACACTTTTGATTTAACGTACATATATTGCTGGTTGCTGCTAATTTATGGTTTGATTTAACTGCAATATGTTTATTTTTACTCAGACTTTGTTTTTACTTTAGAATTCATTGTTTGGACTATCTTCGTGAGCTAAGGGTTCTAACTCCACCTTGTGTCCGTTCGTAAAGAATAAGGTGGAGTTAGAACCCTTGGCTTGCGAAGATGGGTTTGGATTTGTTTCAACCCTTTTTGTTACGTTCCATGATAATTTCGCTTTGTATATCAGTTTTCAAATATATCAAATCTAAATTGAAAGGAGTTGCAGACGACAATTTAATGTTTATGAAAATTGTATTTTTTTCACCTTTCTGGGTAGAAAACATTATTTAAATGAAGAAATTGCTTGTTACAAGCAATTTCTTCATTTACACAATGTTTACCAAATTGTTTATTTTTGGAGCGTCAAAAGGTGTCATTGTGTGGGAATGGTTTAATGTATATTTTTTTCTACGTTTATTTGACATCGATAGTAAAAACAAGACCAAATCTTGAAATATCGGCCAAAATTTGCAATGAAATGTGAGACCAAGTCGTCATTTGGGTTTTGATTCGTCACTGACGCATTGCTGTCAAATTTGCTTTTCTGCTCAAAGGGTGACAAATCGTTAAAAAAATCGTTCTACAACGTAAAAGTATGTATTGCACATCCCTCTGGTGTCGTTTAACCCATTACAAGGCGACACAAATTTAGACTGGTCCAAATTCAAAGATTTTGCAGACGAGTTGATGATATTTGAGTTTTTTTAATACACGCCCGGTAATCTCGGGCTCCATCTCTTTATGGAGAACAGTGCAAAATGGAGACAATGATACTTCCGATATGGAACCAAGGACCGGAACTGAACAGAAAAGGTAAATAAAACAGTGTATCTCGCTTACAATTTGATCTCCTACTAACCTATTATACATTTTCCCAAAACGTCCAGAGTTTCATACCACATAGAAATAATTACATTATCCGTTGACGGTGATAGATTTCAAAAATGATTCCGTTTGTGAATAGAAACTTGAATCAAAGTTTGGACATCGGACCCGAACAAACACGAAAATGCGTGTTGAAATCATTCAAATCCATGTAATCAACAGTTCTGAAAGATGTAAGTGGCAATGACTGTGAAATGAATGATAACGTGTTGATATACAATAATGTTACCACAAAGAACTGCGTTTTCCTACCCCTTTTGCGGATTTTCTTAGTTGAGAATGAGACAAGGATGCGGTGCGGGAGACAAGATTCAGAGGGAGAGGCGATGCATGGGTTGCGAAGATTTACTTCGACTGCAATATATTCAGAATGGGTCAAAGGTTGAATGACGTTATTTTAGTTGTTCGACTGAGACAATATCAATGGTAGGGATGTTAGAACCAGCCGAAGTCGACTATTATGTTTGATCTTCAAATTGATCATTCTCGAAGCACAGTTGTCGCTCGTTATCCTCATCGTACATCTGAGTGAGCAAGCAGGGTTGTCGTCCGTTACTCTAATCGTACATCTCAGTTAGCAAGCAGGGTTGTCGTTGGTTACCCTCATCGTACATCTCAGTGAGCAAGCAGAGTTGTCGTTCGTTACTTTCGTCGTACAACTCAGTGAACAAGCAGAGTTGTCGTTCGTTACTCTCATCGTACATCTCAGTGAGCAAGCAGAGTTGTTGTCCGTTACTCTCATCGTACATCTCAATTTCCAAGCAGACTTGTTGTTCGTTACTCTGATGATATGTTTTCTGCAATTGGCTAAATGAAAAGATTCTTGTTAAATCAAATAATAGAGGATGCTAGCAGAAAATATTATTGCACCAGTTTTTAAATCTACATCACGAGATCAGTAGCCAACAACCTATTTCATTTTTGTTGTTGTTGTTGTTACATATACCACTCAAAACCTGTTCAGTGTCACGAGTTTTTCTTGTTAGCTTGAGGAAAAATCATAAGTATTTTAGTGTTTCCTAGAACTTGAGTGTTTTAGCTATTGAGTTTTGTTAAAGATCGAATGTTTCGGTGCTATTTTGAGAGTAAGGATTACTCATAGGACATAATGCATTTTCGGTGCTAAAATGTAATTAAAGAAATCAAAACCAAAAGCATTTCGTAGAAATTTTACGTTCGCTTATTGATCCAATTTCATAAAAGTTACGCAATCTAGAGTGGGGCGCCAAATGTCTAAAATAGAGACAAACAAGTAACCGGTCCAGTGCTCGAACTCGGGTCCTCTCATTTCAAGGTCGAGAACTCTACAGACTGAGCTTACCAGCGTAACATCACTCTAAACTGTGTCGGAGTTATACTAGCTACATTATGAAAATCAGAGAGCTTTATTCTTTTGCCATATTGTGTATAAAACCGTACTCCCTAAAATATCTAGCTAAAATCGTGGCACAAACAGAAAGCGCTGAACACCAGATTTTTTTTTTACAATGTTTGCGTTCAACGTTAACGCATCGAATGGTTATATGTGGTAATTATGATAAAGTGGACGCACTTTAAAATAAATGGTTTGATCGTTCTTGCATTAGATATCTTGGGAACTCGTAGTGCCACTTAGTCGTTACGATTTTCTATTTCTCCTCTCAAAAAGCTCGATACTTCTTCCACTTGTTCAACCTCTTAACCCTTGTCATGCTGAATTAGTATCCCATACAGAATTGCTTTAAAATCAAAGGACTGACAGCACTGGAAGATCTTAATGAGGGTCAATATTACCTTTGAAAATTGATTATTTAAAAAAAACTCTGAATGAAATGGGACAAGCAGGAGGTGTAAACCAAGATTAGACTGCACTTTTGTGCAGGCTGATCATTGCCTAAACCATCTGCCAAAAAAGGAATATTCCGGGTTCAAAATGCAAAGGGTTAAGTATGAAGATTAGACGATACAAAGTATTAGAGTCGGGCGATCATTGAAGCAGAATTAGTGCAGAGACAGACAAAAAACCAAACACTTTTTCCAAGCAACCTTTCCCCTTCCAAGAATGTTTTATAAGCTACTTTCTATTCAAAATATGAAATTTGCGATTGACATACCAAGGGTTTATTTCGGTACTGTTCTAAGTCTCAATACAATGTAAAGAGCAGTATCGCAATGAATCTTCGATGTGTCATGTCTATGAATGTCTTTGAGGAAGTTTCAAGATATGTTGCGACCGCAGCCATAGCGAAGTGGTGGCGATTAGGACCCCTAGTCTGAGATCCCGGGTTCGATCCTCGGCCGCGGCGAATATCCTCTCCGACATTAGTCTCCCACCGATGGGTGGATAAGGGTAAAACTAAGTGAGAAGAGCAGCAGGAAAGGATGTGGTGGTAGTACTGGTGTGAGAAATACCAGGAGTCCTGGGTAAGGCGCTCCAATCTCCGCGACATGACTGAAATACTTTTAAAAGTTGCGTCAAACCCTATTCAATCAATCAAGCAAGAAACGACATTTAAGTCGCCAAACCAACGAAAACAGTTAAACAAAGATGGCGGCCAATCTCAGAGTTCAATTATCATTTTGGTCTATATGATTTCATTGGTGGACTGATTATTTGATTGGGTGCGGCGATTGGTCAATTTTGCTGGATATAGTAGAATAAACCTTTTGTTCTGAAATGTCCGCAGGCAAAATATGCCCATGCCTAGAGCTTATCCCTCCTCTCGCAATAAAATCGATGTCTACGTGCCCGATTTATAAGTGACTGAAGCCGAAATACAAGGAATAGAAATATCAACTCAGAACCTTTAAATTAAGACAGCAAATAGTCTTATTTTCTCTCTATGTAAAAAATAATCAAAGAAAAACTGTATGTGTTTCTTGTCTACAATTGGAAGGTAGGTTATGTCAAATACTACATCAAAAAAGTAAAATTATATGTTTATCATCTAGTTTCTACTTCTTGTTTTCGTCAAAATAGTTTTTTTAACATATCATTGACGTAGATGTATACTTTTTACGCCCTGAAAATTCAGATAATCTGTCTTTGTTTGATGTATCGCTTAAATCGAGCCTTTTTATTTGGTCAAGTCAGTAGGGGTCGTAAAAGAGTGGGGTTATGTGGAAATGAGTGAAAAAACAGTCAACAGATTCAAAACTGAGAATTCGATGTATGTAATAAGTGAAATGCTTATTGGCACATAATAACGACTTTTACGGTGAACTAAAAATTACATGTCAAACGCTCTAGATTTTATCACATGTCAAAGGATCAGTTCAATTTATTAATTGTAGAGGAAACAGAATTAATGAAAATCTCTCTTCTCAAAAAAATCATCGAGTCGATTAAAACAAGTACGCATAAAATAGGGAGTAATTTTAACTTTTACTGTCTCCATCACTACAGACCTAATAAGATCACAATTTTAGATTTAAGCAGTCAGTGGGGTATATCAGACCATAAAAGAGTCCGCGTTCTTTATTATCCAAAATCAACAAGCATGAAGCGGGAAATTTTGAAATATAAAATGTATAAATCGACCAAATATAGTAAATAGAAGTATTCCTATTTATGTATAGCCTCTACTTTAGCACTTACCCAAATGAGCGACGTCCCAAGAAGACGATTTGTTGTTACGAAAGACGGTACAAGAATACAGGACGACAAAGCTGTGAGCTACGCCTGTTTCTTTAACGTGCTAGATGGATAACACTGTGACACGGTGTCTCTATTTAATATCTCATCCGAAATAGTTTGATAGTTTGGTCAGCTTGGGGATTGATGTCGAGGTTTGAGGTCGCGTCTCTAATTAGCTAATGGAGCTGGCATTGGGGTAGATCTATAGATAAGTAGGGCATATTGGTGTCCATTGATTACTACTTTTAACTTACTAGTCTTTCCAAAAGGAATAAAAATGAGGCCTTATCTTGGTTTTTATCATGTTCAGATTGATGAGTTAAAAAGACTTGCAAATATTTCATATTTTTGAATTTTAATTTTGTTTTCTGTTTTGCAGCGCTTTTCAAACAGGGCTTGTGACCTTTTCTGGCATTGTTTATAGAATGGCCTGTGAAAATTTTTCAGAAAAGTTCCTCTTCGATATTCAACTGTGTTATATTGTAAAATTTATTGCCAGTAGCATGTAACAAAAAAGTAGAATGATTTGCTGGCGTCATAAACGTCGTAACTACAGCTACTACCATAAAGACGAAAACAAATCAACGGAGCAAATAGTCAATTCAGATTAATTTAAGAAATCTAACCCGATAATTGTGAACCTGTTAAACCTGCTCTCTAAAGCTGGACATTTCCATGCAACGAAAAATCAGTAATAAATGGATCATATGACGACAAATGTACCTTGCCAAACTGCTTTACTAGCAGATTTCAGTAGGCAAAAGATCAAACATGCAGAGGGACTGGTAGCTTAAAAATTTGAGGGGCTGAAGGTTAAAAAATCAATTAATGGCTCTGTCTTGACCTTTATATTTGTGACAGTATTTCACAACTGTCTTCCTGTGTGTTAAGTTTGAAAGGCATTTGAAGAAAACTGTAACCTGAAGAGAGATCAGAAGTTTAAAATAGAATTTGACGTTGTGACCTTGACCTTTAATCTGGTAATCTCAAGATAAAGTGAGTTTCGTATCTCACCATGAAAAGCTCACATGCAAAGTTTGAAAGAGATAAAAAAGGATGAAAATGGAGCATTGCGAGAGGCCACAAGAGTTTGATAAACCGCCGAACGGACAGACAAACGGATGAACACAAGGATTTCTTTGTATGGGGTTTTACGCCGCTTTCAACAATATTTCAGTTATATCGCGGCGGCTGGAGCACCTAACAATGGAATCCTGGTATTTCTCACACCAGTACTACCATTAAATCCTTTCCCAGCCTCCAACTGCTATCCCACATAGGTCTACGATTATCGACCCATTGGTGAAAGACAAATAGTCGGAAAGGATGAGTGCCGCCGTCGGGGGATGAACACAAGGAACGTCACTATATCTTCTCAAAAGCGATTTTACTAGATGACAGTATTTTAAAACTAAAAATTTCGAGTGAGTGAATTACTTCAATGCTTATAAATATCTGTATATTCAGCCCTGCTAAAAATAATAAATCGTTATAGACTGAAAAACCCGTGTCCACACTCTTTTACTTGTTTAAACAAGGTTTCTAATGGTTTAGCCATGTACACTCTCAATCTCGGTTCGCTGAACTGCATGGTCTAACAATAACCCAATTTCATTTTCCACAATTGGTTGAATATGCTACCCATCACAAATAAAAGCTGATCCTGACCTAAGGAGTTAATT
The DNA here is from genome assembly GCA_946902895.1 of Fragum fragum. NCBI lineage: Eukaryota > Metazoa > Mollusca > Bivalvia > Cardiida > Cardiidae > Fragum > Fragum fragum. Next base: position 43,229,007 of record OX336366.1, on the reverse strand, counting down.
TAAATCGTATACATGTAGATTTATATATCAGATATGAATCAGTAATCATATATACATTTGTGTAGATATATCATACAAAACAGAACGGGACAAACAAAACTTCGTTAAGGTTCATGGATTTTTGACTGAAAAAATCAATAAATAAATAGATAAATGATGCAGTAACAAGCGTTGACACATCTGCTCTTCTGACTAATAGAAACACGTTATCCTCGAAAGGCGGGGGCTATGTATTTCCCAATTGTTCCAGGATATGATCAGAACAGCGACGCTACTATTACAGATGACGAAGACAATCTTGAGGAAAGTGCTCTGATAAATAACCGGTGGTCATCTAAAGAAAAAAATGACCCAGGGTTGCTGTCGAACAGAACACACGAGGATTCAGATTCGCTAAGTGAAGACATCACCGAGTCAACAAACACACCGAGTCGACCTTGTTGGAATTATACCCAGTCACAAAAAGTAATTCTATGGACGACATCATTGTGTGATTTTCTAGCATATCTAAGTGTATCTCTGATGGCACCCTTTTTTCCGGAAGAGGTGAGTTAAAAGGTTGATTCAGTCTAAACTAAAATGATTGAAATTATTATATTGACCCATTCTTACATGAAAACCTTTAGACTTGTCCAAATTGACAGAAGTTGCAGACAACAATTTTAGATGAAATTCTAAAACTCTTTGTCTTTTGGGGTAAAAAACATTGTGGACATTGATGAAACGGTGGAATCAAGCAGTTTCATCTTTGTCCACGATACTTTTTCCAAAGCTTATTTCTTGAGGGTGTAAAAGGGGGAGATTGTATGGGAATGGGTTAAAACAGTAAAGGAATCAATGTGCTGGTGCTCTCTCTGATTTACAATTTGCAGTCAATGATGGTGCTGATAAAAACCAGGAAGACGTTGGTATTCTTTTCATAGCGGATTTCTCAGTTATGGCATTTCGTTGTTTTATCATCTGTTGTTATAATGGAGTATCGACATAGAGTCTGCCATTAACTATTTTACATTAAACATTCGACAGTTCAATCAAGCATAGCGATATTAAGCCCTCCACCGCGATTCTGTCTAAGCCCAGCATCCGATCTTTCAACATCTACCGATGAGCCCCATCAAAACACAACCTTGATCTCTTTTTTGTCATTGTTTAATGCCGCTTTTCAGTCAAATCGGGGCGGCTGGAGCACCTAACAATGGGTTCCTAGTATATCTCACACCAGAACCACCATTACACCCTTTCTAGCATCCACCTGCTATCCAACTTAGGCTTACGATTATCAACCCATTAGTTGGAGACAAATATCGGAAATTGTCTCTTTCTCAAGTCGACCATTCGTAGAATTTAATGAGGACTTCCGAATGCAGTTATGTATTCATTTAGACCGGAAGTAAACATTGAAATCCATTTTTCGTCTATATTTATGTGAAGCATTTGTATCGCTATGGCGATTTAAACGTCGTAACTTTTAACTGTTGTTACGTTGTTTAGATCGTCAACAAAACACTTTAATTTTTTGTAACAAGTTAATGCTCATGAATATTGAAAAATAGCGCCGCTTGATATCGAAGTAAAACTTAGAGCTCAGTGGGTGTCGTCATTGATGTGCCATTTGCGGACTCGTACAACAAATAATCAGCTCACAATGCGGAGCAATTCCAACTTAGTTTTAACAAAACCGCAAAATGAACACAAGACAATTTAATTTCGTTTTTTATAACACATATCACGTGATGTCTTAGATGTGAATACACCTCGGGTTACTTCTCATCTAAACTCGCCAAGGAAAATCAGTTAGTTGTAGCCAATAGTAGATAATAATATCGCACATGTTAATGATGAAACAAAAATCGTTTAGAGACTTCTAAACATGCTTTAGTTTGCTTTAAAATATTGAAAAATAAGGTAATAATCAGCGCAGTAATTTGTCTTTGTGATTCGCCGTCCCGTGTTTGGTAATAACGTGATCTCAAGTGACATGTGGTAATCATGTGACCATAGATAAGCAATGTTTACAAATACGGCTCAGGTCGCAAATGCCTTTTTACAATAATCGCGCCGCCCAGCGCTTTAAAACATTCTAGAGCGATTAAGGGGGATCGAAGGCATCAAGCAAACGCGATTTTGTGGGATTTACAGCTTTTACTCAATAAAAATCAAATAGATGCAAAACGAAAGTAGAAGATTTTGAAAATTAGAATGTAAACATATCAACTTTCGGTTTCTACTTATTTACTAAATAATTACTTTTTATTATGTCGTTATTTACAAGTTTAAATCAATAATAACACATCAAACCTTTAAAAAGTGTCATCTGGCTTTCAGCTATGTCCTTTTTACTTCAGACTTTTTACGGTTCTAAAACCGAATAACGAATAAGGAAACCGCAAGACTACAGGGCGCCGAAGATAATTTGATACTATCTTCATCATATAATGCAAACAATAACGTTACAATAACGTTAACGTCTTTTTTTCTTTTGAATTATACTCACAACGCTTTAAATTTTCTTTTTTCCTAAATCGATATTTCAAATCGATCACCCTGAAACAAGTTTCCGCGCATTTCCGCTAATTACCACGTATACTCATAAACTTGAAGTGAAAATCTACGTGAGTTTAGTACGGTCGTCACAGATTTTGGGTTGAGGGTCAAATAATCATCGAGGTCATTGATTTCTTACTGTAGAAGCTGTTATTCTCTGTTTTCAAGATTCTAAAAGGAGTTCACGTATTACAGTTGATCAAAAGGAGAATGTTATGATTGAAAATTCTAGTTTTGCTGTGCGTGACACGAGCTTATGACCCATTCCAACACGATAAAATTTTAGACCAGTCCAAATTCAAAGAAGTAGCAGACGACAATTGTAAGTTGATGAAATCTTTAATATCCTTGTCTTTTGAACAGAAAACATTGTGGATAATGAAGAAATTGCTTGTAACAAGCAATTTCTTCATTTTCTACAATGTTTTCCAAAGCTTTCATAATGAGGGTCATTTAAAGAGTCAATGTCTGGGAATCGGTTAAGACAATGCTAGTTTTTTTTCTGTATGTGGATTTATATTTTTGTGCGTTATTCACGCACAAATGTACACGAATGGTAATGCTTGTTTAAGTTTAAAGGGGGGAGGCTTACTCGGAAATGAATAAATGAATTTGAACCGAATTCCACAGTTATGACCCTTTCAGTGCATTCAAACTTCTCAGTACTTTCAGTCCTTTGATATACAATCTGTTACAGAATTTATATATATATGTGTTTGAGAAATGTTTGCTTAAATATTAATTGAAATGTTTGTTTAAATAGTAAGTATTTCAGATGGGCAACAAAAGCGCAGCCTATGCATACCGCACAGGCTGGTCTTGCCAACCAGTATAATGTAAAGTTTCATAATGAGGGCTATGATCGGCCGAGTAATATGTCTCGTCCAACCACAGCACACCTTTTGAATTGTTTAATTTGATTTGTAAACGGATCTTCTGGTAACGCGAGTCCAGATTTATTATTTTTTCTATTTATCTACTTGTCCCTTCCCACGCGGAAGACCTACATTAAGCCCTTGTGCTCCTTTGAGTAATTAACCCAGGCCCACACAATCACGCTTAATGACGCCTTCGAGAAGAATAGGTTTGATAATTATTGCAGATAATGACGACATTGCTTGTTACAAGCAATTAATTTATTCATTATCCAGAACATTTTTTACAAAAAGAAAGTAAGCCTTTAAAATAAAAAGAAATACATCTAAAACCTCATGCCTACATAATCTTTGACTCAACCCATTTCCACAAAACAATATTTTAGACTGGTCCAAATTGAAAGAAGCTGCAGAAAAACAAATTCATGTTGATAGAATTTAATATTATTTTGTCTTTTGGTTAGAAAACATTGTGGATAATGAAGAAATTGCTTGATACAAGCAATTTCTTCATTTTCTACAATGTTTTCTTGAACTTTTTTCTATAGGGTGTAAAAAGGAGGGATTATGTGGGATATGTTTAAGACAAGTCTTAAATTTTGTCGTCTGGCAATGAATAACTAATGCCAACAAATGTTCTTATTGCAGGCATTAAAGAAAGGTTTAAGTGAGACTCTGTCCGGCTGGATTTTTGGTGTGGCTCCTCTTATACAATGTTTCATTTCACCATTATTTGGAAAATTGGTAAGTGAACCGAACTTTGAATCAAACAAGCAAAAAAAAAAAAAATTAATATATATTTGATAATAATAATAATAATAAAAAGAATAAAAAAAACACACACATTCACACACACAAACACTTACACAAATTCTTTTGAAGATCGTTCATTTAGACCGGAAGTGAAGTTTGAGCTACAACATCTTCATTAAGCCTTTTAGTTTATTGGCGACGTAAGCAACGTAACTACAGCTTTTCAAGCTATAGATACGACGTTTAGGTCGCTAATCAATTTTGGTTCTTTTTATAAGGGCCGTTTTATGCTTTGGCCCCGGTCGTCCGTTTGCCAGTTTGTCTGTCTGTCCGTCCGTCTAACCGTTCGCGGTACTCCTCTTACACGTGTTATTGGACTAGCCTGTCACGTTTCAAATGAGCCTCTATCATTTCTTTTTCTACAATGTTTTCTATATTGTAAATTCAAATTGACGAAAAACAACAACAACAACAACGACATAAAAAAAAGGGGGGGAATTGAACAAGAAAGGATTTAAAAGATATCGTTCAAATTTAATTCCAGATGCCATACTTTGGCGTTAAGAACATGTTTATTGCTGGAATATTGGTTTACGGTAGCTGTACTTTACTGTTTGGGTAAGATCTTACATTTACAGACATTTTGAGGAAACGAAATTTTGAGGTCGAAAATTTGCGGGTACCCATGCTCGCTTAACCCATTACCAGACTGCAAAATTGAAAGAAGTTGCAGACAACAATTTAAAGCTTATAAGATTTTGGATTTTTTTTACTTTTTGGGTAGAAAACATTATTGATGATGAAGAAATTGCTTGTTACAAGCAATTTCTTCGTTTTCCGCAATGTTTTCCAAATCTTTCTTCTTGGGGACTTCATTGAGTGGGAATTGGTTAACTCCAACAGGAAGTTCGACTCATATATTAACCTAATCCCACTCGATAAAACTTTAGACCAGTCGAAATTCAAAGAAGTTGAAAACGACAATTTCAAGTTCGGGAAATCTTGTTCTTTTGGCACAGAAAATATGTGGATAATGAAGAAATTGCTTGTAACAAGCAGTTTCTTCATTTATAAAACGTTTTCTGTCCCAAAAAGACAGATTTTAACGATTTCATCAACTTAAAATTGTCGTCTTCAATTTCTCAATTTCTTTGAATTTGGACCAGTCTAAAATTTTGCTGTGTGGTAATGGGTTAAATAACGTAGCAACCGCTTATTCAAACCGTAGCTAAGATGTTTAGGTCGCCAACCAACCATTTTCTTTTTTGCCAAGCACGCCGTTTTACCCATTCCCACACAAGCCCTTCCTTTTAAGCCCTTCATGAAAAGTCTTCGGAAAACATTGTGGACATAGAAGATTTCAAGCAATTTCTTCAATGTCCACTATGTTTTCCATATACAAAAGACTAAGAATTTTAGAATTCCATCAACCTAAATTGTCGTCTGCATCTTCTTTCAATTTGGACGAGTCTAAAATTTTCTCGTGTGGGAATGGGTTAATTTTGAAGTGGAGCTCAGTAGGCGTGGGCTGTGATACATTAAATCTTTTTTTTTTCTCAACATTTTTACCTCACTTATTTTTCAGTTTTCACTGTTTTTTTTAAATGCCGTTCTCGATCTCTTTCACAGTTTGGGAATGGTTGCGTTGAAATGATCAAATCACTACGAAATTATTTCTAATTTCATTAAGGTTTATATTTGTAATACCATAGTAATCGTCTCTAAATATTTATCATTATCCATTCACATGAAGCTTATATTCTTAACCCATTCCTTCACATTTTCTATCCAAAAAGAAGAGAAGAATAAAAATTCCACCAACTTGAAACTGCGTCTGCAGCTTCTTTCAATTAAGACCAATCTAAAATTTTGTTGTGTGGGAATGGGTTAAGAGTATGAGATAAGATGTTAAATGCAACTGTAAAAGGACAATGTTTTACTGCCACGGAGGATCTGTGGTTTACTATTATATCTTGTCTAAATCAGGTTCTTATCCTTCATTTCTACTGTAAATGGTAACGGAACATTTATTATACTGGCGTTCCTGCTTCAAATACTGAAATCGACTGGAGTGGCTTGCAGTACCACGGCCTCCTTTGTTCTCACTATACAAGAATTTCCCGACAATGTTGCTACAATGTTTGTAAGTAGAGTTCCTGTCTTTAGTCTGATCAGGAAACGAGTATACATGTAACTACTTTTATACCACAACATTAAACGCAGTAGTGGAAAACGCTAGCTGGATAACATTTCTTCGTTTTTCTTCCTAAACTTTGTAACTGCAGCTTGATTCAAGCTGCAGTTACAAGGTTTAAGAAGAAATCCGGTGTATGATAGTTTCTCCGGTGGATTATTGTCGTTTATCTATAGTGTCAATGACTTCGCCATTTCTCGCATTTATTAGATGAGCATCTATTTTTTTTGTGTGGTTTAGCGGAAACTACAATTTATTTACCATAGTATTAATATGATGTCATATCCTTGTTATATTTTTATTACTTTTATCTAATTAGAATATCTAAAAGAGATAAAACGACGGCAAGTTCTCCTTTATGTTACTTCAAAACATGTCTCGTAAGATATCATAATTTGATCATTTTGTAGGAAAAAATCAATAATATCTTATAACTCGTAAAGTATTCTCTACTTAATTAAACTCTGACACTTTCCCTATAGTTTTTTTTTCTTCAAATTTAGCCACCCTTCCCCCTCTTATGATGTGTTTGTGCATATGTGCCCTTAAGTGTGTGTGCGCGCGTGTGTGTGTGTGTGCGGTTAGAATAATTGGTTGATCTTACACGTTTATTAGTTCAAAGACACATGTATTTAATGGCAAAATTGTATTTAGATATAGCTCAGATATGGTTGCTTAAAAGATACCCATTATTTATTTGTCGATTTGCTTCATTATGATTCTATATGTCATTCCTGTAGGTTGTTAGGGTAATTGTATTGATGTAGAAGGGCCGGAGGCCTATATACTACAATAAACTATTGTATTGTATTGTATTCAAAACTATTGTATTGTATTGTATTCAAAAGGCATACACTAACGCTCTTTTACGGGGCTTTTGAGCGTTAAATACACTATGCAGGTACGTCGTCTTTGGGTGGGTGAATGTCGGGACTGCAGTTTGAATAAGGCTGTAGCCGCCGCACTTTTGGTCATCTTTTGACGATCTAAATGTCTATAGACTGGTTAATATGTGTAAATAAAGTACCTTTGTAAATACATATGAAATTTAAAATATCTGGTCTATTTTTTTCGAAAACGAGAAAATGAACAACTTAAGCTCGTCACCGAGAATCAATTACTTCACACCTAAACCAGACATGTTTTTTTTCCCGGTACCTGTTAATTTTCTTTATCTTATGTTCTGTTCTTTGTATTTAATCTAATATTGGCGTAATTAAACCGCACTAATATTTAAAGAATTGACAGGTCGATCCTCTCTCACAATGTTTAATTTCAAATTGATATATTCCTAATATTGTACAAAATATTGTACCTTGGAGAATAAAGATTATGTTATGTTATGTTATGTTATCCATGGCAATTCGGCCACAACACACGAGTCACTGTTTTACCTCCAATGACTCCATTAAAATATGTTATTTTATCTATCCATTGGAGCACTGTTTTTCTTTCCTTACAGGGTTTAGGTGAAATATTCGTTGGACTCGGTCTAGTTTTGGGCCCTGGTATAGGTGGGATTTTATACGGGGTAGGTTTCTTGACCTTTGAGTCGCGATGGTTAGTTCGCAAAACAAAGTTTTGCTATTTATTTTATGTCGCTAGCCACATCGTTTTCTATTACCTAGACCGATGATGGAGGTTAGTAGGCGTGGCTAGAGATCCGTCAATTAGTGAGGACAAAGTAAGAGCTTAGTGGAAGCCTAGTAAAAGAGAGGTTGTTAGTAAAACCTGAATGATACAATAAGTAGCCAGATTAAGGAAAAGCAGGGACTATTTTCTTTTCATCTTTAGATACCATGGTCGAGGTCATACCACAAGGTCAAGGCTAAGATCAAACTTTGCAAAACAAATATTTACATTTTTCAATGCCATTCAAGGTACGATGCTCATATTTTGTATAACGATAGATCTCACCAATACGCATCTGCAGATACTATGGTCGAAGTCATACGACAAGCTCCAGGTTATACGAAAAGGTCTATGCCATTTGCCAAGGTCAAACTTCGCAAGACTTAACCAAAAGACTTAACATTTACAATTCCTTCAAGGCTATTCAAGATATACATGTGTTTGGCATCGTGATAGATCTCATCAATACACATCTGCAGATACCATGGTCGAGGCCATTAGACAAGGTCAAGGCCATTTGCCAAGGTCACATTTCAGTAAGAAAAGCTTTACGGGGTCATGGTGTTTCACATCTTTTTATAAATAAGACCTTTCAATCAAGTTCAATAAATGGAGCGCTGTCCCAGCCCACTGGGTTCCGAGTTCAAACTGTAGTTACGCCGTATTAGTCAACAAACCGAATAAAAATGCTTCACATAAATGCTTCAAATTTCACTTTCGGTGTGAATGAATGATTTGATTGGTCGTTTGATTCTTCAAATATCCGTCAACTAAGCATACCCACTATAGGAATCAATAAGTGGAAAAGGTTATAGTAATGGTTAGCTGACATTTGCAGTTTTCGGGATATTTGTATTTACCAAACATATCTTATTGTTTCTAGAATGCTGAGCGTTTTCAAATATTATATACTTTCAAGACTACAAAGTTCTTATTGTGTGACTCTACATTTCTTCTTCTACATAGTTAGGAGGATTCAGCCTGCCCTTTGTTTCTGTTGGTAGCCTGGCTTTATTGAGTGTGCCTTGTATGGTGTGGGCCATGTCCTCTGTTAAAGGCGGTAAGTTTGATTTTGACCAATATGCTAATTAGTAATTTAAGAGATGAATAGAATACTTGCTTTTTTCATGGAGGTATGAAACAAAAAACCTAATCAAACTGTATGAATACACGAAGCAGATTCATACATAAGGGTGATTAGTTTTTTTCCGTTTCATACCTCCATGAAAACAAAATATTTTATCCATTTCTTACAAATTAATGACACCAAGCGAAAATCAAATTTTTTATCAAACTTTGAAACGTTTTCATGGAACATTTTTTTGGGAGCATACGCAATAGCTCCGTGCTCAAAATTTCGTTCATGTAGGCATGGATAATTTTTGTCGGCCCATCAGAACGCTAGTTTAGAATAGACGAAACTAAACATTAAATTCTTATATTTAGGGCTTCACTAAAGGCTTGTTTGGGAGTATTTTCGTTCATAATTGTCAAAATATGACTTTGAAAAAGTACTTCGTTCGATTTTATTACAAAAATTAAAATGAAACCCTGTGTCTTTCAGTCTATTATAAATTCTCTCAATAAGTAACATATACCTTAAACACATTACGAGTCTTTAGACAATATTGTGGGAAATGAAGAAATTGATTGATGCAAGTAATTTCTTCAATTGCCATCAATGATTTTTACCCTGCATAAGGACGATTTTTTAGCTCTACTGGCCGAAGGCCACTAAAGCTATAGCGATGGCTTTTTCCCGTCCGGCGTCCGTGCGTCCGTGCGTCTGTGCGTGCGTGCGTGCGTCCGTCCGTCCGTCCGTCGTCCGTCCGTTACACTTTTCCTTGTTTACGCGATAGAGTCCACAGTTTTCATCGGATTCTCTTCAAACTTTCACAGAATGATTGTACCATCATGAGGATCGTTCCTTTCGAAATTGGGTCAGATCCGTCAAGAAACACGGGAAAAGGGGCCTAATTAAAACTTAATTAAAAAATCTTTGTTTACGCGATAAAATCCACAGTTTTCACCAGATTCTCTTCAAACTTTCACAGAATGATTGTACCATCATAAGGATCGTTCCTTTCGAAAATGGGTATGATCCGTCAAGAAACATGGGAAAAGGGGCCTTATGAAAATTTAATTAAAATTCCATTAAAAATCCTCGTTTACGCGATAGAGTCCACAGTTTTCATTGGACTCTCTTTAAACTTTCACAGAATGATTGTTCCAACATAAGGATCGTTCCTTTCGAAATTTGGTATGATCCGTCAAGAAACATGGGAAAAGGGGCCTAATGAAAATTCAATTAAAAACTCCATTAAAAATCCTCGTTTACGCGATAGAGTCCACAGTTTTCATCGGATTCTCTTCAAACTTTCTCAGAATGATTGTACAATCATAAGGATAGCTCCTTTCGAAAATGGGTCTGATCTGTCATGAAACAGGGGAAAAGAGGCCTTATGAAAATGTAATTAAAAAATTCTCTAGAGTCCACAGTTTTCATCAGATTGTATTAAAACTTTCACAGAATGATTGTACCATCATAAGGATTGTTCCTTTGGGAATTTGGTCAGATCCATCTGGAAACACGGGAAAAGGGGCCTTATGAAAATTTAATCGAAAAATCTTTTAAGAAATACTCTTTAACACTCTGGAGTCAATAGTTTTCATCGGATTCCCTTCAAACTTTCACAGAATGATTGTACTATCATAAGGACTATTCCTTTCGAAATTTCGTATGATCCTTCAAGAAACACAGGAAAAGGGGGCCTTTTGAAATGTTTAATAAAAAATTCTCATTAATAATCTAGAGCCCACAATTTACAACGGATTCTCTCCAAACTTTCACCGAATGATTGTACCATCATAAGGATTGTACCTTTTGGAATCGGATATGATTCCTCAAGAAACATAGGAAAAGGGGCCTTTTTAAAATTTAATTCAAATATCTTTGTTAACACTCTAGAGTCCACAGTTTTCATCTGATTGACTTCAAACTTTGACAGAATCATTGTACCATCATAAGAATAGTTCCTTTCAAAATTTGGTATGATACGTCAAGGACCACGGGAAAAAGGGGCCCGATTAAAACTGGATTAAAAAAGTCCTCGTAAACACAATAGAGTCCATAGTTTTCAACAAATTCTCTTCAAACATTCCCAGAATGATTATTACATTATGTGGATTGTTCCTTTCGGAAGTAGGTTTGATCCATCAAGTTTCATGGGAAAAGGGGCCCTATGAAAATTTAATAAAAAAAATCTTAGTTAACACGTAATGGCCCTAGATTTCACCTGATTGACTTCAAACTTTCACATAATGATTGTACCATCATAAGGATTGTTCCTTTCAAATTGGGTCTGATCCATTGAGAAACATAGGAAAAGGGGCCTTAGGAAAATTCAATTAAAAAAAATTTAATTAATGCTCGTAAGTCCACAGATGAGATGGGGTTGTCTTTATACTCAAACAGAATAATTATACTTTTGTAAGAAGAGTTCCCTTTAGAATTGGTTCAGATCCATCAAGTAACATGGGAAAAGGGGCTATATGAAAATTCAATTAATAAAACCCTGTTAACACAATAAAGTCCACAGCTTTGATCAGATTTTGTTGAAACTTTCACAGAATGATTGGAAGGTCATAACTATCATTCTTTTCATAACAGGGTTTGAACTGTCAAGAAGCACAGGAAAAGGGGCCTTAGGAAAATTTCATTTGTAAATCCTTGTTACAAAGTCCAGAGCTTTCATCGGATTTTCTTCAAACATTCACAGAATAATTGTACAATAACAATGATTGTTGATGTTTGCATTAGACCTGATCCGTCAAGTATCACAGGAAAAGGAGCATTATGAAATTTAATTTTAAAATCATTGTACCACAATAAAGTCAACAGTTTTCATCAGATTCTGTTAAAACTTTCACAGAATGATTATTCCATCAAGAGGATTCTTTCTTTTCAAATTAGGCCTGATCTATCTAGTATCATGGGAAAAGGGGCCTTTAGAGAACTTTATCTATAATCCTTGTAACCAAGTCCAGAGCTTTCATTGGATTTTATTCAAACCTTCACAGAATCATTGTACAATAATCACGATTGTTGAGGCTGACATGAGACCCGATCCTTCAAGTATCACAGGAAAAGGAGCCTTATGAAAATTTTATTTTAAAAATTTGACACCAAGATAAAGTCTGCAGTTTTCATCAGATTCTGTTCAAACTTTTTCACAGAATGCTTGTACCATCATAAGGATTGTTTATTTCCAAATTGGGCCTGATCTGTTTAGTATCATAGGAAAAGGGGCTGTATGAAAAATTATTACCAAATCCTAATAAACACAACAATGCTTTCAGTCTTTATCAGATTCTCTTTTAACTTTAATAGAATGATTGTACAATTTGGATTGTTCCTTTGTAAATAAGGTCTGATTGGTTAAGTGACACAAGAAAAGGGACCTTATAAAAATTTTATTACAAAACATCATTATTACAATAAAGTCCTCAGTCTTTATCATTTTCTTCGAACTATCATTAGGATTGTTCCTTTGTACATTGGGTCTGATTTGTTAAGTTTCACGGAAAAAAGGGCCTTATGAAAATTTTATTACAAAAAAATTTCGACACAATTCAGTCCACTGTTTTCATTGATTCTCTTTAACTTTTAAAGAATGATTTTACCTTCATTAGAATTGTGCCTTTTGAAATTTGGTTTGTTCTGTAAAGTATTATGGGAAAAGGGGCCCTATGAGGAGTTCACTATAAACTCATTAACACGATAAATTCCATAGATTACAAAGATTGATTGTACCATCATTCCAATTGTTGATTTTGACAGTGGATCTGACTATAGCGAGGGTCACATAAAAAGGGGCCTTATGAAAAACTCTCTTAAATATTCTGGTTAACACAATGATGTCCCTTGATTTCACCGGATTCACTTCAAAATTTCATAGAATGGTTGTACAAATACTTAGATGGTTCTTTTCAGAACTGGGTACAATCCATCAAGTATCATGTAAAAAGGGGACATATGATTTTTTTTCAGATATTCTAGTAAACATAAAGAATTCCCAATATTTCATCGGATTCACTTTTAACTTTCATAGAATGATAAAACCAACAGTAAAATATCACGGTAAAAGGGGCCTTATGAGAACTTGAATTTAATATCTTTGTTAACACAATAAAGTCAACAGTTTTATTGGATTCTCTTCAAAGATGCATGGAATGATTGTGGCATTCGAAACACAGGAAAAGGGGCCTTACAGATTATCATTCAAAACATTCTTGTGTATGTGATGAAGATCACAATCATTATCAAGTTGTCTTTTAAATTTCACAGGACAATTGTCGGGTTGTAAGGAAAGTTCCTTTTGGAATGAAATTGATCCATCAGAAAACACAGGAAAAGGGGCCTTATTGATTTTCATTCAAAACAATCCTGTTTATTTGATTAAGTCCACAATTATTGTCAGATAAAGCCCCCTTTTTTTTGTTTATGCATTCTTCTTTGAGCAATTAACTTCCTTAAATATCATATTTCTTTAACGGAAAACTTGATAACCAGTAGAGCGTCTCAGGCCCTCATAGGCCTCTTGTTTTAAAATTCTATCAACCTCAATTTGTCGTCTGCATCTTCAAGTGGTAATGTGTTAAATGTTGCGCTAGAAAACCCCCCTTTTTCATTTTCAGCTGAGACAGAGAGCAAGAATGAAAACTTACCAATAAGTAGAATACTATGTTCACCTCAAGGTATTCTCATAAGCGGCTGTATTATTACTGGTACCGCAATGTGTTCTATTTTAGACCCAACACCAGAACCTCATTTACGACAAGTAAGAAAGTCACTTACTTTGCAATTTGATGAAATAAAGTAGATCCCATTAATCGATTCCGTCATAATCCAGATTTTCACGACCCAATACAAATATCTTAAGCATTGAAGAAAATGAAGAAATCGCTTGTTACGAAAACAAATTTGATTTCGTGAATTTTGAAATTGTCGTCTGCAACTCCTTTCCAAATTGGACTAGTTTAGATTTAAAAAATGTCAATACGTAAAAATACTATGTTCCCCTAAAGGTATTATCATAAGTGCCTGTGTCATTATTGGTACAGCAATGTGGTCAATTTTAGACCCAACACTAGAACCTCATTTACGACAGGTCAGGAAGTAGTAAGAACAAACAATATAAAACATATTAAGTTCCCCTTACTATGAATACTACTGCTAATACACTAGTATTTTATTATCATACCAATGATTTCTACTTATAATTGATTCATTTAATGGTGTTTAACGCCAATTTTAACAGTATTTCAATCAATTTGCGGCGGCTGGAGCACCTAACCGTGGATTCCTGGGATTTCTAACACCAGTACTACCACTACATCCTTTCCGAGCCTTCAGCTGCTCATCCTACGTGGTGGGAGACAAATGTCGGAAAAGATGAGTCCTATACGCTACCAACTGGGCTGTGACCGCGGTCCTCTAATTAAACTGAAAATAATAAAATTAGCGATTTTGACTGAGTCTGTGAGAGGGAAAGTTTTCAAATATTTATTTATTATATAAAACTTAATCATACCTGAATAAATATGCATTGGAACGACATGAAATTGTGATAGACATCTAGGTGCTTAATGGTATAAATCATTAAACCATGAGTTTTTCAGCGATTCTAAAATGATAATCAAAACTAGTGTCATATAAGCTTACTTGTTTGCATCAATGTATGGACTTTCCTAGCAAAAGGGACCTCTTTGGAATTTCAAAAAGTATCGATCCTGGTCTGATTGGGCGGATTGCGCAGACTGAAAAGGATCAAAACGTTTTATTTGTCGATTTTATGAATATAGGATGATCATTATACATAATTGTATATATCGATGGTTAAGTGCGAGGCAGTTGTAACTGCCTATTAACATATAGGCAGTTACAGCTGTTTGGCGCTGAGCCATCTATATATATGCGTGTCTAATTTAACCCTACTGGATCTAATCACTTTTCTCACCCTCGTCCTACTGAATAGTTATCACTTTTTATATTCTCAAACTTCTACATAGATTTATCAATATTGCATCCAAAGATTTATTCAAGACAATAAGAACAAGCTGGTAGTGTAGGCTAAGATCAGACTGCACATCTTTGCAGGCTGATCTTAGTCTATATTCCTGCCAAAGCCATTATCAAAGCAGGGATATCCCGTGATCAGCATTGCAAGCGTTGAAATATTTGTTATACAAAATCCCTTGAGGTATCTGTTCGCTTCACGGGTTATTTACCTTCGGTATTATCATAATCTCGCATTAAAAGTAAAATCCCCAAATACTTTTAAGCAAGGATCGAATTTCATTTTAATCTTAATTCGCTTTCAACGAATTTATTACAATCTATCTTTCAGTTCAATTTATCCCCTGAACTTGTTGGTGTGGTATTTCTGGTAATGGCCGTGGTTTACTCGATATCGGCTCCTTTCTGGGGATGGATAGCAGATAAGATTGTATGTGGAATAGATACTAACAGGAAAAAGGGCAAACTCCTTAGATAAAAGAAAAGCACTGGGGTATTTTAACTCATTCCCACACAGTGACACTTTCTAACGACACCCAAAATAAAGACATCGGAAAACATTGTTGAAAATGACGAAACTGCTTGTTACAAGCAATTTATTGATTATTCGTCGTACTTTCTACCCAAAAATTAAAACGTTTCAAAATTTCATCGACTATGAATTGTCGTTTGCACCTTCTTTCAATTTGGACCGGTCTAAAATTGTGTGGTGTGGTAATGGTTTAATTGTATAAAAATTATGTCAGCATTTTTCATATCAATTTACCTCTGTACTTTCTTTATTACTGTGCTATTGTAATTAATTGCACTATCTGTTTCACTTTATATAAACGCTTCACATGGGCCTGTAATGACATTTCCAACAAGTTAACAAGTAAAGACTCAGATCAGCTTGTTCCCCCCCCAAGTTTGATTAGTTTTCACAGTACGCTCAAAGTTTTTGTAAACGATCAACAAGTATGCTTGTGTCGATGTAGATCAGGGATACACAAGCATGATATTGTAAGCAATACAAGTACGTGGAAATGATAACGGTAGAGTGCACGTACATATTGGTAGCTGAAGCCGCCAAACCAAAAAGAAAATGCGGCACATAACTGTCAATTACTATCGGAGTTCAAAGTTCACTTCCGATCTAAATGAACGATTTGATTGGTCCATCGAATTTTTATTGACATAGCGATCAGTCATTTTTTCCTGTAAAAAATGAATCTATTCAGCTCAGTTTCAAGTTACATTTGTAAAAGGGGCCTTGTGGAAATCCAACTAATATTTCCACGTTAACAATTTAAAGTCTATATTTTCACTTTTTGTTCATCACACTTGCACAAAATGATCATAATTATAGGAATCGTATTTCTGTTATTTGGTTAATTCTGTAAAGTAACACTGGTAATGAGGCTTTATGAAATTTATTATAATATCATATTTAACACGACAAAATCTACATGTTTTTTTTTTGGGGGGGGGGGGGTAGGGGGGTTCTTCCTTTTCAAACCTGAACATATGATTGTAAAATGATAAGGATTGGAATTTGGCCACTTCCTTCATGTAAATCGGGGAAAAGGGGGCCTTGTGAAAAATTGATTTAAATACCGTCAATATCCCGATAAAGTCCACGTATTCATCGGGTTCCCTTCAAACTTACACTGAATTAATATATATATATATCTTTATTTCCTCCATCATTGAAGATTTACAAAAGAAACATACAGCATGAATGAAAACAAGCAATATACATGAATCAATTGACATCGATATCATAATAATAATAATTAAGAAAAAAAAAGTGATGCAGAGAGAGAGAGAAAGAGAGAGAGAGAGAGAGAGAGAGAGAGAGAGAGAGAGAGAGAGAGAGTGAGAGAGAGAGAGAGAGAGAGAGAGTGAGAGAGAGATAGAGAGAGAGAGAGAGAGAGAGAGATTTGTCACACAAGTCCTAATGCACCCAACTTCGCCGAAACGAAATATGAAGTTCGGAAAAAAGACTGTATATAACATTAATATATATTTTCCTTATTCTAAAACCCTTTCCGAGGAAGTTTTGTTGTCGTTTCAATAATTGGATAATCACTCTAGAAAAGAAAGTGAACACATTTAAATCAGGAATTTAACAAGTAAGTAATATTGTATGCCTTCTTCTCATTTTGACGTAATTTGAATACTTGATTGCAAATACCTTATTTATCAACTTTATAAAATAGATCGAAAGTTATGAGGGAAAAGAAGTTGTCGCTGGTAACAATTGAGTATGTTTTCTTACTGATACTTTGCACTCATGTCGTTCACAACGTATTTAAATCTAGTCAGGAAAGGGTTAAGAAACGGACCATTGAGCTAATGAAAAACTGATGACTGACTGAAAGACACAAGATAATGACAAATGATAGAAATTATATGGAAAATTTG
Source organism: Fragum fragum (assembly GCA_946902895.1). Classification (NCBI taxonomy): domain Eukaryota; kingdom Metazoa; phylum Mollusca; class Bivalvia; order Cardiida; family Cardiidae; genus Fragum; species Fragum fragum. The sequence goes on along the minus strand of OX336366.1, from coordinate 43,211,525 downwards.
GGAAAAATAATTAGAAATAGTTTACACATAGGTCAAAACACAAACATGTGTATATTCAAGACTTAAATGCTTGGGCACCTTCCCATCAATAATTATGGTGACCAAATGAAACTATATTTGCACCAAGCTCTGTGCAAAAATTTCAAAACTAAACTATAAAAGTTTATGAAACTATTTCCTAGAATGGAGGTTAAATTCTCATTTAGACCAAAAAGTGCTTTTGTCAATTCTCTGTGGTCCAATGATAAAAGAAAGTTTGTCACCGTATAATCAAAATTCTCGAGAACTGACCGAACAAATAAATTACGACAATCTTGTAAAACTATACATTCAGTAACTATATGCTCGCATTTACTGCAAAGAATGTCATTTTTTCCACATTTGTTACAATGTTTATCAAACAAAGCTAGAAATGATATCAATTGTGCAAGGGAAAAGCATTCATATAACTGATTCGGATTAATTCTAGCAAACATCCACAGCGAACGGTCGTTAAAGTCAACCTGGATCTGCCTATACAGTGAGAATTCCTCTGAGGATGTTCTTACTTCGCATTCATTGATATAGAATGCTTTTACGCTGCATGAAATACACCAATTCCAAGAATACTTTGAAGGAAAACTACCACTTGAAATAAAGTCATCCAATACATCAGTGAGGTTATATTTAGCTAATATATCTATGATTTCGGGTAAGAAACCTTTATAAGGAGAGGAGCCATGCGAAAATGAACAAAGGCGATATAAAAACAACTGCTTGACAGCACAATCTCTTTCGAGGCGACATAATTGACCAAGAAATGACAATTTACGTAATTCAATATAAGCCAATAATGGTAAAGCGCCTAACAGCCCTAGAACAATATCTGTCCTTGACCTTGAATGCAGTCCCTGGATTTGTTTCAAGCATAACCTATGTGATCTTTCGAGAGTCAGCTTGTCAATTTTTGAAAGGGGTGGTAGCAGCTCACATCCAAAAAGAGCCCTTGGTAGAACAATTGATTTGTAGATTTTATGACTAGTTAGCGGATTCAGACCATAACGATAAAGACCGTCTTTTATAAGTCCAAAGAAAGAACCTCTTAACTTGCGATCTATTTGTTTTACAGAAGCTAACGAAGACGCATATTTATCATAATAAATGCCTAGGTATGTGACTGACTCAGCCTCCTCAATACAATAACCGCCAATAAACCATGTTCGCGACCGACGCTTAAAATCGCGTTTAGTTTCATTAAATATAACAACAGAACATTTAGAAGGATTGTACTGAAACCTCCAAAGGCGTGAGAATTCATAACAAATATTCAACATGGCTTGAAGCGCATAAGCAGATAGTGATAACAAGGTCATATCGTCTGCAAACGATGGAGCACATAAATTTATTCCATTTATTCGAAATCCTAAATTACTACCCACAAGTTGAACAATAAGTGAGTCGATGAAGATTAGATACAAAAATGGGGACCAGACCCCGCCTTGACGCGTACCTTGTAAGACGGGGAACCAGTCGGACTGGAATCCGTTATAAATGACGCGGCTATACATGTCCGAGTGCATTGCAATGACAATCTTTAATAGCTTGTTATTTACGCCAAGTTCATTTAATTTGAAAAAGAGACCATCATGCCATACTCGATCGAATGCCTGGCGAGCATCAAGAAAACAAGAATAAAGTTTACTACCGTTATCTTTACAATAGTGTATACATTCACTTAAGACAAAAGAAGTCATGGTGCTACTCATATTTTGCTGAAATCCACCTTGGAGTGAATGAAGTTGTGTATTAATGGACTTTTGCAAACGATTTAATAAGACTTTTTCAAATAATTTGAGAATTGAAGACGATATCGTAATTGCCCTATAACTATTCGCTTCTGTTTTAGGCTTGCCTCCCCCTTTATATAAGGTTAATATGAGTCCATATTTCAGTGCAACTGGTACATAATTAAAAGAATACATCAGATCAAAAAGAAATGTTAGGGCAATGGTAAATTATAAATTAAATACATTTTTACCTTTAAGTGGTTAATTCTGATGTTTTCAGAGCTCTCCTAAGCTTATGAAGTGTTACATCCTTGCTAGAAGTAAAAAGGCAGCCATCTTGTAAATAAACTGAAATATCCTTAAAAGCAAGCAAGATGCAAGCAAGATGCAACATTGGGGAATCATTGATACACATTGGACATATTATTCAATTTTCATATCATATGTTAATGAGTTATAAATGAGAAATTCTCATTTAAACTACCCTCTATTACAGTCATTGGCCTTTATTGCAACTTGCGTCCCAACTTGTAACCCCTCCCCCTTTTCCCCAATGTTGCATCTTGTTTGCTTTTTAGGATATTTCAGTTTATTTACAAGATGGCTGCCTTTTGACTTGTTTATTTATTTAGTCAAATACGAGTAGTATACGGTGAAACACTTTTCAACAGGTTTCTAGAACTCTCGGACTCTTTTAAGATAATTACTCTTGTATCAGGTTTTGAAAATATTATAGAGAATGGTTTCTGGTCTGAAAACTCATTATTCTTTGTTCTACCTATTTTAAGTAAACTTTGGTATATTTATAATTCATCTGTAACATGATTATGGCATATTTATAGTATTCGTGTCGTTGTTTAGCGATTGAAACCTCGTAGCTACAGCTTTGGTTGTGGGCTTTTGGTCGTCTACCAACGATCTGCGATATACAAGCTTTAAAACGTTTATTCAATAAAGTTTAAGAACAAACAGTAAGTCAGTTATAAATACGTCAGGTAGAGCGACATATGATGTTCTAAAGCCATCTTAGGTCTTTTGTGTTTTCTGTTTTTTTTATTATTATTATCTTGTTTGTTTGTTTGTTCGTTCGTTTTTAACTACATGTATATGTTTTTCTAACTTTGTTTACCGTTTGAGCGGTGCTTTTGTTGTTCGCTTTCGGTTGACAAGGGTACGTTCTCGTTATCTCGCTACTTTCAATTTGTGTCTACTTCATCCTTGTTTTGTATTCTTTTCGGTTTCGCAATTAATACAGCAAGTATGGGTGAAGGAGTGGCACACTTAAAACCTTTCTCGTTTAGATCGATAGACTAGTCCAAATTCTGAAAGGTTCGTCATAAGCAATTTCAAATTACGTTTTCTTACTGAAAAATTACAGATAAAGTTCATGAGTTCACAATTGTATTGGAAAGGGTTAAAATTCCGATGTTTGTTTCAATGTTTGTATCTAAATGTTTTTCTTTTCATTGTGTTGTCTTTATTGTGCTCTTTTTTGTATACCTATGTATTTTGTAGTTTTGCTCGCCTACATGGCGGAAATAAAAGATAATAATAATAATAAATAATCCCTTGTCTATATATAGTATTTCTAAAAGGCCTAGTTTGACTTTTGGGTCATTTTAGCGAATATCTAGCATACGTAACCGCTCCCTGTGGGTACGAGTATTCAAGTAAGTTATGCCTTATGGCCTTATTCAACTGTGAAAGTTGTCTTTATGCAGTCTAGGCTGTCTGGTTACATGCACCGGTTTATATTTATAAGTGAATAGGAACTCACCTGTTGGCTGACTTTCACTCGGCTTTAAGGATATTTGACCTTCCGTCTGACTTTGACATAATCCTCAAATCCTTAAACTTAACTTATATTCTCAATCTTTTGACACTTATGGTGACAATATATCTCGTATAATTTCAACTGGTGATAGGCTTTCACTTGCGTCTAGAAAAGTGTTCTTGATCTTGTCCTACTTAATTGAGATTGATTTTGCTTCAATATAACATACATTGTTTATCATTGTATTGTCATATTCCTTAAAGAACTTCAACCGTTTGTAGTTTTTCACTGGGTGACCCTGACCTTTAACATTATTAAAAGAAAAGGTCTTTTCTTTAATTTACATTATATAGTGCATAGTTAAATCTCATTAACCTATTACCAGCCGACACAACTTTAGACTAGTCTAAATTCAAAGATTTTGCAGACGATGAATTTCAGTTGATGGAATTTTGGATTTAATTTAACTTTTGGGGTAGAAAACATTTTGGATACTGAAGAAATTGCTTGTGACAATCAATTTCTTATTTTTTTCTACAATGTTTTCCCAAACTTTTTTTCTTGGAGGCGTAAAAAGAGTCATCATGCGGGAATGGCTTCAGAACTCTATATCAGTGTTAGCCTTTGCTGTTGTATCAAGTGACTTTGACCTTTGACCTTATTTTACGAAAGTGCTTTAATTTTGACTCACATTATACATATCATGCTATTATCTCATTCAGAACCCCAGTTGGTCCCAGGCCTTACTTTTCATCTAGTATGGTGACCCTTGCTTTTGATATACTAAATTTTAATTCTTTATTTCCACATTCCTTTAATTGAGAACGGATTTGGTCCAGTGGTAACGCGTTTGACCCCAGAGTCATGGTTACCTTGTTCTATTCCCCCGCTTCTCTAGTCATATAGAATGAGACTTTAAACCAAGGACCATCTCTATATCCCCCCCCCCCCCCACACACACAAATAATAATTGAATCAATTCAACATACTTTTTATTATAACATGTATATGATCCTATTCCATGCGGAACTTCTTAAGGTTGGAGGTTATCAATAAGTAACTTTAACTTTTTTTCATTTCTTAAAGTGTTTTTTCTTTTTTATTTTGATATACCGCGTAAATTTTACTATAATATCTCATACAGAATTCTACCAATCGTTATCATTCACTTTGCATCTATCATGGTGACCCTGACCTTTCATCGATAGGATTAAACGGTCCCTTTCATAACTTATCTATGTAATATGATTATAGTCAATATGCGGTGTTATAGTTTCTTAGTCTTTCACTTTGGGAACTTATATTTGATCCGTTATAAAGACATTTCTATGATTCATATATACATTATATAGTTCATGACTATAATTTGCATCTTTCTGACTTTAACTTTGATATTTGTTTAAATTCTGGTTTTTGACAATATGCTTTATAGAGCATGAAGAGCGAATCAAGCCCTTACTGGCCTTTTGATTGTACAAATTAGCCTGCGTTTTGGAGAGCAACTGGCTTTCCTATGACATTGCCAGTATGCGAATTTGGTGTGGGACAAACACATTTTGAACTACTTTCATAAAACAGTTCTAAAGGGGAACGAGGGAAATTAAGACGAATAACAATCAAATATTCTTAAGTGTGTCGTTACACAGAATGCATTTGCTTGTTCGTCTGATATTCTTTTAATCAAACAAGTTTCAAAACAAAAAAGAAAAAGATTTAGCAATTTGCCTTTACTATGATTCAATGAATTCATTTGAAAATCGGGTCAAACGATAGAGTTCACATAACTGTGCATTTTTACTGTTATTCTAAAAACAGATGCGTAAATTTTAATATTCTCTTAAAATAGATGAGATGTTAAATGGAACTAGTACAGGTGTCTGCTAGGATATTTTACAATTAATTCCTTTACAGGCGAAATAATGTAAGAAAGCGTAATCTTTTTAACAACCCATTACCCGATGACAAAAGTTTAGTTTGATTCTAATTAGAGCAAACTTTTTGAAGTTGATATATTTTCAGGATCATTCACTTAATGGAAAGAAAAAAGTGTGGGTAATGAAGAAACTGTTTCTGTAAGCCGTTTCTCCTTTTTACACAACGCTTTCCAGGGCTTATTTCTTCAGGAGGGTGGTTCGGGGAAAAGGCTTAGCAATAGTATCTCTGAAATGAAATTGAAACTTTCACACAAAGTTAAATTCCTAGACAGCGATTTATATATTCATAGGAAAAATAAGTGATACTCTTCTTCGAGCGAATTCTGTAGACAGGTTGTAAGCATTATAATAAGAGTTGCTCTCCAACACTACTTTCAGTTCTTTGATTAGCTTTTACGGGTGTGCGTTTAGTTAACAACTACATACCAATCAAAGTACTGAAAGTACTCTAAGCTAGCAAAGCATGGTTGAATTTTGAAAACGTTTCCTTCTTGGGTAGAAAACATTGTGGACATTGAAGAAATTGCTTATACAAGCAATTTCTTCATTGTCCACAATGTTTTCCATAGCCTTTTTCCCAAGGCGGAATTGATAGGGAATGGGTTACATAGCGTGCTTTTGAGAGAGTTCAATACAACTTGAATAGAGTATGCAATATTCCTGAAATACTTGAGAACTACTTTTAATGGCGTAGGCATTTAATGGATTTAGTGGTTAAGCCTCCAATGACAGTTTGCACTCGTTGAACTTTGAGACGACCTCAAAATTTCGTCTGTTATCTTAAGCTATCAAAGCTGTCGCTTTGCTAGCTAAAAAGGATCCACTTGATCCATTTGATACAAGGTCAATCTTGCTTAAGCGACCACCTCTATTAAGTGACCACTCCTATTAAGCAATAATAATCCATAAGCTTTTGAAAAGTAAGTTAAAGAACTTGCTAAAAACAACAACAGCCCAACTAAATCCTATGTTGTTTCGACTCATTAGGATCGTCTCAATGAGACGTCTATCATCACCATGTCACACAAACTATACTCTGTGACCATCATATGTTTTCGAAAATCATAACTAATCTCTTCCGACTGTCGTGTTACTTTAGTTTTGGCCCTTACTTGTGGATTTTCGCCATTCTTTGCAGAATGACCAGCGTCTATTCCTGTCACTCGGTTTTGTGGGAGCGTGTATTGGATCTCTTTTAATAGGACCTTCACCCTTACTAGGACTTTCAAGAGATTTTAGGTAAGAAATCAAAATTCTAACTAGGCGAACTTAAAGTATGCCAAATTCGTGGTGTAATAACCAGGTAATCTATTCACTTTCAAATACTATTGTGAATGAATCTTAGTTAATGCTCGGTTGTTTAGATTTGACAAAACTCGAGATTTTACAGTAGTCATTATCCATAAATGCACTTTACTTGTTTTATCTATGTGATTGTCCCGCGTATTCCTGAAAAAAATGCCTGAAAAAGAGAATTTGATATAGCAGAGGTCAGCTAGGGTTAGCATTCCGAAGACAATTATAGAGTAGCTCAGAATGGTCATTCTAGAGTTAGGAAATATTCAAAAAGCATAAAATTCCGACCCTGATTAGCCTGCTGTGTTCGTGCAGGCTGACAAGAGCCGATACATATCGCATCTTCCAGGAGGTCCTTTTTGCGCTGAAGGATTACATACTAAACCATTCGCGGCGGCTGACAATCAATAGACAAGTCAAATAATTCATATAAACCGAAAGTGCACTTTGAACTCCAACATCGGCCGCTATCTATGTGAAGCAATTTTGATGGTTTTGCGACCTAAACCCCTCAACTTAAGCTTATTCAAGCTGTTTAGGTCGCGAACCATTTTACTCGTTTCTAGTCAATAATTTTTAAAATCAACGCTGTTTAATACCGAAGCGGAACATCCTGTTGGAGTCAGTTGGCGTTGCAAGCGGAGTCCGTCAATTGTGAAAATAAGATAGAATATATCTTGTTATTGGTGATGACTTAGGAAAGAAACCATTACCAGTATGTAGTTCATTGTTCTACACCTTAAATAGTATGTATTGCTCTTACCGATTGCCAGACGATAATAAGGCAGATTGAAATTGAAAGGAGCTGCAGACAACAGCTTTAAGTTCATAAAATTTATAAATGTTTGCCTATCATTGAACAATATTTGCAAGTAATTCCTTATTTTTTCACAATGTTTTTTCTTGAAAGCTTTTTTTCCCATATGGGTCGTAAATTGCGTACTGCGTGGAAAGTGGGTCAAAACCACATTTTATTTGCTTGTTTCTATTTCGCATTAATGATGATTTTAATGCATGAACAGTAAAACATGAATTAAGCAACCATTCAAGCGACGGCCCAAAAGTGGTCACTGAAGAGAATGCTCGCTTAATACACTTTTTGTGACATGAATATGATGAATCTATTTTCTTGCATACATATCGAGGGCTAATTGCAATACTGTTCTAAGTGTCTATACATTGTATAAGAATAAGAATACTAAGAATAGTATCACAATTAAACTTCGATTGGTTGTTGGAACTCAATAGAATCGTCTAAATGGTTCCGACAAACGCAGGATTTAGTCAAAGTATTTTTTCAGGCAACTTGTCAGCTTTTAGAAAGGAAATTTTAATTAAAATCTCTGGTCGCCTAATAAAGGTGGTTGCTTCAGCAAGTTTTCTGAAACTTTAATTTTAGAAACAGTTAACTTTAATTATGCTTTGTCCTTTTTCAGTGGACTGTGGTTAGTTGTGACATCTTTAGTCATACTTGGAGCATCAGGTAGTTTGTGTACAATACCAACTTTTGATATGTATTTTACTTTGGCCGAGTAAGTCATTTGTATTTTTAGTTTTTATATCACACTGTCCTCATATGAGCTTTGTGACCATTGAATGCTTGCCATCTGTCTTTTGGCGTCCATCGTCCGTCGTGCGGCGTCAACAATTCAAGTGTTAACATTTAAAGAGGCCTCTATTTGGAAACAAGGGGAATGAACATTAACGGTAATGTCTGTTTGTTCACGTTATGGGCTACAGTTTTATATTCAATTTTGATGAAACATGTTTCAAAATGATTGTAAGGTCATAAGGATGACGCCTTAAGACAATTGGAATGATGTATCGAAATATAAAGGTACAAGGGCCTTATTGAAAACTAATTACTTTACATTCTAGCGGCCAAACAGTTGGATAATCTTAATTATACGTTGTCAAAATGACTGTAAAGTCATCAGGCTTAACCTTATAGAAATTTGGAGAAGTTTCATTAAAACCACACATAAAGGGCCTTAATGAGAATTTCTTTCTTTACAGTCTAGGGCTCCAATATCGGTCTAATCTTAAGGAAACCTTGTCTGAATGATTGTGGTGTTTTAAGGATTAAGCCTAAAGAAAATAAGAAAGTTGATTTGAATACACGTGAGAATAGGCCTTAATGAAATTTTCTTTCTTTACGGACCAAAAACCACTATTTATGCCCAATCTTGATGAAATGTGACCAGAATAATTGTTTGGGCTTAAGGATATATCTTGTCTAAAATGGGAAAGTTCTATTGGAAAACACATGAAAATGAGCCTTTTTGACATTTTCTGCCATGTTTTTGCTCAATTTTGATGAAACACCGTCTGATTATTCATCAGTTTATATGTATAAATCATATAAAAAAGGAGCCCAGCAGAGGAAAGGGGATCTTATACAATTTTGTCATCATAAACAAATTTGATTTACTTTATTTTATTGTTTCTTCACGAACAAGATCTTCTTTACAGTTTCATGTTCCTGTTAAATTGAGAAATCAGGTGAGCGATCTAGAATCACCTTGGCCTCTTGTTTTGTATTCAGAATATATTCAGATTGAAGGTACTGAACATCATCGCTTCCATCGAATATATATTTAAGGAATTTAACTTTTTATCTTTTTCAAATATAGACAATTTTAAAATATTCTATTTCATCATTTGAAGATTTCGAATAATTGAGAAACAAGGGGTGCTTATCGACGGTTCATTATGGTACAATATTAGAAAGTACACGATATTTTTTCACAAGAAATCAGAAGAAAAGCATCAAATACAAAACAGGATACAATTGACCAATCGCTGGCTCAGCCGACTTACTCCATTTGCCACGCCTATCGACTCCAACATGAAGTTCCGCTTCGATTTTAAACGGCGTTGTTTCAAAAGAATTAAGGCCAGTAGCATGTAACAAAAAGTTAGTATAGTTTGTTGGCGATTTAAACGTCATAACTACAGCTTATTTAAGGTTCAAAGTTTTTTTTTAAAATGGCTGCCAGTACCGGAGTTCAAAATCCATTTCTGGTCTAAATTAATGATTTGATTGGTCGATTTGTTATTTGATTGACAGTAGCGATTGGTCAATTATTTATTTCCACTTAAACTTCTTATCAGGAAAACATCTTTCAAGGTCAGTGTTGACTTTCTTCCTAAAAAGCATCTTTTCACAGAGACCTTGGATATGAAGATGACACAAGGACCTACAGTATGGTGTCAGGTCTATGGATGGCCATGTATTCATTTGGGTAAGGATATATTTTAACATGTTCATGGCGTTCCTTACAACTGACTGATTGCCAGCCCCTCCCACTTACTCCGTTGATCCCAAGCGGCCAAATCGCAGCGGTAGCATGTAAGACTATCAATCAGGAGGTCCCGAGTTCGATCCTCGGTCGCGATAAATATTCTTTCCGACATTTGTCTTTCCACAAATGGGTGGATATTCGTAAACATCAGTGGGATGAGCAGCTTGAGGCTTGGAGAGGGTGTAGTGGTAGTGCTGGTGTGAGAAATAGCAGGAATCCATAGTTAGATCTCTAGCCGCCGCACTATGAATGAATTCTGTTAGAAGTTTCGTATAAAACGATTCAACTAACCAATCAATCAATCTAACTGTTGGCTCCCCCCATTGACTCCGACAGAAAGTCCCACTTCGATTGCAAACGGCATTGTTTTTCATAATTTATGGTTACTAAAAAGTAAAATTGCTGGTTAGCAACCTAAAAATCGTAACTATAGCTTGAATAAGCTGACAAAGGTCTTCGCGTCTTCGCGACACGCGTCTTTGTCTTTCACTAAATGCATAATGATAAGTAGTACTGAAATAACTGGAATACTGATGGAAGTAGGGAACAACTAGAGTAGAATAGTAGAGTATCGATAATTAACATACCAATTCAGTGATCGCTTTACTATCTTATTGTCCTATTTGCCGTCATGATTTAGAAAAAACAAAACAATAGCAATTTTTTAAACAACATAAAAATTAAATAAATTTCAATTTTGCCTGGTGAAACAGGTTTCAATATATAATTATCGCTCTTTTTTTCTTCTATTCTAGGGACTTTATTGGTCCATCCATGGGAGGTGTTATGACAGATTCAATAGGATTTAATAATATGTGCACGTGCATTGCTGTTGTGTGTTTACTAATGGTAAGACTAAATTATTCAACCCGTTATCAGACGACAAAAGTTTAGACTGTTCCAATTTGAAAGAAATTTCACAGCAGGTTAAATTGAAAATGATTACCAAATAAGGCAGAAACCCCGTGTTAACCCTTTCCTGTTTATAGCCGAGAAAATATTGCAGAAAAAGAATAAATTGTTTTTAAGAAGCGATTTCTTCTTTTTCCACAATAATTTCTACCCTACTGACAGATTATTTTGCAAAATAAATCCGCTTTTAATATTCTTCTGCAAGACATTTGTCTAACATTGTGCGAAACAGGAAAGGGTTAGAATTAGTAAATGATTACCAAAAAATGTTGAAACCTTGTGAGGAAAGTATACTTTCTTGTAACAAGCAATTTCTTCTTTTCCAATGCAGTTTTTCGTGACTAGCTTCTTCATGGCGTCAAGAATCACAGCTTTGGGGTAATGTTATTTATCATCAGATGGTCTACTAATATATTTATATAAAAAATGTCGGTCTATAGAACTTCTGGAAATTCTGATCCCACAACAATTTAGATTGGTTGAAACATATTTTATTTACATAAAAAATTAATGATAACTACACGCACATTTAGGCAATCGAAATTTATTTAAGTGATAAAGAGAATACTTTTTTGTTTTCATGGCGGTATGAAACGAAAAGACAAAACACACTCTATAACCGCGACACATTTGTAACCTATCTCAGGCTTGTGTTCAGCAATATTTGCCATATTTTTGTCGTTCAAAGCGATATCCCCTGTCACACAGCCGTCCTTATAAAAAATGTTTTCAAATTATTTAGCCAAATGACCATCATTTGGGGATTGGTTATATCCTTATTCAACTTTGTAGTATTTTTTAGACAACTGGCAGCACTTATTAAACACTTCAACTATTTTCTGTACACCCATAGCTGTATTTGGGTGGTTTGTGTGCTTATGATAAACGACTTTCTAGTTTTCATGCGTTTTTGTTTTTTTTGTTGTTTGTTTGTTTTTTTCTTTCTAAAAAAACGGGAGTTGTTTTTGCGGTATTAATTTAACTTAATATTCAGTTATGTTCATCCCTATTCCAGGCATCCATATTAACACTGGGTCACCTTCGTACTTCATGTTCCGACTGCTATAAGGATACGATACACTCGCTCCAGAAACGATCACCCGAGGAAAAAGCTAGGATATTTTCTCACTATGTTCCTATCTAAAATACATAATTATTCTTCAAATACATAGGGAATATAACGTTACGATAGAAAATACTACATAAGAAAGATAATATTTTCCACCGCAGCGAGGAGCAAATATCAGATCAATATCGTAAAAATAATATTCCTTTTATTATATACCCTTATATTAAATAAATTCGATGAAACTATTACAAAAATCTGTGTTTCTGCAAGCATTTCCCTCCTCCTTTTGGCCTACCATTCTGGTTGCGCTAATTCGCATTATGACGTCATATATAGAATGAAATAGCGTCTTATATGGATACGTATTTGACACCATCTGGCGTGTCAGATTTTGTCTATGTGGAATGTAGATATTTATATAAACTTGTCTTTGAAGTGCAAGCAAAGAGAAATAAATCATGGAAATAAGTAAATTCGGAAATTGAGTAATCATCCCTGTATCATCTTTCGCTAGGTCCAGAGGTTTTCATTGATGGGTTGATTGATTGAATAGGGTTTAACAGCATTTTTAACAGTATTTTAGTCATATCGCAGAGGCTGGAGTACCTAACAATGGATTCCTGGTATTTCTCAAACCAGTACAACCACTAAATCCTTTCTTAGCCGCCAGCTGCTATCCCACTTAGGTTTACGATTATCCACCCATCGGTGAGAGACAAGAGGGAGGACGAAGAACCGCCATAATTGCCACACTTGATTTATAAATATTCCACATAGTTTTACGGAGACGGATAATTTTCTACAATACATTAGCTGACTATTTGTCATCTGCACACTATTTCACCTTTAGTCTCAAGAAACCTTCTCCCGATAACCCATTCCAACTCAATCCCTCCTTTTTACACCCTTCAAGAAAAAAAAGTTGGGAAAACATTGTGGAAAATGAAGAAATTGCTTGTATCAAGAAATTTCTTCATTATCAACAATGATTTCTATCCAAAAAGGTGAAAAAAAATAAAATTCCACCAACTTGAAATTGTCGTCTGCATCTTCTTTCAATTTGGACCAGTCTAAAATTTTGTCAAGTGGGAATGGGTTAATATCTGAAAAACGAAATAACATATGATTATATTTTTGAAATAAGTTAACCGCCCCAGATAAAAAACTGTTGAACCTTTATCATGTATGTGGTTTAATAGACAAAATTGTCTTTATTTCCTGAATTATTGGACTTTTATTTTTGTGTTTCAAAAACAGGCGTTCTGATTGGTCGAAAAAAATTACTCATAACTCAATGAACAAAATTTTGAGCAAGCACCGATTTTGTATGCTTCCGCAAAAATAGTCTCATACAAAAAAGTATCAAAATGTGTAATGTGTTTGCTTTTTTCGCTCGATGCTATTAAATTATAAGAAACGAAGCGAATATTTTTTTTGTTTTCATGGAGTAATGAACCTAAAAACCTAATCACACTTATGTATGAATCGGCTTCGCAGATTCGTACAGTGTTATTAGTTATTTCGGTTCATACCTCCACGAAAACAAAATAATATTCTCTTCATCTCTTAAATAAATTTATATATGATATATAATACGACAGAGGCTATTGAGGCTGATTATACGAGTATTAGACTTTGATTCACACATTCAAATCAGTGAGAGGGGGCCAATGAAATCAAAGAAGAGTTTTCAATTGAAAATGACAGTACCCGTGCAACTAATAATATATTTAGCCCAGCAGACGAAAAGCTACCTTCCAAGAACTTTGAAAAGTATCGACCCTGATAAGACTGCGCGGTTGGAAACTTCTCAATTGTGGTAGATTTTTCAGTCTAAGCCTTAGATCAATTCTTTTTTGCTTGACAAGTCAAAAATTAAGGATTCATGGAAATTGCAACTATAGACTTCTTCATTTCCACAATGTTTTCCAAAGCGTTTATCTAGAATAGTAATAATTAGACAATTTTAGGACCATCATATCTTTGGGATTTTCATACCTGATAATGAATCGTCTACTGGGAAAACGGATCGTATATTTTTGTACAGAGAGGCCAAAGTTCTCGACTTTAACTATTCATACACAATGACGCTATTTCACGCCCCCTAGAAATAAAGCTTGGGAAAACATAGTAGAAAATGAAAGAAAGCGACGATAAATAAATGGAAACATACCGGTTTCGTAGTCAATGCTATCATGCGCCTAGCATGCGCTATAAACCAATCTATATAGTAATATTCATTTTTCAAGCTTAACATGCATAAATTCCTCCTTTTATATATTTGATTTTCATACCTAACATATTTGACAATCATTTTTCTTTTTCGGCCAATATACGTCCAATAAAAGTGTTAATATTTTTTAACCCTTCCTGTTTTTCAAAATTTTAGACGTATCCAATATCAAAGAAGTTACTGACGACAATTAAAAGTGAGTGCAATTCTAAAAGTAACCAACCCTCAGTGTAGAAAAAATTGTTGGAAAACAGGAATTTGCTTGTAACAACCAATTTCTTCTTTTTCCATAATTATTTTCACATGTATAAAATCACAATGTCGTTAAATCCCGGGTTTATTCAGAAAAGGGTTATATAGATGCAGTTCTAAAATTCTTTGTCTTCTAGGGAAAGAACCGTGATAGAAAACCAAGAAAACGCTTGCTACATGCTTGTCACTAGCATTTTCTTTATTTTCCACCACGTTATAACATTTTTCTTCACGAGCTTTGAGAAAAAGCTGTAGTGTGTGAATATCAGCTGCGATATCGTAGCCCTCTTTTTGATATTTTGATGGGGAGGGCTACAACACTTGCCCTCTTTTCTTCTTGTTGCAGTGCTCGGAGTGATTCACTCCGGGCACTTTGAGGTCAAGTACTGAAAGTTGTGCAAATAGTACAAAACCAAGTTAAATAACTAAATTGACCATTTATTTTTCAATCTCAATAAATAATTATCTTCAAAAAGTCGGATATTCTATGCGTGTAAGTCTCGATTTGTTACATCTTCGGAAAATCCAAGATTTCGGCCATTTGAATCAAATGTCAGCCATTCTTGCTTTTTGATAGAGAGATCTCACGAGACTTCGCTCTTCCCGCCAAAACGATAGCAAATGAAAATTAAGGTCACCATAATCGGAAGAACCAATTTCTTCTTTTTCCACAATGTTTTCTCATATATAAAATCACAGCCGCGTTAAATGCCGGGTTTGTTAAGGAAAGGGAGATGTGGATACAGTTCTAAAATTCTTTGTATTTTAGTGAAGTTTAAATGATAGAAAACCCAGAAAACGGTTGTTACCAGCTTGTCACCAGCATTTTCTTTATTTTCCACCACGCTTTTTCATTTTTCTTCATGACCTTCGAGAAAAAAGCGGAATGTGTGAATATCAGCTGCAATATCGTAGCCCTCTCTCTGATATGTTGATGGGGAGGGCTACAACACTTGCCCTCTTTTCTCCTTGTTGCAGTGCTCGGAGTGATTCACTCCGGGCACTTTGAGGTCAAGTACTGAAAGTTGTGCAAATAGTACAAAACCAAGTTTAATACCTAAATTGACCTTGACCATTTATTTGTCAATCTCAATAAATGTTTATCTGCAAAAAGTCGGATATTCTATGCATGTAAGTCTCGATTTGCTGCACCATTTGAAAATCCAAGATTTCGGCCATATGAATCAAATGTCAGCCATGTTTTTTTCTTTTTTGACAGAGAGATCTTACGAGACCTCTCGCTCTTCCCGCCAAAACGACAGCAAACGAAAATTAAGGGCACCACAATTGGAAGACAAAGTATTTTTGAAAACAAAACGGTTATGATAGAAAGTAAGAACAAAGTTGTATGAAAGTACACAGGTGATAATTGAATTGAATTGAACAAAATACAGATATTGACGATTATGTACCTTTGATGATAAAATTTTATCAATGGTAAGTAAAAAAAAAGCATACAGTGATTTTTTACTAGCACCTGTTATGACAGCATGACAGTGGTAAACATCGTGACGTTTTAATACATCACATGACCAAACATATGTAATGGCTGTCAAACTTATGATTTTTTATTTATATACTGAAAAGAAACCGGTATTAAAAAATTGATACAAATGATATTCTGATTGTTTTGATAGAATTTGTCAGTAATATCAACATATGTATGAAATTGATCAGTAGATAACAGCTCATCACTCAACATACAATATTAGGATCTGCAACAAGGAGCAAAGAGGGCTACGATATCGCAGCTATGTGATAATTGACCAATCGCGGCGTCAATCAAATAATCAGTCCACCAATCACATCATTCAATTTGACCAGTAGAGAGTTTTTGAACTCCGATATTGTCCGCCAGTTTGTTAACCTTTCTTCGGTTGGAGTCAATGGGCGGGGCCAACGGAGTCAGTGGGCGAAGAAAGCGATTGGTCTATGGTTTATGTAACAGTATGAGTTATTCTAGATGATAAATCGGCACTATCCTGCTCACAATTAATGGCAAACATATGTTTCATTCATTCTTATAAAATCATACCAAAAGTAAAAAGCGTAATCGTTCTTGATAATCTGTTTTGTTTAACCTATTACCAGACGACAGAATTTTAGTCTGGCCCAAATTGATAGGATTGCAGACGACAATTTAAAGTTCCGGCGTTCATTGTCCGACGTCTATTGTCAGGCGTGTGTAATTTTTAGCTCTACCGGCCGAAGGCCACTAGAGCTATTGCGATGGCTTTTGTCCGTTCGGCGTCCGTGCGTCCGTCCGTGCGTCTGTCCGTGCGTCCGTTTGTCCTTCCGTCCGTCCGGCGTCCATCCGTTAAACTTTTCCTTGTTAACACTCTAGAGTCCAGAGTTTTCATCGGATTCCATTTAAACTTACACAGAGTGATTGTACCATCATAATGATCGTTCCTTTCGAAATTGGGTCAGATCCGTCATGAAACATGGGAAAACGGGCCTAATGAAAATTTAATTAGAAATCCCCCGTTAACACTCTAGAGTCCAAAGTTTTCATCGGATTCTCTTCAAACTTTCACAGAATGATTGTACCACCATAAGGATCGTTCCTTTCGAAATTGAGTACGATCCATCGAGGCACATGCAAAATAGGTCTTTTGAAAAATTGATTATAAAGTTCATGAAAAAAAATCCTCGTTAACACTCTAGAGTCCATAGTTTTCACCAGGTTCTTTTCAAACTTTCATAGAATGATTGTACCAACATAAGGATTGTTCTTTTCAAATTTGGGTCAGATCCATAAGGAAACATGGGAAAGGGGGCCTTATGAAAATTTAATTAAAGATTCCATTTTAAGTCCTCATTAACACTCTAGAGTCTACAGTTTTCATTGTATTCTATTCAAACTTTCTCAGAATGATTGTACCATCATAAGGATCGTTCCTTTCGAAATTTGGTAAGATCCGTCAAGAAACACGGAAAAGGGGGCCTTATGAAATTTTAATTAAAAGTCCTCGTTAACACCAGAGTCCACAGTTTTCGTCAAATTCTATTCAAACTTTCACAGAATGATTGCACCATCATAAGGTTTGTTCCTTTCGGAATCAGATATGATCCATCAAGAAACACCGGAAAATAGGCCTTATGAAAATAAAGTTAAAAAATCTTTCTTAATACTCTTGAGTCCACAGTTTTCATCAGATTCTATTCAAACTTTCACAGAATGATTGTACCATCATAAGGTTTGTTCCTCTCGGAATCGGATATGATCCATCCAGAAACACGGGAAAAGCGGCCTTTTTCAAATTTTATGAAAAATCTATCCAGAAATCCTCGTTAACACTCTAGACTCCACAATTTTCATGAGATTCTCTTCAAACTTTCACAGAATGATTGCACTATCATAAGGATTGTTCCTTTCGAAGTTCCGTCAAGAAACATAGGAAAAGGGGACTTTGGAAAATTTAATAAAAAATCGTCATTTATAATCTAAAATCAACAGTTTTCATCGGATTCTCTTCAAACTTTCACAGAATGGTTGTACCAACATAAGGATCGTTCCTGGGTATGATCCGTCAAGAAACATTGGAAAAGGAGCCTTATTAAAATTTAATCTAAAAAATCCTCGTAAACACTCTACAGTCTATAGTTTTCATTGGATTCTCTTCAATCTCTCATGAATGATTGTTCCATCAAAAGGATTGTTAATTTCAAAATTGGATATGATCAGGACCACGGGGAAAATGGGCCTTAAGAAAATTTGGGTTAAAAAATCCTCATAAACACAATAGAGTCCACAGTTTTCACTGGATTCTCTTCATGTATTCACAGAATGATTATTACATTAAATGGATTGTTCCTTTCGGAAGTGGGTTTGATCCATCAAGTTTCATGGGAAAAGGGGCCCTATGAAAATTTAATAAACAAATCTTAATCAACACATCATGGCCCCAGATTTCAGCTGATCGACTTCAAACTTTCACTGAATGATTGTACCATTATATGGATTGTTCCTTTCAAATTTGGTCAGATCCATCGAGAAACATAGGAAAAGCGACATAAGGAAAATTCAACTAAAAAAACTTAACTAATGCTTTTAAGTCCATCGATTTTATGGGGTTGTCTTTATACTCAAACATAATAATTATACTTTTGTAAGTATAGTTCCCTTTGGAATTGATTCAGATCCATCAAGTAATCTGATCTGTCTGGTATCATGGGAAAAGGGCCCTTTTGAGATTTTTATCTATAATTCTTGTAACCAAGTCCAGAGCTTTCATTGGATTTTCTTCAAACCTTCACAGAATCACTGTACAATAATTACGATTATTGATGCTGACATGAGACCTGGTCCTTCAAGTATCACAGGAAAAGGAGCCTTATGAAAATTTCATTTTAAAATCTTTACACCAAGATAAAGTCCGCAGTTTTCATCGGATTCTGTTCAAACTTTCACAGAATGTTTGTACGATCATTAGGATAGTTTCTTTCCAAATTGGGCCTGATTTGTCTAGTATCATAGGAAAAGCGGCTGTATGAAATTTTTTTACCAAATCTTCTTTAACACAAGAATGTCCTCAGTCTTTATCAGAATCTCTTCAAACTTTAATAGAATGATTGTACCATCATTTTGATTGTTCCTTTGTAAACTTGGTTTGATTTGTTAAGTGACACAAGAAAAGGGGCCTTAAGAAAATTTTATTACAAATCATCATTATCACAATAAAGTCCTCAGTCTTTATCATTTTCTTCAAACTATCTATCATTAGGATTGTTCCTTTGTAAATTGGGTCTGATTTGTTAAGTTTCGCGAGAAAAGGGCCTTATGAAAATTTTATTACAAAAAGTTCTCGACACAATTCTGTCCACTGTTTTCATTAATTCTCTTTAACATTTGAAGAATGATTTTACCTTCATTAGAATTGTGCCTTTTGAAATTTTGTTTGTTCTGTAAAGTATCATTGGAAAAGGGGCCCTATGAAGATTTCACTACAAACTCATTAACACAATAAATTCCATAGATTACAAAGATTGATTGTACCATCATTACAATTATTGATTTTGACATTGGATCTGATTATGGCAAGTGTCACATAAAAAGGGGCCTTATGAAAAACTTTTCTTTAATATTCTAGTTAACAAAATGATGTCCCTTGGTTTCACCAGATTCACTTAAAAAATTCACAGAATGATTGTACAATCATTTAAATGGTTCTTTTCAGAACTGGGTACAATCCATCAAGTATCGTGTAAAAAGGGGTACGATATTGTTTTTTCAATATTCTAGTAAACATAATGAAGTCCCCATATTTCATCGGATTCACTTTTAACTTTCACAGAATGATAAAACCAACAGTAAAATATCACGGGAAAAGGGGCCTTATGAGAACTTGATTTTAATATCTTTTTTATACAATAAAATCAACAGCTTTATCAGATTCTCTTCAAAGATCCATGGAATAATTGTGGCATTCAAAACACAGGAAAATGAGCCTTACAGATTATCATTCATAACATTCATGTGTATGTGATGAAGGTCACAAACATTATCAGATTGTCTTTTAAATTTCACAGGACAATTGTAGGGTTGTAAGGAAAGTTCCTTTTGGACTGAAATTGATCCATCAGAAACCACAGGAAAAGGGGCCTTACGGATTTTCATTCACAGCAATCCTGTTTATGTGATAAAGTCACAATTATTGTCAGATTCTAATGAAAATTTCACAGGATTGTAGGGTCATAAGGTAACTTCCTTTAGGAAATTGAGTGAATCCGTCATGAAACACGGGAAAGGGGGCCTTGAGGATTTTAGGGTCATAACAATAAAGGGGATAAAGTCCTGATTTTTTTTTCTTTATGCATTCTTCTTTGAGTTATTAACTTCCTTGAATATCAGATTTCTTTAACGGAAAACTTGACAACCAGGAGAGCGTCTCAGGCCCTCATGGTCCTCTTGTTTTTAAATGGAATCTCTTATTTCAACCAAATTTGACAGCCATGGCATTAAAAGTGAAAAAACTTCTCCTCTGACCCTGAGGGTGTAGGGCCCTTATCTCAGATGAGCGTATCAGGACCAACGGCATCCTTGTCTTATTGACAGTGCAGATATCTTAATGTATCAGCAAGTCATATAGAGGTATATTACTTAAATTTGATTTCATGTCAAGCGAAAAGAAATTGTTGAACGCACTGGACCGTTTCAATTTGCCTGTACATCACCCATACAATTCTCCTTTTCATCTTTTTACAAGATTAGAAACAGTAACCTTGATGCATTAGTTTGAGACGTTAAATTCAATAGGTGAAGGGCACAGTCGTAATTAAAAAAAAAACCGAACACACACACACACACACATTTTGACGGTTTTGGATTGTTATAAAGAACAGAAATCATAACTTAAATGAACAAGTCTTTCTAATAGAAGCAACAGGTTGACAAGGACCACACGGCACTAACGGTTCTATCAAAGGCAATGGAACTAGATTGTCTTTAGTGACGAATCGACACACAGAGGTTTGCTAATGATAGGGTGCATGTGTACCACAGGCCTAGAGAACGTCATGCTCAGCCATGTGTCACAAAGTTGGTCAGATTTGACAGTGGAAGTCTTATGGTTCTCAAGGACGGTATTATAGTTCTTATGGGCCGGTTTTACGTTTCAGCACGATAATTCAAAGCCACGCACGTCATTTCTAACGAAAGACTCTCTAATAAATGCCGGTATTGAAGTCTTAGACTTCACGCAATCCTGACCTCAATCCGATTGGGCATATCTTGGACGAACTAGACCACCGTGTCCGTCAGCAAACCAATCCATCTAAGACGTTAGGGGATCTTGAACACACCCTTGTTGAACATTGGAAACGTCTTCCTTAGGCAGTGTTCGCAAATGTTCTACGATCCATGAGGAAGTGTCGTTTTGCTGTTAGAGATGGTAGAGGTGAACACAATCGATATTGAAAACATCAATGAATCTTTAATCATCATGTGAATCTTATTTGAGGGTACCTTAACTGTTTTGACTTTTATAAATATAACACCCTATCTCCTAAAAATGTGTACACCTCTACAAATGGCCAGATGTTTTATGGTTTCAGCGCATAAACACATTTGCAGTGTTATACAGATGTATGAAACCTTCTTACACTTAAGACTGTCAATCACCCCAAACCGCATACCTTCAGGGAATCCATCAAAAGTAAAAGAAACCTTGTTTCTTTAGCTTTAATAGTGTGAGAACTAGACTAAAGGGGGCTAACCAAATTATATTACAATCCATGTACTTAATGTAGTTATATCTTTTAACTTTCAGTGACTGTGTACTAGGGTCAAATACCTTAATAAAAAGCAATGGAGCCCACCCACGTCAAACCCGATAACTAATGCGGACTATTTTTTAGAATGTTATCCTCTTAACGTTGTCATGGATAGAAGATATTTAGGTTTCCGATTGATTTGGTTTACTTAACCGCTTTCAGTATTTCAGTAAAATAGCGGCGGATAAAGCATTTATCCATGAATTTCTGGTATTTCTCACACCAGTACTATCGCTATATCCTTTCCGAGACTCCAGCTGCTCATACCACTTAGATTTTTTTCGATTATTCACCCTTTGGTTGGAGACAAATGTCGGAAAAGATATTCGCTGCGACCGGGGATCGAAGTCTGGACCCTATGACTAGGAGTCCTACGCGCTACCATTGCGCTATGGCCGCGACTTTTTGAACTTTATTGCCTTCTACCGAACTCAGCTGTATATCTAATTGGGGAAAGATCGTCATACTGATGCGTTTTTGTCCCTTATATATTTCAATTATTTTAATAATTTCTAAAAAAATGCATTGGTATGGCATAATGTCAAATCAAACCCTAGATTGAATAATGCTTACAAGCAAACAGTAACAAACCAGCTTGTATCGATGGCATTGCGTATAATTGACCAATCGCGACAATCGCATTTAAGAAATTAACCGACCAATCGAATCATTTATTTAGCCCGGATCGGAACTTTCAGCTTCGGCATTGGCCACCATTTTGTTAACCTTTTTGTTGGTTGGGTGACTTAAACTTATTCAAGCTGTAGTAACGACGTTTAGGTCACCAACCAACCATTTCACTTTTTTGTTACAAGCTACTGGTCATAGATTTTGCAAAGTAACGCCATTTAAAATCGAAGCAGAACTTCCTGTCGGAGTCAATTGGCGGCGCCTAGGGAGTCAGTGGGCGGGGCCAGCGATTGGCCAATTCATGCAGGAGGGTTGTCTTCGTGGAAGCCCTTATGCAATGTCTAACAATATGATCTACCACATCACCTATATGGAGTAACTTTCTTTATTTACTTTGAATAAACTGAGATTAAGATATGTATGCAGAATTACTCAAAGGAATGCACTGAAATCATGTATCAAAAAATTCTTGGGAATTTCTCGGATACCCTCATTGCGAGTATTTTACAGATAGACAATTTAGTAAGTAATCAAAGGTTAACTTTTTCTATACAGGTATAGACAAAATAGACCTTTGATCACTCACCATAACTTTAAACATCTACACGATATACCATGACACTGTTGATAATATCTGTATTTGACAAATATAGATTTTATTTAACTCTTATGCGATCCATTATTAGGACTACTTTAACGATATGTAAATTACAAAACAATGGAAAATTTAACATAAAATTATTAAACTTGATTATTAAATTCTAGACTTTTACAGAATGTGCACAAAGTTTCTTTAATTCAAGATAGGAGCGAGAAATAAGTTTGATTTCAAACAGATTTTGAATAGTAAAACAGGCACAAAATGAGTTTCTTTCCCACTTATTTGAAAGTCACGTACGAATGAATTACATCGTCCCGAAATCCCCCAACTGCTAAGTTAAGATGGTCGTCATTGAATCGAATCGAAACGAATACATCTCGAGAGAGGAGTGATTTATTTTTTGGTTCGATTTAGATCGTTTTCTTCGGCGATAGCAAAAACAAAACATAAAAAATAGACGTATGGCAAGTAACAGAGGCACACAGCGACCCCGGTTACAAGGGAGGCCAACCAGATGGAATATGAAGAGTGTAAAGCAAAATTACAATGAAATTGTTAAGAAGTGTCAAGCAGAAGGAATTCTATTCGAGGATCCGGTATTTGAGGCTACAGACGCATCTATTTTCTTTAGCAAATCACAATCTAGATCGTATGAGTGGAAGAGACCAAAGGTAAGATCATTACCGATTTAGTTTAGTAAGCAATCTAGAAACTAGGTAAACTCACATTGGTTTCTTGCACAAGATATAGTATAAGGAGTACATACAATTTAACCTGATGCCAATTATATAGATTAAAACTCGATAATTATCCCTGGGAATATTACGCGTTGTTTTAGGAATCAGCTCATTTGATACCGGATGCATTTTCTTTTGCGCGTATGTAGAAAAAAATCTTTATCTGTGCTGTTCAACTTGCATCGTAGTCTTGGCGCAACAACAAGTATAGGTTACTAAAGGTAGACGTTGAGTGAAAAAAACACGGGTTCGAGATTCACAAAATCCGCATATTTGATATAAAAATGGTGTCTCTTTATTTGTTAATTACTTCCTGGGTCCTATATCTACTAATATTTTCTTATTGTTGATCGTCTTTGATCTTCTTCTACTCTTGCATATTTCGCTATCACAAATTGTATATAATCAGTTGCACTTAAAACACAGTTAGTTTACTTTAACGAGTGTGAACGATATTTGCCGAAGTATCATGGGATATAAATATATTCAGCAAAACGGTCAGGCTCAAGTCAATAAAACAGGTGTAAAAAGGCAGGATTGTACTAATATCTATTTAGCCAGCCTTAAAATCAACTTCTACTCAAATAGTTTGTTAATTTGAATACATTTTATCACTGATGAATAGCCGCCGTCATAGCGCAGTTGGTCGCGCGTCGGACTGTCAATCTAGAGGTCCCGGGTTCGATCCCCGACGGCGGCACTCATCCTTTCCGACTATTTGTCTCCCACCAATGGGTCGATAATCGTAGACCTAAGTAGGATAGCAGCTGGAGGCTAGGAGAGGATGTGATGGCGGTACTGGTGTAAGAAATACCAGGGATCCATTGTTAGGTGCTCCAGCCGCCGCGATATAACTGAAAGATTGTTGAAAGCGGCGTAAAACCCCATTCAAACAAATCAAATCACTGATGAATAGAGTTAAAGCGACCTTCAAGATGCAAATCGCTTCTTTCGGGCCAATCTATATGGATAGATATAAGAACAGCAGGTCGCACCCGTAACGTTTGGGCAGAAATTTAATGAATACTATATTATTTGAAATAATGTCAATTATTCAAAAAATAAAAAAAAATCCACGTTAATGATTGGCTGAAAACGAAGACATCCAGGGCGTCAGTTTACTTTTAAACTAAAATTTCATCAACGATAAGTCACTACAAATACCATTAAAGCAAGAACTTTGGCATTATGTTTTATCTGAAATCATAGCCTTAATGTTTTTGTGTCTCTGTATAGGTTTGTTGTTGTTGTTGTTTGATAAAACCCGATCCAACCTAATTTTACACGATTTATTTCAAGAAGATTTAAAAGAAAGCTGTAAGCGTATGTAGATGCTTTCGAATCTAGATGTTTACATTGATCTCAGAGAGAGGGGGTGGCTAAAAACTATCTGGTACCAATTATTTTACCGTAAGGTAGACAGGGTTGGAAATTAGATGTCTTGCATGGACATTCCAAGCAATGGTTTGGCTTGTAACTATGACCTCGATAGTTTCAATCCAGCGTCTTTAAAACTAGGGCATCGATGCAAAACATGACCAGAAGTGTTGAAAAGCCGTCGGTGGTTTACCAAAATGTAACAACTACAGTTTGAAATGAAGAAATGAAATGATGTTACGACAATTTGGAGAAGACACGAAAGTTTATATGTTATTCATTTCACCACTCACACCTGGCGCATAAACGTATAAAGGTGCGAATAGATGTGTTTGAAGCAATCTTTAAATTTCGTCCATCATCATCATTCCCTGGTCTCAATTAGTTGATTCACATGTTTGTTTATTGTTGTTGTTACTTTGTTACACTTAGATTTATAACCCAACTAGGGAATTCGGTCAATGAATAAAATTCTTCAAAAAACTTTCTAAGGAAGTTCAGCTTGAACTCCAACATTGGCCGCCATTTTGTTGAATCATTTTTGTTGCTTTGGCGACTTAAACGTCGTAAAGACAAAATTTTCAAGCTGTAGTTACGACGTTTAAATGGTCAACCAACTATTATACCTTTTCGTTACCGGCTTTTTGAAATTAATTTTTCAAATAGCACCGTTTAAGATCGAAGCGGAACTCCCTGTCGTAGTCGATGGCCGATGCAAATGGAGTTAGTGGGCGGGGCCAGGGATTGGTCAATCATACATGGTAACAATAAATAATCAGTTATACTCTTACGGGGTCGGTAGCGCAGAGGTTAAGGACGTCGGACATTGCAGCGCTAGGCGGCGTTGTCGTATCCGCGTAGGTTCGAATCCCGTAAGAGTCAAATAACATATTAGTTCTCCACTAGGGTTGAAAAGACAAGAGTCACTGCCGTAGTTGGGAGAATTCAATATAAATAGATAATCAGTTATAGCTTTTATAATAGTTCATAAACAATAAAAAGTATTGAAAAAAAACTCTAGTAAGAATTGAAAAAAAAAAAAACAACTTATTGATAAAGCCATCAAGGATGATACCAAAGTCTCTCCGAGTATTATTTCCACTGTGTTTTTAATAGGAATATTCTTACAAAGAAAAGACATAGTTGTTTTTTTAAGAAATGAAATACGATGAAAATAAATTAAGTATTATTATATATTTCATACTATATGATGTAACTGTATTTTCATGGAAGCTCTGATTGTTTTTTCCCCCAAAAGACTGGATCATGGTTAGACTGGTGGCCCCATCAACTAAAATAGAACTGTGTTGATGCATCATATGCCTTCTGTTAGGTTCTAGTGTGATTACCTTGACCTTTGTATTAATTAGATTGTTTCGTATATTGTACTGTTATACGATTATATTCCATAAAGAGCTTCATATAGTAGTATGTTTGAATCAACAAACGCTTTATCGAGGAGCCTATGAACTCCTTCACCACCCCATCAATTTCTTTTGATCCTATTTTTCTCTTTTATTCATCTTTCTTTTTTCGAGCGCAATTTACTCTCATGAGCAGGCACCTGTATGCATCGTTCTTCCACTCTTCCTCCGTTGGTTGGCCAATCGCTGGCCCGCCCACTTACTTCGTTAGCCCCACCATTGACTCCGACAGGAATTCCTGCTTCGATTTCAAACGGCGTTATTTTGAAAAGAAAATGACCCAATAGCATGAAACAAGAAAGTAGTATAGTTGGTTGGCGACCAAAACGTCGTAACTACAGCTTTAATAAGCTTGAATGTTTGGAGATCATATTTCATTTCTGGTCTCAAAGAATGATTTCGACTGGTCGACTGTTTTATTGATTGACAGCCACGATTGGTCAATAAGGAGTTCAATAGGGAGTTACAAATCGTTAACCATGTAGCTATAAATATAAGTTAACCCTTGTAATGCTGTATAAATTACCTTACTGAATTTCTGTCAAATCAAAGGGCTGAAAGCATTGATAGAACTTGTTGTTCAAAAATCAATATTCTTTTTAGAAATCAACTTCATAAACAACTCGGGCAGGAAAAGTAAAAGCAGGAGGTGTAGACTAGGATCAGACTGCACTTATGTTCAGGCTAATCTTGGTCTACACCTCCTGCCAAACCCGGCATATTCCCGGTTCAGCATGACAAGGGTTAAGCCGGAAATTTAATAGCGAAGAGTGATGAAATTTTACTGCTTTCTTGTACCTTAGTGTCAGTATTTCAAAAAGTAAATTACTAAACCAACAACAGTTCTGGTTGGATGAGTGTATATTTATATTCACACAAAGATCAATATCTCCAATATCAAAGGTACAACAAATTCAATAATTTTGTAACTACAAGGGACCGTCAGAAAATATCCGGACTTTTGACTCGTTCTCGAAAACCATTCAACTTTTTAAAAAATATTTCTACTCTTTTTTTAAAATATTCTCCACCTACGTTTACGCCCTTTTGGAATCTTCATGGGAGCTTTTGTATTTCCGTTTTGAATCATAGCGTAGACCTATGTCTTAGGTACTGTGTAACAGTAGATATCAAAGCCGCCCTGATCAAATATTTCTTTCCAGCAAGCCTTTTTTCATGTATTGAAACAAAAAAGTCACAGGGACGAGGTCTGGACAATTAGGAGGGTAAGACAACAATTGCCATTTGTAAGAGTTGATAACCTCCACCGTAGCTGCAGCGGTATGGATGGGGCGTTATCATGAAGAAGGAGGACATTTTTGTGCTACCCTGGAACTCATTTACTTGAGCTTTTCTCCAAGATTTTTCATAATGAGTTCAGAATAGTACTAGGCAGTGACAGTTTGACCTTTTGGCATGAAATGAGTAAGTATCATTCCTCGTGAATCAAAAAAGGCAATAAGCATGACTGTGCCAGCCGAAGATGACAGTTTAAACTTTTTAGGAGATGGGGAACCAGCTCGTTTCAGTTTTTTACTGAGCTTTTGTCCCAGGTTCGGAAAAATGAACCCATATCTCATCTCCAGTGAAAATGCGGTTCAAAAACTTATCTCCTTCACTATTTAAACGTTTATATTGGTTACTCTGGTTGCCTTTTGATCTGTCGACAGCTGTCTAGGCACCCACTTGGATCATCGCCTCAGCTGGCCGCCCAGTCCTAGGCCTGTCAAAAACACTTGTTCTACCTTCACGAACTAAGAACCAAGTTGTAGAAGATTAAACGTGGTACAAATTTTCCAGAAAATCTTTTTTAAGGCTCTGAAAGATGTGGCAAGGCTTTTCACCTTCTGCAACCAGAAGCTTGATAACAAAGCGTTGTTCCTCTTTAAAAGAAGCCATTATAGACGAAATACCTATCATATATATGACTGCAAAATACTGTTTAAACACAACCATCATTGAAAATAAGCTGACCACGTTATAGGCGTGTTGATGTAGCTTTCATCACTATATAATGAGTGTTTATTGCTGCACGCGGATAGAGAGGTTCATGAAAAGTCCGGATATTATCTGACCGTCCCTCGTATTTGACATAATGAATGCTTTTCAGTCAGCTTGAAGTTTTACCATTATAACAACAAACATGCAGCTATTGCAACATGAGATGTTATTGCTAGCCTATTGATCAGTATTCCGATAAAAGTTGAAGCGTAGGATATTATAGACAGAAGTCTTAGGAGTCGAGTCTACTTTGATTTTTTGTCAATCAGTGACCAGAGTCATGATAACACCACGGCTGTCTACGTTATGGTTGTGTCTATTAATCAGATCGGATATATTTCATCAACTCATCTTGACTATAATGCGAATGACACCAAATTTTGACGCACATTTTATTCGTTGATCTAATCTATACGAAAAACTACTTTTTACTCATCGTTAGTTTGAAAATCATATGAATCGCTGATGTATATCAAGTGAACGAAACCTGTTCACATTTCACACAACCATGAGTGTATAAAATGATTGATTGATTGGGGTTTAACACCGCTATTAACAGTAGTTCAGTCATATCGCAGCGGCTGGACTGCCTATCAATGGATTCCTGGTATTTCTCAAACCAGTACTACCACTACATCCTTTCCTAGCCTCCAGCTGCCATCCTACTTAGGTTTACGATTATCCATCCATTGGTGAGAGGCAAATGTCGGAAAGAATATGTGCCACCGCCGGGGATGAGTGAATAAATTAGCGTAATGGCGTTTTTGTTTACTTCGTTACTTAGTCTATACCGCCTGCCAAAACAGGAATATTTCGGGTTTAGGATGACACGGGTTAAAAGGATAGGAATAAAGAACCATTTTTACTGATACTGACCAAACGATGACATTTAACAAGCGGCCGAACTGATCTACTAGCAGATGATGAACAAAGACAGACTTGAGTCGTGTGAAACCATCCTAGATACCAGTACGAGCATAAAATGCTCTGTCGTCTTTTGTAGTGAGGGGTATTTATCCCGAATCAAAGGTTCTTTACTGCATTTCTTTGGTTAATCATGTCTTGTCTTGATGAATACGAATTTAAGGTTTCGGTCTTTAAACCCTTTCAACTTCTCGAAGAACGCCAATTGTAATGCAACCACGCTCGGTCCCTTTACCAGAACTTGACTGTTTTTAGAAGCTTTCACAAAACTATATATCACATTTTTTGTATTTCCTGAGGTGTAGACTTCTTGCATAAGAAAAAAAGTTCGCTCCAAATAGCAGCCTCGGCAGATCATCTACTTGTTTGTGGGGATCTCGATTATGTCGTTTGGGTGATGGCAAAGTCCCGGTCAAATTGATCATCGTACCACTTACGCCAATCTTATCTGTTGTCTTTTCCAAATAACCTCGTAGAGCATCATTTCTTAAGTAGTCCTAAATCCTATAAACGATGGAATTTGCCCTCGCAATCAGAGAAGTCCTAAATCATTGCACATGAAACTGTACATGGATACACATTGAGAGTAAAAAGTGGAGCCCTTCAATATCTTTTCATAATTATTTTGTTTCAAAGAAATGATAAATAATACTATGATAAATGATAATCAATAAGAAAACCCCCCAAAACTAACGTGTTGTGGTGAGTTTTGTTTTTTGTTTTGAATGGGGTTTTACGCCGCTTTCAACAATCTTTCAGTTATATCGCGGCGGCTGCAGCACCTAACAATGGAATCCTGGTATTTCTCACACCAGTACTACCATTACATCCCTTCCTAGCCTCCAGCTAGGTCTCCACATAGGTCTACGATTATCGACCCATTGGTGAGAGACAAATAGTCGGAAAGGATGAGTGCCGCCGTCGGGGATCGAACCCGGGACCTCTAGATTGACAGTCCGACGCGCTACCAACTGAGCTATGACGGCGGCCGTGTTGTGGTTAGACTAGAATGTGTAACCTCATTCTCATATTCTTGCGACAACTACTCCAAACTATAGACTTAATATTCAGCTGACCAATCGCGTAGGTCAATCAAGGAATTAATCGACCAATCAAATAATCATTTAGTCCGGAATTGATCCTTAAATTACGACATTAGTAGCTATTTTTGTGAAATATAGTCGGCTAAACGACTAACACGCTACAGTTGGGACATTATTGGCTATAAATTTTCCAAAATAACACTGTTTAAAATCGAAGCGGAACTTTCTGTGCAAGTCAGTAGGCGGGGCCAACGAAAAAAGTGAGCGGGCCAGCAACTGGTCAATCAAAGGATTTGAAGATAGTTATTCAGAGATATCTTTCTGTTTTTCACGACTTTCAACGATATTTTCTGGGGGATTGTTGGATTCGTATTCATGAACCCTACTAAATATACTGCAATACGATTAATTCCAGGTTGATAAGAATTATCAAATTGATTTGTTGGTTTGGTGGTTCTGAAATCACTGCTTTGATCTGTCAAAATTTCAAAGGAGCCACCATCATTGCAAAAA
The DNA here is from genome assembly GCA_946902895.1 of Fragum fragum. Lineage (NCBI taxonomy): Eukaryota > Metazoa > Mollusca > Bivalvia > Cardiida > Cardiidae > Fragum > Fragum fragum. The sequence goes on along the minus strand of OX336366.1, from coordinate 43,180,459 downwards.
AATCAGAATTCAGATTTCAAAAAATATAAGCTTTTTTTTTATCTATTTTCAGGAACTATGTGATAACCCGCAATATATAACTGGTGGTGCAAGTCGTTTTGACGTACAGCAAGGATTACTTAGTAAGATTAGATGACCTCATTTATTATTTCCATTAATAAGATGTTGGTTAAGCGGTGACAACAAAATATACAAGGATGTTAAAATAAGGTGATTCGACCAGTTCATTAATGCTTACATACATTTCAATATTTGATGAGCTATATTGATTAGGTTGCTTGGCTCAAAAGTAAAGCAGGCCAAGATCTGTGCCTGGAGATGGTGAAAGTCTACGGTTCCACTTATGGCTACACCTCTAGCATCATCAATATGTCCCATGGCATGAAATTTCGTAACCTTCCAACCTAGATAATGATGGCTAGCCTTTCAAAATCACCGTGATGGAAAGTCATCACAAATTTCATTCTCGTTGTGATGCTTAACCATCACCGGCTAATATTGAAGAAAAAAATCTGTAAATACACCTAAAATGAGTAATGGCTAACCTTCAGTGATGTGAAAATAAGGACGGTTACTCATCACAAGTGTTAGAACTCTAAAAGTCTTTCGTGAGCATTTAAAAACCCGTGATGGTTAAGGGCATTACGGCATTAATGGATATGCCAATGAATTGCATACCGTTTTTATTAATAGGACAAGGTATTTTTTTAAATAAAGAACGTTTTCTAAATACCCTATTAAGGTATGTTTCTCGTTGTTTCGGTCGATAAACTATGTCTGTGAATGAAATAAAGCAAAATTTGAATCCAAATTGATGGAACGTTCATATGCCTAATGATCGGCGGTTTTTGACAAGGGATAAAATACATTTATTTTGAAAAGTGATATTGTGACGAATTGCCGTCACATAAAGAGGTTAGGGTGAGTCATCAGATTCTGGACTGATGACATATTACTAATCTGTGTGATGATTTAAACGGAAAGTTTATCTTAACGAGCAACGATGAAGCGAGAAAGGGTTCGGAAAGATACTATTCGTCGCTGCGAGAGCGAGATGTCGTATTTACAGCTTTATCAAAGTTGAAGTTACGACACATTGCTCGCCCACCGACGTATTATCCATTCCTTATAGAGCTTTCGCATTATGGGACATTAATTGTAACTGGTGTATAGCAGCACTTGTCAAACAATTTACATATCCCAGATTGAATCGGTCATTCAGCCATGAAAAGAGCTTTGATCTCCAACATTGACCGACATTTGTGTGGATATTTTTGTTGATTTGGCGACTTAAATGATGTGACCACAACTTATTCAATTTGAAGTTACGACATTTATTTCGCCAACTAACCAATTTAGTGTATTTATCACATGCTATTGGGTATAAATTTTGAAAAATAACGCTGTTTAAAATAGAGGCGGTACTTCCTGTTGGAGTCAATTGGAGGGACAAACAAAGTGGAAGGGGTCAGCGATTATTAGAATAATTCTAATATCGATTTTTGTTAAATGGAAAATTATACTGTACTATCCCAAAACGTTTTGGCTTTTGAATAGCCAAATTTCGATAGCCGCTTACGAGAATCGAACACTGGACCTCTTGATCGCTAAGCGGACGCTCTACCCTATGAAGAAGAATACCGCTTAGATATCAGTGCTTAAACGGTTGAATGATGTTGGCAACAAAAACAGCGATAAAACGTTTTAGCTAGCAAAGTGTCAGCTTTAATAGCTTAAGTTACAAACAAATTTTTGAGGTCGTCTCAAAGTTCCACGAGTGCAAACTGAAACTAATGCACTGAATGTCTAAGTAATAAAAACAGTTCTTATGTATTTTAGGAATATTGCAAACTGTGCATGCTCCTTGGTAATTTTAGCCCACTTAAGCACGTCGTGTTCAAAATGACTCTAATCAGAGTCTTCAAAGTAGTAGCAAGCGACAATTTAAATTATTTCAAAAATCTAAAATATTTATCTCTCTAGGTAAAAAACAAAGGGGAACATGAAGAAATTGCTTGTAACAAGCATTTTTTTTTCTTTTTTTTTTCATCTTGTTATCCACAACTAAAGGAAGGATTGTGTCGGAATGGTTAAATCCTTGGTTTAACCTCGTTTCTTCATCATGATAACGTTTGACAAAGATGATTATTGAGCAAACCATGCTTTGCTAGCTTACAGTACTTTTCAATACTTTCATGTACCTTTTGGTGTGGTTTGATGACATTTCACATGTTTGTATGTTTTCTTATTGCAATTAATAGTTGTTGTTTTTATTTATATACATACGGTTTAAAAGTTTTTTGTTTGATTTGTCCTTTTGGATAAGTGTAAGGTGAATTAGATGAGCTTTCAAGATTTTATCTTTTTGACAGTTTCTCTTGTGTGGATTAGGTTCAAGGTTCAGTTCCAGTACAAACTCTACATGATCTTTTTGGTATTTCCTATAAAACCCCTCACCGTCTTGTCTCTATTAAGTACTGTTTTTCATTGTTTCCTTACCTGCTACAATATGTTACTTTGACCAAGTCTGAGTTACCCATTCCAACACGATCCCGCTTATTTACGCTCTCAAGAAAAAAGCTTCGGAAAACATTGTTGAAAATGAAAAAAAAATGTTTGTTGCAAGCAATTCCGTCCATATCCACAATGTTGTCTAAGCAAAGAACGATTTTCTTTAAAACCAACAATCAAAAACTGTCGTCTGCAAATGCTCTGAATTTGGATCAGTTCAAGATTTTGTCGTCTAGTAATGCGTTAAAGCAGATATTCATAACGATTTTGTCAGATAACAGCTGGTTGTTAGCCGCCATTGCATCACTCACATGTAACCCTAGTTTGTTGAACAGAGTTATTGTTCCTGATCAGAGTTTCTCCGGTCCTGGTTATGTCGGCTGTTTCAAGTTCAACATTTGGCATCAGGTAAGTTTAAATCAAGTATTATTTCAAAACATGGACAATTTATTCAAGCTGTAGTTACCCGATTTTACAAAACCAATGAGGTAATATCAGTGACAAATGACGGACACTTCTGTCCTTATTTCTTTTAACCCATTACCTGACGACAAGATTTTAGACTTGCCTATTTTGAAAGGAGCTGCCGTAGACAATTTAGAGTAAATGGAATTTTAGCATTTTTCAACTTTTCGGATAGAAAGCATTGTGTGAAATTAAGAAATTGCTTGTTACAAGCAATTTCTTCATTTTATACAATGTTTTCCCAATTGTTTTTCTTCAGGGGCGTAAAAAGCGTCATTTATGGGAATGGGATAACTAGAAATATTTGAACTAGCGTATCATGGATTGGTATTTTTCTTTTTGATATAGTATGCTTATTGTTAGTTCCTGGTACCTCACTCATTTTAGGGGTGAGAGAATTTTTTTTTTTTTCTTTTTTTTTTTCATGTAGGTATCAAACGAAAAAAAAAACTCGCACTGTTTGAATACGCGAAGTGGATTCATAGATAAGTGGGTCAGGTTTTTCGTTTTATACCATAAAATAAAAACAATATTCTCTTCATGTTTATAGTTTAATGACATCGAGCGAAAAAGGCAAATATTTTAAAATTGTTTTATACTTTTATGTTTTGCGGAAGCTTACAAAATAGCTGTTCATAGAGGTAAGATTTTTTTTTTTTTTTTTTTTTTGGTTTTTTTTTTTGGGGGGGGGGGGGTGCGATCAGTTCTCCCGTTTTTGATATACGAAACTAAAAAATAGATAATTCAGACGTCTATAAATTATGTAACATATTTAACGTTACAATAGAGAAATCGCTTTTGTCAATCAAAAATAGATTGACTAATCAAATCGTTTGTATACCGGAAAATAATTTTATACTACGACTTTGATGTTAATCATTTTTGTTAGTATGGCGACTTAAACGTCGCTAATACGACATTTATGCCGCCAACCAACGAGTTGTCATTTATTTTATGTACTAGAGAACAAGCCTTACATCTTAATGTCGTTCATTACCTCAGCCGAACTCCAATATAGTTCGAAAAAGGTTGCCTGCAATCTGTCAAGTAAGAAAAAAATCTCAAAGTGGCGAAGTAAAACAATTCATTCCCTAATAGAATCTAGCGATGTTTTTATTTCAGGGTGAATGGGAGGAGGTAGTTGTGGACGATCGACTTCCGACCAATGGTAATAAACTTACCTATATGCACTCGGCTAGCCGAAATGAGTTCTGGAGTGCTCTGCTGGAAAAGGCTTACGCAAAGTAAGTAAATCTGATCTTTACGCCAGTTGTCACCAACCTGTAAAACTGGCGAAATGCTTGCCACGTTCTCTGCACTGAAACATCGTAGACATTACTCTCGAAAATGAAAAGTTGGTACAAACAATAAAAACAATGTCGGTGGATTGGGTGACCCCACCGTCGCAATTCAAAGATGAAGTTATAGTTTTGAAATTTAACACATTACATCACGACATAGTCTAGACGCTAAGTCGATGTCCCGTAAAGCTCTATCTATTTTAAGTACTCATGTATATGGCGCTATCAGTATAACACTTCAAAATGCGCAGTTATAACTTTTAACGAATTGGTCGTTGTAAAAGGTATTGGTGGGTATGGAGTGATGAAATTAACGAACTTGAAAACTTCAATCATTTGAGCATACTAAGAACAAAAGTTAATAATTCGTCTTTTCAGATTAAGGTTCATTTTTTTCGTTTAATTTAGGTTGGTCTACATGCTAACGGTCTTAATCCATTGACTAGCCATAAAATCCACAATATTATAATGTTGCCGAGAGCAATTTAGGGGTGGGAGCTGATAGGGTCACTTTCAAATAGAGGCATGCTACTCATTGAAAAATTGCATAGATTACGCCTCAAACACATCCAGGTTCTCCAAAGTAGATCCAGATCAGACATTATTTATGGTTTGATCTGAGCTCTTCCCCTGCAAGCACAAATCGAGAAGAGAAAAGTTCGTTTTTTGGTCAGCTATGCCGCTTCGAGTGCGACACTATGTTTAAGCGCTTATTTTTATATCTGACTTGTTCCTTCCTCTCCGAAGAGTCAAATTCTAGTTTCATTACTGATGTACATGTCTTACTCTCCAAATACGGCCTGTCAAGACATTTACATGCATATATATCATATAGTACTTCTCGTAAAAAGTTTCTATGGAAAAATATTGTAACGAAAGCCGCATCGTCTTTCTTAATGGATAAGTGGAACATGAGAACTTACGCTGCAGAATTTGCAGTATATAGAAAAATACTGCCTACTTTTTCCTCCAGGCCAATGTGGAATTTTGCTTCACAAAACCCAGGAATCTTATATGCCTGTTTTTCTGTTGCTCAATGAATTGCACATCTTTCGCTAACGTTGAATTTTTGCTCGCGTTGCAGTGCCTGTAATATTGACATTTATCTTTCAAGTCACCTTTGATTTATTGTAATTCAGTTGAAACACTTAGAATTAGATTTTGGGGAAATTCGCCTATCATTTGGCTACAATGTGATGACTTTTTTGCAGAATATGGCACCATATTAATTCCTTTGTGCATATTTTAGTATAAACCCCAAATTGCACGGCTTATTAAGAAACAATTGGTTGATTAAATGGGGTTTAATGCCACTTTTAACAGTATCTCAGTCATATCGCAGTGGATCGGGCACCTAACAATGGATTCTTGGTATTTCTCACACCAGTACTACAACTACATCGTTTCCTAGCCTCCAGCTGCTATCCCACTTGGGTTTACGATTATCCATCCATTGGCCATTGGTGAGAGACAAATGTCGGAATATAATATGCGCCGCCGCCAGGGATCGAACCCATAGCATCCCATAATTGAATATAAGGAGTTTGGCGCCCTACCAACTGCGCTACGACGGCGGCTAAAATCAACTCGTCTGAATTCTATAGTGTTGTAGTCAATTTTTTTATGTTATTTGGTCCAGTTATAACAAATTATGTATCCAATGACCATTACTTACGCAGACAATAAGTAAGTGTGCCAATATTTGCACCTTCTCGTTTCGTTTCGGTGAAGTCGCAATAAAATTGGCTATACAATACTCTTATATTCCCTCTTGTGATTAGCCCAGCTGGTCATAATATTGGATTCCAAAATCGTCGAAGTCTCGAAACTGCAAATAAAATCGTTATCCTTAGTGGGTTAGCAGCTCGAGGATAGAAAAGGTAATGTAATCGTGGTACTGATGCGAGATATACTAGGAATCCATTGTTAATTGCTCCAACCGCCTGATATGACTGAACAATTTTAAAATGTTTAAAGCGGCGCTTAACCCCATTCAATCAAACCAATTTGTTTCTTTTACTGTACTTGTACTTAAGTGTTTGTATTTATCTTTATGTGTGTTCCTTGTCATGTAATTGTTCAATGTTGTTATATAAATCTACACGAGGGAGCAAATCAAGATAGAAGAAGAAGGAATGAGTTATAAAAAATATTAACATGGCAGTCACGTGAGAAATATCTAATTGAGGCTTTATTAATTTCAGATTGGGTGGTTCCTACGAATCTCTAAAAGGTGGCAGCCCTAGCGAGGCTATGGTAGACTTCACAGGTGGTGTTACAGAGAGCTTCGACCTTCGGAAAGCGGAACCTGATCTTCTATCGATTATGCTGAAAGCTTCCGCTAGGGGCTCTTTGATGGGCTGTTCAATAGATGTAAGGCCTCTTAGCATCAAGTTCTGCTTTGAAAAAATACTATGTCTCCGTCATGTTAAAGTAACGGGCATATAGAGTTATCTCGTTCCATTTGTGTGAGCCGCCAGCATAGTGCAGTCGGTAGCACATCAGACTCCCAATGCTCAACCATGGAATGTCATGGGTTCGATCCAAGGCGGCGGCACATATCCTTTTCGACATTTGTCTCTCATAATCGTCTGGATAATCGTAGACCTAAGTTGGATAGCATCTGGATGCTAGGAAAGGATGTAGATGTTGTACTGGTGTGGGAAAATAACAGGAATCCATTGTTAGGTGCTCGAGCCGTCGCGATATAACTGAAATACTGTTACAATTGGCGTTAAAGCCCATTCAGTCAATCAATCCTTATGTGTCCAATTTTTGTCCTGAGCATATTCTATACATTTATTTACTAAATTCAAAACTAATTGGTACAGTTGAACGATTGGAAGAGTACTAGCCTCGCATGAAAAGTTCTGATGCTCAATCCAAAGATCATCGACACAAGTGAAGGTCACGTGACTAGCGTTAGTGTCTGTAACACTTTACGAGTTATTTAGTAATTCCTTTCCTGCTTCGTACATCAACTTTCCTGCAGTGTTGCCCAAAAATTGTTTCATACTGCCACAGATAAAATAAGTACGGAACCAATCGCGGTTGTCGATAGAGGAATTAATCGACCAATCAAATTTTCATTTATCCCGGAAATAAGCTCTGAACTCCAACATTATTCGCCATTTATGTGAAGTATTTTTGCGGGTTTGGCTTGTTAGTGATTGAGTTCACGTTTCACAATTTCAAAGATAAAACGGATTATTTTTTCATCACGTAACCTAATACCGCACTGAAAAAACTTTAAACTGATCCGAATTGAAAGAAGTTTCGGGCGAAATTTATAAATTTTGATGGGATCTTATGATTGTTTGTCTATTGGAAAGAAAACGTTGTGAAAGAAAAGAAATTGCTCTTCAAGCAATGGTTTCCTACCTTTCTTTTCTTGGGGGGGGGGCGTTAAAGCGGGATTGTGTTAGAAGTGACTAAAGGATCCCAAACAATTTCAATATATTTATGCTAGGAAAGGATGTAGTGGTAGTACTGGTGTGAGAAATACCAGAAATCCATTGTTAGGTGCTACAGCCGCTGCGATATGACTGAAATACTGTTAAAAGCGGCGTTAAATACCATTCCATCAATCAATTGAGTCAGTGTGTTATTCGATCAACAAAATTTCAATAATTATCAATTGTAAGTGTACCTTTAATTCATTCCCACACAGTCTCGGTTGAAATAAACTTCGGAAAACATTGTGTAAAATGAGGATTAACTTATTACAATTAATTTCCTAATCATTCACAAAGATTTCTATCCCAAAATTTAAAGTTCTTTAAAGTTTCAAGAATTGTCGTCTGCAAAGCTTTTTTAATCAGTCCATTTTTGGACGGGTAATGGATAGGATGGAGGTTTAAAGCAGAACATCTTTCCGGTAGAAAACAAAAAAAGCTGTTAGTAGTTGATTAATTTTGAAATGATTCATTTATATTCAGGCTGACCCTAAAGAAGCCAGATGTAAAAATGGATTGGTGAAAGGACTTGCATACTCTGTAACAGCTGTGAAAATGGTAGGAAGATTTCTCTGTATCAATTTTCCACAGCGTTTTAACCCATTCCCACACAACACAATTTTAGACTGGTCCAACTTGAAAGAAGCTGAAGACGACAATTTCAAATTGACGGAATTTCAATTTTTTTTCTTTTCTTTTTCATCTTTTTTGATAAAAAAAAGATTATGGATCTTGAAGAAATTGCTTGTAACTAGAAATTTCTTCATTTCCCAAAATGTGTACCGAAGCTTTTTTTTGGGGGGGGGGGGCTTGTGTGGGAATGGGTTAAAACTTATGTAACAGCCCGTAAGAATCAAAGCACTTTAACTACTGAAGACCTATCCCTATCAACCAATCGGTCTGGGATGGGTGTCAACTCTTACGAGCATCTACCAATTCCGTTACAATCCCTCCTTTTTTACGAACACGAAGAAAAAGGCATTGTAAAATATTGTGCAAATTGAAGAAAAATCCATGTTTCTATCGAAAAAGACAAAAAAAAATTAAATTCCATAAATTGAAATTGTAACCTGCAGCCTCTTCCATTTTGGACCTGTCTAAAATTTTGTTGTGTTGGGATGGGTTAAATTAATTGGAGAGTTCTTGCGAATCACTATTTTTCATTTTCGATGAAGTTTTCAAAATATGATTTAGAAGTACTCAGACATATTCTAATAGGAACTTGTATTATACTTTTGTAATAGAACACATAAGACTATTTGCAGAGACTGCTAAAAATGATAGAACACATACTCTTCGTTAAAGGGAAGTAATTTATACATAGTTATTTCTCCAAAATGAGTTGTATAAGTCTACCTTGAAACTTGGAATCCTTTATCAAATAAAAATCCAAGGGGCGGTCTGGTGGTCGAGTGGTAGAACACAGGACTACCAATCTAAAATCCGTAGTTCGATTTCCTAACGGCGCAAGGATACTTGCTACCTCCCGCCCAACTAGAGATTAACTCGAAAGAAACCCCGCGGTAGCTTCGTGTGTATCGGTACTTTACACTGGGCACGCTAAAGTACCAAGGAGTTCTTTTTCGTGGGAGAGCTAGGAGTGTATGACCCCGGAGATCTTTGTATCCGCTTCTTTCTCTCTCACGGTCCATACCAAATATTGAGGGACCTTAATATTGCAATCCTACACACAAATAGAAGTCCTATACATCATGCTTACAAAACTCTGGTTTCCATAATATCTACTTCCTGTTTTATCTTGGTAAATGCGAATTCTTCGTCTTCTCAGCAACTATGAATCACAACAACTTAAGACTTAGTATGCTGTATCAAATACTTGTCCTTTATATGTCGCTTATTTATTTCAGGTCTGACTGATTACAATCTTCAGTTTTACAACTTACTTTATTTTATGACAAAACACGCTAAATGTGAATTTTTTGCCGAACTTGAATAAGCTATAGTCTGAGTTGCTAAACCAACGAAAAGGCTTAACAAAAATGGCGAGGAATGTTGAAGTTCAGAAACTCACTCTTAGTCTAAATAAATAATTTCATTGGTCGATTGATTATTTGATTGGCAGCCGCTTTTGTTCAACTGTCGACGATTCTGTTTAGCCTTTTCTACAGAACAGTAACGAACCGATGGGTTTTCACGTTTGGAATTTAAAAAAAAATGTTTGTACCGTGATTTCGAAAAGTCGTAAGGTATTCACTCGGAAATTAAGGAAACAATTAGACTACCCATTTTCTCAGATTTAACCTTGCCGGTCAAGAAGTCGGTGTAAATCATCGGTTATGTTAAAGAAATGTTTAGATCAATACAATGGTTATACCCCAATAATTTGTCTTTATTATTTAAAAGATAGCTTTCCCGGCTTTCCCGGTGTGATTTAACACTTTTTCAGATACATTTATGTTTTCAAGAATATGCAAATGCGTATGCCTAGGCACGCCATGTCTATGCCAACTGCAATGAAAGGGCTGATAGTTTGGGCTAGGGCTTATAGTAGGAATATGGTTAAACAATTCAAAAGAAGTCTAATCAAAATGAAATAATATGTTTTTACATTAAAGAAAAAAAGATATTAGGAGCAAAAAGTGAATATTCTCTGAAGGAACAATCGATGAGATTTTTCACATTAACAGTGATAGCCTTAATATTATCGATTAATTCATTGAAATATTTAACAGAGCAATACTAAGTTAATAACTCGTGCTTTTGCAATTTGAAAACAGTTTGTTTACTTAACCCTCGTCATGCTGAATGTTATTTTTTGTTTAGGAACATATTTTAAGCATATAGGAACGCCGTCATAGCGCAGTCGGAAGCGCATCAGACTCCTAATCTTCAATCACGGGATGTCGTGAGTTCGAGCCCCGGCGGCAGCACATTTCATCTCCGACATTTGTCTCTCACCAATGGTTGGATAATCATAAAGCTAAGTGGGATAGCACTTGGAGGCTAGGAAAAGATGTAGTGGTAGGACTGGTGTGAGAAATACCAGGTATCCATTGTTAGACGCTCCATCCGCCGCTGAAATGCTCTGATTGTGTGCAAATAATTTGATAAACAACTCTGAGACAAACAGGTAGTGTAGACTTAGATCAGACTACGCATATGTGCAGGCCAGTCTAAGACTAAACCTCCTGCAAAAGCAAGTCCAGACGAAGCATGACAAGGGTTAAGAAACATATTGTTCAAGTCATATTTTGTCTTAATTCTATAGAGGAATCCTGAAGATTTAATGATAAGTTGATATTTCAGGTTGAGATCAAAACCCAAAGAACACAGGCAAAGGTACCACTTGTGCGTGTCCGAAATCCTTGGGGAAACGAAAGAGAATGGACAGGCGCATGGAGTGATAAGTAACATGTGGTTTATTCTGTGCCTAAATCAATTATTCTAGTAGTTGAGATAAACGCAGTGAATCATTTGAGCCAATGCGTGACATTTCCAACCATTTCGCATGAGCGTGACTCGCACACATTGAGCACCCTGGACAGCCATTCGGGGCAATCAGAATATTCGCTGATTGTTTAAAGAAAATTTGGGTCGGCATCTATCTACAGAGCATTGAGTGAAGATTATGATCAGAGTTTGCGGATGCACAGGCTGATCTGAGTCTTTACTTGGCGCACATGTGTTATAGTTGGAAATGTCACGCATGTGCTCATTTATGACGAGTTTTTGAACTTCACTAATCATTACAGAAATGATGCTTGTATTTTACTTTTCGACATTATTCCAGGAAGTATACCTCGTATAAAACTCTGGTTGCCATGGAGTGTTATACGGAGATTAAGAAAGAAATATTTTGAAATTTCTTCCTCTATAAAGGCCTCGAGCTAAATTATTTGTCCTAGCTGATTTCAGAAAAAATAACATTTTTACAGCTCTAATGTTTCTATCGATATTTAAAGTGTAAAAATAACATAAAAAGTTAAACTTTCAAGAGAACAATCGTTATAAAATAGATATATTTAATATTACTTTTCAATGACCGTTAGCCCTGTGTTGTTGGTTAGTTGATTTCATTTAGAAAGAACGTAGAAAATCTTGAAAGATGTGTCATATGGAACAGTGCAAGGATGCAGGAGAAAACTACCTAGAACCAAGCCTGGTTCAAAAATTTCCTCGGTGTTTTACTGCCCCACAAAGGGACACGGTTTAACCCATTCCCACACAATGACGCTATTGGACGCCCAAAGATAATTAGGTTTGGAAAACATCGTTATGAGCAGTTTCTTCATTATCCACAATGTTTTCTACCGAGAAAGTTGAAAAAATCTAAAATCTCATCATTTAATTTGTCGACTGCAACATCTTTCAATTTGGACCAGATTAAAATCTTGTCGTCTTGTAAATTAGTTCGTTTTCTAGTCGAATGCTTGGTCAACTTAACTAATCAGACTGATTACCATTGTCCTCTAGTTTTCAAATTGAATTTCTACACCTGAATGATTGGTGGATCGATGGCCCGCTAAATAAGTCCGCTGGCCACACCCACTGACTCCGCTGGCCACGTCCACTGACTCCAACAGGACGTTCCACTCTAATATTAAACGTTGTTATTTGTCAAAATTATGGCTAGTAAAATGTTGTATAAATGAAGTTGTTTGAAGAAACTTCAGTTTGGACAAGTCGTTTAAGTCCCAAAACAACAAAATGTTGCACATAAATGTCGACCAATTCTGGAGTTCAAAGTTCACTTACTGTCTAAATAAATGATTCTTTGATTGGCAGCAGAGATCGGTCATTTGTATTCTCCTTAACTTTTGTCAAGCTTATATATTTTTCTAAATGGTCAACATTTTTTTAATTTCAGATCCCGAGAATGGAATTTACTATCCGAGGATGAAAGAAGAGATATTGGTCTCACTTTTGATGATGATGGTGAATTTTGGTGAGAAATGTTTTATTGGTGTATCTCCTGATGTTTACATTGAAAGTATTTGATGAAAAGAGATTTGGTAAAGCAGAGGTCAGTCAGGATGCAATTTCAATTCAAGTACCAATTGTTCTGAGGGACGCCTTATATTTCGTAATGATCAGCCAATAGATTTAGCCTTAATATTTTTTTAATTAAAAAAGATCAGAATTTGAGACCCTTATTCAGCGAACTGTGTTTTCAAATTAAAGTGTTATTAAATGAGACAGGAATCTGGGTACTCTTCTTTTTTGAAAATATTGAACATATACAATAAAGACATATATTCAAATTCAAATATAAAAGTAGAAATGCAGTATATATTATCCGAATAAGCAAATTAACTACGGTGTCTTTTCTTAACAATGTAAAATACTGTGAAACACTTAAGCTACTCCTTTATTAGATAAAAATAAATGAATTTACTCCAACACGAGTCAGAGTTTAATTATCATTATTACTATGTTTTATTTATTTATTTATTTAATGGAATACTATTTCCCTAGTGAGATGTCAAAGTCCCTAATTGATAGCTGATACGAGATGTGCGCATGGATAAATTTAAATCGCTAGAAAAAAGTTCCATGCCTAAAAAATGACGGTATACTCGGTGAGGACTATCAACCCATAAATTTCGTTTTGATAGTTTTACTTGCTTACAGATACTCCTGCAAAAATATGATACAACGAAACTACAGGATCAATTACTCAAGAAGCACTAACGTTTCATTTCAAAGTTATACCACTTTTTCCCAAGACATTTCCCCCACAAATTTTGGTCTTGATAGCTATCGCTCTTTCTGAAATAAACCCGGGACGAAAATAACACAGATAAATTAGTTGGGTATAAACAATCGAGGGCTCGCTTGCCACGCCCACCGAATTTCAACACTATGGTTCGATACAACATTTATTCAAAATCCGAGGTACTGGTAAGCCTTAGTGATGTTGACATGATCGTTTTACTAAAATTAATTTTTTAAATGACCCTCTGATTTCATGAAATATGTACCGTCTATGTATGAATTTTTCCCTTTTAATTGTGCTCTTTTTATAGGATGTCTTTTAAAGATTGGCAGGTCAACTTCCATAAACTAGAGATCTGCAATTTGGGTCCCGACTCACTCTCAGATTCGGGTAGTATCAGATGGGAAGCCACGAGTAAGAGCAATGAATGGATACGAAGAGTAAGCGCTGGCGGTTGCAGAAATTTTCTAGGTAATTAATGGTCATTTAAAAAATACGGTCAGATAGTAAGAGTGTAATATTAAATCGACTGCCATTTTCGTTGTAAGATACTTTTGATACAACAGAAACTATTATGTACCATCAAAATGAGATTGTATTTCATGCGTTCGTAAAGAAATAGCTCCTCTTATGCCAATCCATTGGGACATCAATTTAGTTGATTATGTATCGGTCTGTATGCTATAACGTATCCCATTCAAACACAGTAAAGCTTTTTGACCCCCCCCCCCCCCAAGAAAATCAATTGTGTGAAATCAAGAAATTATTTGTTACAAGAAATGCTTTCTATCCAGAAAATTAAATTGAAAAATCTAAAAAAAATATAAACTTTAAATTGTCATCTGCTACTCCTTTCAGTTTGGATTAGTCTAAAATTTTGCCGTCTAGGCTAATGTTCAACTATCTCGCATACCTCGTCTCATTGACGCTTACTTAACAAGGTCAAGGTTATGTGCAAGGGTAAGGCTTCTTACTCTGCGGGGATGGGTTTTGTTGTTTTTGAAACACTTTACTATAATTGAATATTAGTACTAAATTAATATCAAGGTTAACTTTCTGAAAATGATAGGATAGGGGACAATGCTTAGCATATTTTTGTTGAGAGGCTCTCAAAGAAAAACCAATTTAAATTTAAATATATATTTCTAGTATATTTTGATATTCTATGTACAAATTTAAAAATCCTACATATTCAAACATCAAAACTGATCGCTCTGTGCATCCATATCTTTGTCCATCTGTCTGTCTGTTTGTCGACTACTAATTGGCATAGAATTGACCTAAATGTGCTTAATTTAGCACCGATATCCCTCGGTGTAGAAAATCCCTAATTTTGACACAGAGATATGTTTCGGGCCGGTAGTGAACCCTACTGATTTACGTCAAAGGTGAAGGGCACAGTGACCATAAGCTTAATGATACACACGCAAAACCTTGTCCGACTACTACAGGTCTGATATGGTAATGACACTTACCATACATACATACATTTTAATGGAAATCAGCAATATATGTTGCCTTTGACCATTTACAAGGAAAAATTGTATGGCAAAGACACTAGAAAGAAAGAAAATAAGCAAGTACAAATGGATAGAAAATGAAAACAAGACAAAATTACATACTTGGGAAAACAAACAAAAGATAGTACGTCAGACAAATCAAATTAAGACAAATTACAAAGTGGAAGTATTTCCTACAAATTACGCTCTAACACACACACACACACAAATGAATTAAAACGGAGGAATCGTTAATCATCGTATAAGGAGGTTAGCTGTTTCAGAGCCTGCTATCTTATCAATAAGGCATTCTTTATATATTTTGCTAATCTTAACATTGTATTTCTGTTTTTTGAAAACATTAAATTATAAAAATTTTTGCAACGAAGGCCATGGAAATTTACCGATGTGTTGTCTACGAATGTCATCATAAAGGGGACAATATGATATAAAGTGATATTCGGATTCAATGACTTTAGAGCTACAGACTTAACAAAGACGGTCGTTTCTAACAATGCCAATCTGTCTTCCGAATTCAATTTCTAACTGGTGTGAGCTTAGTCTTATGCTAGTGAGGTTTTTTTTTTTTTTTTTTTTCGTAGATTTTCATTTTGAATTTCATGTAGATAGTTTTCATATCGAAATTCGTATTTAAATTTACAAAAAAATTCTAATTTTGGGGTTCTACTGATGTATCCAAACCAGTCTTGAAGAAAATGATCTCTTTATCTATTCTGCAGCAAGGTGAACGTTGGCAAACTTTAAGTATTGTTCTTAAGATCAGAAAAATTGGTCAAATAATTGAAACTTAGGTGGTCAATAGTTTTTTTCATTTTATATGCCCAGCCATTTTTTAACTTAATTGTCAATTTGGTCTTTCAACTTATAAAAGAGTAAAGAATTAGTATTCTTTAAGATTTTAAGATAGAATTTAATAGATCTTTCTTTTGCAAGAATAATTAGTGGAAATCGGCCTAATTCTCCATAGATTGCATAGTTAGGCGTTTGTTGCCTAACGCTTAGTAAATGTCTACAAAATCGTAGATGTAATTTTTCAACATCTTTAAAATTGTAAATTCCCCAGACTTCAGAACCATAGAGACTAATTGGTAAAATCATAGAGCCAAAAAGAGATAAATTAGTCTTTTTATCGAGCTCCATTTGATCTAAAAGAGTCATTAGATTATGGTAAGCTTTAGGAGCTTGGTCATTTAATGCTTTAACACTCAGATTCAATTTACCATTGCTATGAAAATCAACTCCTAAATAAATGAAATGATCAACCTCTTGAATCATCTCTACATTGATAGTCAGATTTGAATAAACTGGATTGTTATTAGACCGAAACACGCAAAGTTTTTAAAGTATTTATTTTTAATCCCCATTCTGTAGAGTACCTACAGATATTATTGATTTGGGTTTGAAGAGATTCAGGGTTGGTTGTAAATAAAACTATATTATCTGCAAAAAGAAGCAGGTAAATAGATAGAAGGTTAATGTCATTTTCATCCAGATTCTCTCTATCAAATACATCAACAATATCATTGATAAATAGAATAAACAAAAGGGGAGCCAAGGGCTCGCCTTGTTTTAGTCCAACGTTAACCTCGATAAGATGAGAAAAGTGGATTGAATTGCCAAATTTAACACAGGATTTTACATTTTCGTAAATGGATTTTAGCATTGTAATAATTTTACAACTTACGCCGCACTCAATAAGTTTATGCCACAGGGCATTTCTATTGACGGTTTCAAATGCCCATTCAAAGTCGATGAAAACGCACCATATTTTGTTTCTAGAACAAAAATCATTTAGTCACTCTAGGTCCAGCTGAAGCCCTGTTGTTAGCTTCGGGATTTTACATAGCGCCAAATAAGATTTTTTTTTAAATGATCTTCCCCCCCCCCCAAATCAAAAGCCTAGATCATTCAAATTTTGTATGCAAAATAACCGTATGCTACCGAAATTCCCAAACTGATCATTTTGAGCCTAATAGAAGCCCCATCTTATTGGCTCAACTGTTTTACATAGAGATAAAGAAGGAAATCTCTAAAATTATTCTGCCCCTAAAAAGAAGGTCTAGGGCTTTAAAACTTGGTATGAAGAAAAACCTTATGGTACGCTCCCGTAATATTTTAAATTATCGCTTTGGGCTGAACAAACGTCTTTGTTGTTGGTTCTGGGATATTACATAAAGCTAAAGAAAAGTGTCTTATCCATTTCCTGTAAAAACTTAAGATTGTATTTAAAGACAAAGAAGAAAACCTTTAAAAATCTTCTCCTCCTAAACGAAAACACGTAAAGAATTCAAGTCTTGTGTACAGAACCAACTTGTAGTTAATTCTGGAATAAAGATAAGCCCTATGTTGTGGTTTCCAAATACCAATCACTAGCCCCTCCCACTGGCCCAACTGGCCGCGCCAACTGACCTCCGTCAGGAAGATCCGCTTCGACATTAAACGGCGTTATTTTACAAAAACTATGGCATTAACCTAGTTGGTTGACGAACTAACCGGCGTACTTCACCATAGATAAGCTGTAGTTGCGAGGCTTAAGACGCAAGTGAGCAAAAAAGGTAGTATATCAATTCGGCCAATGCTGAATATCAGTGTTCACCTCTTCTCTAAATGAATGATTCGATTCGACTACCAATTTTTAGATTGACAATCACTATTTTCTCAATCAATTTCATTTGTTCCAGATTATAGTTTGCACGTACTATAGACACAGTCGACTTTGCTCGATCGATTACCTCTATTAAGCGACAACGTCCATCAAACGACCACAGCCGAGATCCTCTTTTTGAAAGTAAAATCTCTTGAAAAATGAAGGCGTTTTGATAGAAAGTAAAATCAGAATTAAATCCTATGTTGTTAGAACTTATTGGAATCGTCTTAACCCTATCCTTGTCAAACCCAGGATTTTACGAAATTTGACATTTACTTGAGAAAATATTGTGGAAAAAGAAGAAATTGCTTGAAACCACTCGGATGGTTTCATTTCAAATTGAATCCCATCTTTATTGTTGTCTGCATCCTCTTTTATTTTGGACAAGGCCAAAATTTCAAAAAACGGGAAAGGGTTAAGGAGACGATTTCAATGAATCCCAACAACGTAGGGTTTTGTTATAACTTTGTATGCATTGCAATCAATCCTTTATATCTTATGGCAAAATAGTGTACTAAGCGACCATTCACTTAAGCGACCATTTTTGGTTCTCCCTTTGCTGGTCGCTTAATACAAGATTTACTGTACATTTGTATAAAATTCTAGCACACTGAATGACTCATGTAGGTCTTGTTAATATAGCGAAGATCCGCTTCGATACAATCCTTATTACACTGATATATACACTCGTCTGGTTTATTTATTGTAGCCTCTTTTGCGTCCAATCCCCAGTACCGTGTCGAACTGAACGACTCTGACGAAGATGGCCTATGTACAATGGTGATCGCTCTTCTACAGAAAGACGGACGCAAGAAACGCAAGCTAGGATTGAACATGTTGACGATTGGCTATGCTATCTATAAGGTTAGTGAGAAAAAGTACTGGTTTACTTAAATTGTGTTGGTTAGTTTTCTACAAGCGGATTGAGGGATGGGTGGTTTGAATCCCCGTTGCTTGAATAGTTAGGGCATTTAAGAGCTCAAGCCAAAGGAGAAAACAATGATTAATGAACTGTGTGGTCTGATGATAATATGTTGGCGATTTGATAGATTCATTCAGTGTGGGCATATTGAATTGTTAGAATTTTCCGCTACTTTTCAGATTGAGAAAGATATGGGTGGATCTTCACGTCTCGATACTTCCTTCTTCAAGTTCAACAGTGCCTGTGACAAGTCTCCTAGTTTTGTAAACGCACGCGAGGTTTGTGGGCGACACAAGCTCTCTCCCGGAACTTATGTCATCATACCATCAACATTTGATCCAAATGAAACTGGAAAGTTCTTATTGAGAATCTTCACAGAAAAACCACAAGAAAGCTCGTAAGTTATATCCCTTTTGAATAGAAATTGTGCGTAAATTGTTTTTTCTTCTAATTACTTCCTCTATTTTCGAGCATTCGAGCATATCGTTGTGACCTTGATCTTTTCGGAACTGGCGTTAGCTTTGCTGTTGCTCTGATAAAATTTACACTTGGTCATATCACTACTTGGCTTCACCCAACACACCTACTCCATTGGCTCTGCCCTTTGTCTACCACAGGAAGTTTTACTTCGACTTTAAACGGCGTTATTCGCAAAATTGCCGAAATGGCCAGTAGCATGTAGCGAAAATTAGAATAGCTAGTTGACAACATGAACTTCGTAGCTACAGCTTAGATAAGACGTTTGAGTCGACAAATCAACAAAAAGGGCTATCAAAAAGACGGCCATGTCGGAGTTGAAAGTTAATTTCCAGTCTAAACGAATGAGTATTTTTTTGACAGCTTGAATAAAAAGAAAGGCAATTAAACTATAGAAGTACCCATACCATATTGCAATTAAGTGAACAGAATTTGTGGATCGCTAGCCACATCAGCTTAATTTTGAAAGGCAGTTCAATTTAGAATTTTAACGACCTTTCTTTTTTTTTTTTTTTTTAAAGATTAATGGCCAGAAACAAATAGCATAGTCGTAAAATGATTTTTTGGTGACCTAAACGTTGTCGCTATACTAGATTTAGATATGATTATGACGTTTTTCTCGCTAATACAACACACTTGCATAGCATTAATGTCGACTATCGTTGAAGTTCAAAGTTCACTTCCGGTCTCAATTGATAATTTGAATGGCATATTGATTTGTTTCAAAAGTTATCGGAAAATGTCTTGCAGCAGCATTTGGCCAATTATTCCATTTTTTATTTGCCGAATTGCAAAATTTGGAATTACTTTCAAGTGTGTCTGGGTCCCTTTGGACTGATGGATTATTTGACGATTGACTACATGGCACAATTGAAACAAACTAAGGCTACCAGTCTAATTTTATGTGAAATGAAAAATCGCTGTGTTTTAGGGCTACAATACCGTAGTTAATAAACAATTACGTGGCAACGTCCTTTTAAATATATCTTTCTTTAGTATGATATGTATTGTAATGCTTACATTTCTAGTTCTATATTCTTCAGAGAAATGGATGAAGGTACTGGAATAATGGATAGTCGGGTAATATATGTATATATTTTTTTCATTTGTGATGTACAGATTTACAAGAATTTTATAATGATCGAAAGATCAGAGCAAATTGTTTCATCGATGTCCATCTGTCTGTCTACAAACAGAAGCATATCTAATTTAGCTACAATAATCATGTTTTGTATACAGGGACTTTATATCAATGTGCATCTTTCGAGAGTCATATTAAGTTCAAGGTCAAAGTTAAGCCCTTTTCCCCAAACATTTAAAAGATTCATATATATCGGTAACTTAGAAAGTATAATGGTCATCCCTCATAGTTTGTATGTACGTCGTATGTCAACGACCACCGGAAGTGAAGTATCAAAATGCGCTTTGATAAAATGAATTTATAAGTTTTAGCATAAAAAGGATAGATAGCCTTCGAATAATACTAACTTAAAAACATGAAGACGACATGAAATGAAAGAAGCTTATAAGGACTAAGTTTAATTTGTAGTAATTGATATTTCAATATACTTCAGTCTTATTGCTCACTCAGTGATGCATTTTACATTTTATGAAATAAATGAAAAGTGTCTAAAATGACTAGTTCAGTCTAATTCACTTAAGAGATGAAGAGAATATTTTTTGTTTTCATGGAGGTATGAACCGAAAAAACTAATCACACTGTATGAATACTGTATTAATAGCATCGAGCGACAAAAGCAAAAACCTACATCTTTTGATACCTTTTTGTATGGGACTATTTTGTGCGGAAGCAAAAAAAAAAAAAAAATAGCTGCGTAGTCAAAATTTTGTTATGACGCCCGATTTGATAGACGAAACTAAATATTAAATTAATGGCTATTCAACAAAATGTCTTTCTTTATTGTGTGTTCACTTTCGGATAAATGTCGTTTGGAGAATATTTGGCAATAGCATACCCTTACTATGACAACTTTGATTTATTTACCGGTTACATAAGTATTTGGAATAACTTAGGGAAGACATATTTCAAGACTTAATTTTTTTAATGCTTTACTGCCGTTATGAAACAAAATGGATTTGATGACTGAGTGGGTTTGTTTGTTTTTCAGTTCTTATATTGTTGTTGTTGTAGTTATTATTGTTGTTTATCAGTGATAAAATAACATTAACCCTTACCTGTTCAATCGCTGGTTTTTACGTCCCTGTGATTATATAATTGAGAAAACATCGCAGAAAAGAAGAAATACTTGTAAAAAACAGTCTCTTCTTTTTTCCACAATATTTCTACCCTACTGAACGGTTATATTTCAAATTAAATCCAAAGTAGATTTTCGTCTGCAAAATCTTTGAATTTGGACAGGTCAAAAATTTTGAAAAACAGGAAAGGGATAAGCATACCATTCTTGGAAATGGAATGTCTACTTGAGGCATAAAATAACTATTCTTGTTTGAATACTGTTTTCTGTATTTGTAGGCGCCGCCCCAAACTGAGGAAGATAGTGCAGTTGTGGAGAAGATGAGGAGAACATTTGAGAAGATAGCTGGTGTTGATGGGGAGATAGATGCGTATGAGCTGCAGAACATCTTGAATAGTCTTTTTGGATCAGGTGAATATCAACAAGACGAATCTTCTATCAGTGCTTTCAGCCCTGTGATTCGACAGCAATTCAGTAAGGTGGTTTAATGCAGCATGACAAGGGTTAAGTAGATTTTTATGGATCTACCATGTACTCAAGCAAACAAATTCTATGATCAAAGTTTTGTTCATAGAAGTATATAAAATAATTATCCAATCAAACCTCCTTAATCTTGATAAAGCGAAACATGACTAGAAAGTAACGGCTCTGTAGAACGGGTGACTTTCCGAATCTAGCTTGATTCAACTCTATGTATCACGTGCGATGTAAAGGACGTGCGGCTGGAGCACCTAACAATGGAATCCTGGTATTTCTCACACCAGTACTACCATTACATCCTTTCCTAGACTCAAGCTGCTATCCCACATAGGTCTACGATCATCGACCCATTGGTGCGAGACTAATTGTCGGAAAGGATGAGTGCCGCCGTCGGGGATCGAACCCGGGTCCTCTAGATTGACAGTCCGACGCGCTACCAACTGCGCTATGACGGCGACATCACTTTTAAGAAGCACGAAAGAGTTTACTATAATGCGGCACGAGGGTTATAGTCTTTTAGTAATGTATAACCATGTAATACATTTTCTAAGGCGGTGTCGATATTTAAGACTCGTTTCAAGGCTTGCGAGCATAGTTGAGACCATTATTTAATTTCGAGTGCAGCTAGCGGTTGTTCAATAAAGTTTCAGACGTTGAATGGATTCGATCCCCGGCGGCCTCAAATATTCTTTTCGATATTTCGACTTTGACATTGAGTGATATCTCTTGTTCTACTTCAACATTCTCTTGAAACTTGGCACACTTGTTCAATATCAAAAAAGCAACCTATACTATCAAGCGGAATAACTCTAGACGCATTTTGTCCACTATCCAGCACCCAACGGCCGAGCGTAGGCATCCGTGGGCGGTGCTCTTGTATAGACTTTGAAGTGGCTCTTGAACCGATTTTCATGAAAATTTGACACAGGAAATTATCTGTTTTACCAATACTTATTATTGTCATTTTCACGATAATTATTCATTCTTCGTGTTAAATCTACATAATTGACTAGCAGTATAATCTTTTGTCGTATAATTCCTATGCCGTACTTTGAAACGACGGTATTTATCGGCTGAGGTCGTTAGTCTTCAGTCTTCAGGTGATTTCGATCACATTTGTATTGCAAGCGGAAGCCAGTGACGTAATTGATACGTCATGAAAACTACAAATTAGGCAATTTTCGGTGCAATCGACAGATGACGTTTTGAAGCAATGAATTTCGGCTCCATTCGGGATGTAAATCGCCGACTTTTTTGCATCTCGTAACGCCTACAATTTTTGCTTCTTTGTTCTCTTTTTTTTTAAGTTAATTTTCATTACAGCCGCCGTCATAGCGCAGTTGGTAGCGCGTCGGACTGTCAATCTATAGGTCCCGGGTTCGATCCCCGACGGCGGCACTCATCCTTTCCGACTATTTGTCTCTCACCAATGGGTCGATAATCGTAGACCTATGTGGGATAGCAGCTGGAGGCTAGGAAAGGATGTGATGGTAGTACTGGTGTGAGAAATACCAGGATTCCATTGTTAGGTGCTCCAGCCGCCGCGATATAACTGAAAGATTGTTGAAAGCGGCGTAAAACCCCATTCAAACAAACAAATTTTCATTACAAAAACAGCTTAATCGCCTTCTTACAAACGTCTGAAAGCATTGCAGTTGGAAATTTGAAATTGAGGGCAAACAATTTTTTTCATAATCTGTGCAAGAGCCGCTTTAAAAAAAATAGAAAAAAAATAATGTGTTGGCTAACTTTTTTACTAGATATTTTTTTTATTTCACTTAATTCCGCGTCTTTTCGTCGTTCGCCGTTCGCCGTCCCGCGCTCTCCAACATTTTTTTAAACCTACCCACTGGGCGAATTGTGTAATTGCTTTTATTTAGCGGTGTTGTTTCTTATACGATCTTCTTTTAAATAGGCTAGAGGATTAAAATCCTTAAAACGAGTAGCAATCTATATATTTGATGAATGAAGTAGCCTATCAGTTCAGAGATCTATAACAAATAGCTCAAATGATTATCTAAGATTCGCCTATGCTTAAAAAATGGATTTCTTCACACAACATCTCGCCACCATTATGCTTCAACAAAAAAGACAATTATGCTTCTGGGGCTGTGGTCGGGTTGGTTTATCTTTCCCTTTTCCTGTCAAAAAGAAAAATTGTTAATGTGATTTATTTTGTTCATCATTATTTTTGTTTTTTCAGCATTCAAGTTTGATGGGTTCTCAATAGATATTTGTAGCAGTATGGTGGCTATGCTGGATGTATCCTTCCTTTTGTAGAAATTTAGACGCGACGTTAACTATGCGTCCAATTGACGGATCGCTGGCCCCGCCCACTGACTCTGCTGACCACACACGCTAACTCCGACAAGAAAAATCGACTTCGATATTGAAAAGCATTATTTTGCAAACTTATTGGCCGTATTATATAACAAAAACGTAAAATAGTTGTTTGGTAACCTTGAATGAGCTGTATTTACGACATTTAAGTCACCAAACTAACGAACATGCTTCACATTAATGTCGGCCAATACTGAAGCTCAAATTCACACCGATCTAAATTAATCATCTGATTGGTCGATTGATTCTTTGATTGGCACACGCGACCTGTCCAGCGCGAGTTCTTTGTATCTCCAGAATCTAATTGGATGAATCTTGATACAAACTCCAAAAGCTATTATTCCGATGTATTTCGCTCTTTTTCAACTACCACTTTTATTGTCATTTAAAGCGGCATTTTTTGTTTTCATATGCAACACTTTCGTTTTCATTTAACAGTTTCCCGTTTTCATAAAACGCCGCCGAGGATGGACGTATATTTGTATATCTTCTTCGTTTGTCCGTCTGTCCCTCCCGACGTCCGACGTGTTTTATTCTAGGATTGCAATAGTACCCGTGGTTTCAGCAAATATAGAAAATAAAGGGGTCCTTTGACAAATAAGGGGGAACCCCGAATCCCCCTGTCTAGAATAAATACTCGTCCACCCTTCCGTCCATCAACATCTCCTAAACAAATAAATCTTTCATTTATGGACGAATTTGAATGAAAAATTCACAGAATATACCTAATCACATGACCTTGCTATTGCCGGGGTTTTGTCATTTGTGTCTGCGTCATAGAAAAGGGGACCTTAATGCAAAATTAATTGTTAACGATCCTTCCCCTCCTCCATTTGCATGAACATTTTACAGAATATTCTTAGCCATGTGACCTTTTCAGCGATAATCAAATCGCTGCTCTTAATGTTATTGTTAAAAAGTGGCGTTAAACCCCATTCAATCAATCAAATTAAATATGTGATTAGTAATGTAACGAAGAAAACACTGTGAAACACCATCATCGCTCGCGAGGGTTCTAACTCCACCTTTATCCTAAGTTAGAACCCTTGGCTAGCGAAGATGGTGAAACACAAAGATTGACCAGCTTTCTCAAAATATACGACAATAGAAAAAAAATCAGTAGATATTTTGAAGATTTTTGTTGTTGACGTTCCTATACAGCATTTAGGGTGATCTAACTGGTAAACTTGGGTTTGAAGAATTCACTGTTCTATGGAATGACCTAAGGGAATTTAAGGTAGGTTACTTATACTGTTTTACAAACAGGATATATGAATCACTCTGCACAAAAAGGAAAAAATCCGTAATTTTGTCACATAGTTAAGAAATGAAAAGAATATATTTCTGTTGTTTTCATTGAGTTATGAAGCTATTAACCTAATCGTACAAGTGTACGAATACCCTTGTTGTTGTTGTTGTTTTCATAAAGGTATGAACCTAATAAACAGGATATATGAATCATACTGTACAAAAGAAAAAATCCGACATTTTGATACACAATTAAGAAATGTAAAGGATATATTTTTGTTGTTGTTGTTTTCAATGAGTTATGAACCTAATAACCTAAATGCACAAATGTATGAATACTCTTTTGTTGTTGTTGTTTTCATTAAGGTGTGAACCTAAAACTAAATCACATTGTATAAATACGCGAAGAAATAAGAAATATTCCCTTCATTTCTTGTAGTTTAATGCCATCATGCAATGGTCTTTTTATTTACTCCAGGATATATCTCGTATTGAATTTTATATTTGGTTACTTTGGATTAAAAAACTACATGTATATATATTTTTTTATTGTACTGTTTGGGAAATTTGATGCCACTGCATCAGGTGAGCGCTTAAAGGGCAATGGCTGTGTTGGGTTATTTATTTTTTTGTTTGTTTTGTTTTTGGGTTTGTTTTTTTTTTTTTTTTTTTTTTTTTTTCAGAAGATCTTTCAAAATTGAAAGTTCGGCCACAGTCGACTAGAATGATCAATGTAGTCTAACTAGGGACAATATATTTTGAACATCAAATATTGTTCCGTTTAGCGTGATGCTTATCAGTTTTTTTTTTCCAAAATTTCGTCGATAAAGAAGTAAAATGTCGCAACTACAGCTTTAATGAAGCTGTAGATACGACATTTTGCACGCGCACCGACAATACCTATGTTGATCAATCGATTGTATCGCCACAGCGCATTTACCGCATAGCACTCCATGTCTTCAGTCGTGGAATGTCATTGATTCGATCCCCGGCGGCAGCACATTTCTTTTCCGACATTTGTCTCTCACCAAAGGGGGGATTATCGTAAATCTATGTTGGATAGAAGCTAGAGGCTAGAAAAAGATTTAATGGTGGTTTTACTGGTTCGAGATATACCAGGAATCCATTGTGAGGTGCTCTATCCGCAGCGGTTTGACTGAAAAATTGTTAGAAGTGGCTTTAAACGCCTTTCAATCAATCAATCTTAATCGGTGTCTATTCCTATGACCTATAGTTGCATCTATACATGGTTGAATTTGTATTAACGCACAAGAATTCATGTCAACATCATTGTACTCAAAGGATTACCGATGATCAGAATCTTGGCGGATCTCTGGCCATATCCATTGACTCCAAAAATGAAGTCCCACTTCGATATCAAACGGCGTTCTTTGGCAAAATATTTGACTGTAAATATTTACCAAAATGATAGAATGGTTATGTGGGGACCTAAACGCCGTACCTACAGCTTAACTACAACTTTAATACACTGTTATTGCAATCTTTAAGTCGCCATTGCCCCCCCCCCCTCACACACAAAAAAAGGAAAAGAAATGCTTCACATCTATGTAGACCAATGTCGGAGTAAAAATTCATTTCCGGTCTCAGTGAATGATTCGATTGTCGATTGATTCTCTGTCTGACAGACGCGATCCATCAATTTAATACAACTGACAAAGCGATGGGCTTGTACAAAACTGTCGTAATGTTGTGCCATACCCTTGACATATATGTCTGTGCATATCGGTTGATATGATAAAACGCACAACTTCTCGCAGCTACCCTGTTTTTGAGAATAATTCAATATTCGTTCTATAGCCAAACAACTTCTTTAGTGAGAATCAATGAGCTTGTAAAATCTTTTTTTTGAAAAATGCAGCTGCAAAAACCTTATAAATTCAGAATATGAAATTTGGTAAGCCAATGTCCACGAGACAAATTTTTAGACTGATCGAAATGAAAGAGGCTACAGAAAACAATTGCAAGTTGATGATTTTTTTAAAAAAAAGTCTTTGTCTTTTGGTGTATAGAAAATAATGGGGAATGAAGAAATTGCTTAAATCAGGATATTCGACTTAGGTATAAAACTTTATGACCAATAATGTGTTAGAAATAAGAAAAATGCTTGGTTGGAGATATAGACGTCGTAACTTCAGCATTGAAAAGTTGTAGTTACGATGTTTAAACCGCCAAACCAACTAAAATGCTTTCGATCAATGTATACCAATGTCGTTCACAGTTCACTTCCGGTCTAGATAAAGGATTTAATTGGTCGAAGATACCTTGATTGACAGTCACGATCAATCACTTCGTTTTAGCTTGACATGAACATTGACTCAAGATCAAGATAAATCACCAATACAATCCAAGTAGAAGAAACGTTATTGTCTAATACAGACAATGCCAAATCTTTGGCGGCGACCCTTAAACTCTGTCTTTTTATTCCCGTGGGACACCAATCTTTATATTCCTTAGGACACCCATCTTGTTATCCCTTGGAACACCCATATAGTTGGTATAAGACTGATAATCGTCTGCATGTATTACACTTGACATGTCTTATCGTAAAATAATCTTGCTAATGTTATGTTTTAGCGGGGAGGGGCTTTCTTTCTTTTTTGTAAGTAAACGTTCGGTTCTTATCCTGCAGGCTACGTTTGCCAAGTTTGACGCTGATAAATGTGGTAAATTGAGCTCTTATGAGTTGAGACAAGCCCTACGTGGTTGTGGTGAGTTGACTATATTTTTGGTGCATAATAAATGAATGTTTAACCCTTTCTTGTTTCGTCAAATGTAAGACCTGTCCAAATTAGACGGTTTTGCAGAAGAGAATTTAAAGTTGATTTGATTTGAAAAATAACTAGTCGGTAGTGTAGAAAATATTGTGGAAAAAGAAGAAATTGTTTAAAAGATTTTGCAGAAGAGAATTTAAAGAGGAATTAGTTTGAAAAATAACCAGTCATTAGTATAGAAAATATTGTGGAAAAAGAAGAAATTCCTTCTTCTATAATGTTTTCTCAATCATAAAATCACAGGGACATAAAAACCAGGGATTGAACAGGAAAAGGTTAATTTACAAAAAGGGCCATAGTGATTTAGTTCGTTCCCCAAAAATATCAGCATGACCTTTTACCATATGACTTCTTTTTATACATAATCTAAGAAAAATCGATACGAGAATATTATATGAATGCATAAGATGTGTCATGAGATTTTCCTTGAAACCAACTGATCTTAACCGAATTTAGAATAAAAAATTATTTCACGATCCTTTGCAAGCTAGGTAAACCCTTGCCATGCTGAAATAAATCCTGTACAAAATTGCATTGAATAAAGACTGCAACTATTTTGAATTCACAATTCTTTGGTTATTTATCCATATAAACGACTATGGCTTTGATGTGACAAGCAGTAGATGTAGACTAAGATCAGACTGCAGGCTGAACTTTATCTATACCTCCTGCCAAAACAGGAATATTCAGCATGACAAGGATCAAGATCAGCTTGTATAAATAAATCGAATGGAGGTTGTTTTGCTTGCGTGAAGCTCCAAAACCATTCTATTGGTCCCAGTGTTGTTTGTTGTTTGTTGCATCCGACACCTTTTCTAGGAGACCCCAATTAATGCCGAAAAACAATAACTTTTAAATAAAAATCCTCATTTTTTGATGTTTTCCTATCCATTCTTTTTCAAAAGATGTCTTTTAGACAGAAAAGAATTGTTTTCAACCTGGTTTTCCGAAAGAAAAGTCTGGTTAATAGATTAATGAATGTCGGCAGGGGTTGGTCCTCAGAGTGCGTGGTAACTTTTCTATGTGAGTCCAACTACTCCTAAAATTTCTTGAATTTTGGTGATTTTTTTCTACAAAATGATGTCTTCTAGTGACCTAGCGCATATTTCGAGCGCTTTGCTATTCAATTCTGCGTCATGCAAAACGGAAACTTAATGTAAAAATTCTTGTGTGAGCAACTATTCCCACAATTCTAGCCGGCTATTGATATATCCAGTAAAAATATTGTTTTGTGACAAATTTTGACTCTTGCCGTAAACCTTTCCTGTTCAATGCCTGGTTTTTACATCTCCGTGATTTTTTTAAATGAGAAAACATTGTAGAAAAAGAAGAAATTGCTTGTGACAAGCAATTTCTTCTTTTTCTACAATATTTTCTACCCTACCGAATGATTATTTTTCAAATTGCAAAACCTTTGAATTTGGACAGGTCTAAAATTTTGCAAAACAGGAGAAGGTTAATTTTGTTCTAATTGAGAAAGTTTTAAGTTTCATTGTCTTTGAATGGAAAAACTTTAGATACATACAACCAGCACAAACTGAATTTTTAGCTGTTTTTTATTTTTAGTAAACCTTTCGCTCGCTTCTTTTTGATAATTATTGAGTTTGAAAAGTAACATTCAAAGCAGTTTTGATTAAGTCGTTTTTCTTGGTTCAATTATGATTTTTCTTCAAAATAAAAGGGGGGAAATTCACCCAAAGTAATACATTCTTTTGATTTGTAGGGTACAGACTAAGCAACGAAAATTTTTCATCCATCGTTCTAAGATATTCCAACAAAAGTGGAGAGATACCATTTGACGCTTTTATCCACTGCGTTATTCGCTTGAAGACGATGATTGGTAAGATAATCCTACTTAATGACTTTAACCCATTACAAGACGACAAAATGTGAGACTGGTCCAAATTGAAAGGAAATACAGACGACACTTTAAATTTAAGGGTTTTATATTGGCTCGGCTGTTATCGGAAAAAACCCGAAGTATTGCTATAGCCTTGGTGTTGTCGTTGTCATCGTTGTTGTCTTCGTCGTGCGAAAACTTTGACATCTTGTGATATCTCTGGATCTACTCTTTAATACTGGTCCAAATTTTAATGGGGGAAAATTGGAAAATACGTGCCGAAATATGTTAGAAAACATCGTGAGAAAAGGAGAAATTACTTCTTACAAACAATTTCTCCTTTTCTAACAAAGTTTTCTATTATTGTATTTCCTCAGGCCATCAGAAACGGCCATAGTGTGGGTTAAGGCGATGTCAAGTTGTGTTTACAAGTAGAATAAAGTGGGCTATATACAACAAGCATGGTTTTCTCATCAGATCTTCTTGCAAACAAATCCCAGTAAAGTTTTTTGTTCATCTCCAAATATATTTGAGAGTATTGTTAACAAACTGGACTGTAACATCGTTTTCGGGTTTTAAAATCTCGCCAAAAAAAATAAGCGTTCGCCAAACACACATTTCATATACAATTCGTATTTAAATTTTTTAGAAGAGCATTATCAGTCAGTGTATTAAATTAACTGGTTTCGCCAAAGACAAGGAAAGTTGTCTTAAATCATTATCACACAGTGACGCTTTTTCACATCCCTAAATTAAAAGTTTTGGAAAACATTTTGGAAAATGAAGAAATTGCTTGTGACAAGCAATTTCTTCATTATCCATAATGTTTTCTACCCTATTAGACCAAGATTCTAAAAATTCCATCAACGTAAAATCGTCCTCTTCAACATCTTTGATTTTGACCCGTCTAAAATTTTGTCAGCTGGTAATTGGTTATCACACCTAAAAAAGCCAGTATCAAAAGCTTCAGATCGTGATGATCGATCAAAAATCAAATGATCAATCAATTTATTTAGATAGACTATAAGTGAACTTTAACCCCGACATTAATGTTAAGCGTTATTTACTGAGTTCCAAACTTGCTTGAAATTCTGGAATTTGCGGCCGTTTAAATGAAGATCAAAAGTTTCATTCTGTCAAAGATCTGTCGTAATATCTCGGTTCCTGTTTTTTCGGATGCACATGGTCGAGATTTGTCTGTCTGTTGCTTGTAGTAAGAGCTTTACTTGTCATGCTGAACCCGGAATAATCCAGGATGTATAGACAAAGATCAGCCAGCACATACGTGCAGTCTGATCTTAGTCCACAACTGTATTCAGGCGTTTTATTTTTAATGCAAATTCAGATTAGAGTTTTATTCAGCATGATAAGGGTAATCATTTTTTCTCTGGAATTCTAAAAACTTGTATAATAAACTTAAGAGGGTTTGCACAGGGGCCATAAGTGGATAACACGACAGACTCGAAATCTGAGAGTAGTGAATGATTCGAAGCTCCAGTCACGGTGGCGCTACATGTCACGTGTCTTGTAAGATTATTTCACTATTGTTGGACATTAAGTCTGGATATCTGCATGATGTGCTTTTGTTTACATTTATTCACTTTAAGTAACTTGTAGTTTTCTTACAAATTAATACTTATTAGAATTCGTTTTTTCTTTAACTTAATTTCAGCCTCGTTCTCTGCTTTGGAGGAAAATGGGGTTGCTTCATTTGAACTAGAAGAAGTAAGTAGGGTTTATATATCTTGATCCCTTTAAGAATATTTTCATTCTTGTACACCGGATGTTTTTATAGGTGAGGAGTTATTACCGGACAAGATCCTGATATCTTTCATTTGGTGATTGATATAATCTATGTTTTACGACTGATGGATCCACAAGTGGTCATGTAGCTTTTGCTGTTCGCGGAATAAAAAATTAGCAATCTTAATCGCAAAACACACGTTACTCTCTTTACGAAAAACATATAAAATGTTATTAATACTAATTTTCAAGAAATCACGAATTCTTAAGTTGCATTTTGTTGGAATTTCAACTATATTACCAATGGCCTTTCTTGCTAAGTCTGGGTTCATTAGAGCAGAAAGACCGAAAATACACTTAAATCGAAGAAAAATAGTTAGTAGACGTATGAAGATTCTTTAAAAATTACTTGAACAACGCATATACATTTCTCTAGGCTATATGTCCTTGAGGGGCTATAGATGTACCCATTTAGTCAAAGAGAAACTACACCTTAATAATGTTTATATATTAGCGACAAGTCCTATATCTTGGGCTTTCCATTATCGATTATTATATCCTTACAAATTTCCTAATAAGATGACTTCTTTGCACTCAGAAAAATCGTACTTGAGAGAATTTTATTTTTTTTTTTTGCTTTTTTTTTTCAAAATGACTATCGAAGAACAAAAACAATCTCATAGTCCCCTCTCAGTAGGGGCATTTCTCGAAAATGACTTCTTCTTGTTCAAAATTTTGTCTTTTGTCTCTTTTTTCCAGTTTATCCAGACAACAATCTACTCATAAGTGTTCAAGATCGAAATAGATGAACTAAACTTATAAATCATCATACAGCAAGTTAAAAGAACAAAACTGGTTGAAAAAAGGATAACTATGAGAGCAATTGATTTGTTCTATTGATCGCGTTTTGCCTATGTCGATATAGACCATTTTTACAGTTTTAAATCTTAGTGCTTTTGTTTACAAATCTGCGGTCTCTCTTTTTTAGGTCTTGTACGGGTTAATCGACCCTGGATTATATGGTTATAATTTTATTTTTAGTTTCGTCTGTCATAAACGAGCGTTCTGATTGGTCAAAAAATATATATTTAATGAACAAAATTAACAAAATAGTCCCATACAAAAAGGTATCAAAATTTGTAAAACTTTTGTTTTTTTCGCTCGATGCTATTGAATTATAAGAAATGAAGAGAAAAGTTTCTGTTTCCATGGAGGTATGAGCCGGAAAACCTAATCACACAATGTATGAATCCGCTTCGCGTATTCATACAATGTTATTAGGTTTTTCGGTTTATACCTCCATGAAAACAGAAAATATTCTCTTTATCTCTTAAATGACTTTAGGTGTACTTTTTCTTCCAGATCCATTTTACTGTTAGATTACATTTATGAAAATGTCTTGCTGTTAGTTGTATTGTACACACAATAACTTTATCTTATATCAATTTTGAATTATTCTTCACTCATATAATGAAGAACACGGGATTCTTATACTTTATTATATCATATTTAGACTCTAGTTTTTGTTTCGCCGTTCAGTTTGTATATTCTATTTATAGTATGTATGATTGGCTTTAACAGTACATCGCAAAGACCTCTAACAGTCTTGAATAACCCTCAGGAAATACAGTGTATAGTAATAAAATAACAATAATAAAATCTTATTTTTAAGAAGGTAGCTCATTAAGCTATTATCATAGGAAACAATACAATGAAGAACTTATTTACAATGTGGACCTCTGAATCAAGTAAGTTATGATCAGCAAAAGGTTGTGATTATTATCATAACCTTAATAATACCAAATGAAAAACAATAGAAATGGTGATGATTATGAATATGAATATGTATAATATTCTGTAATAGAAAACGCTCACCATAAATTCTTTTGAGTTTTTTGCATTTAAAGAAAATGAATTCATTTAAAGAAAATTAACTTACTGTTATCCATTATCAAAATTCAGAATAAAAGCCCTTTACGGTGGCGGTTTTCTGCAAAGGTTATGTTTTTAAGAACTTAGACATCTAAAATACAATTGTTATTCAAATGATACTAGGTGAGCCTAAATTTTGCTGCAGATTATAAGAATTATATACATTTGAATTCAAACTTCGAATTACTTATTCTAATAAATTACCTTCATCATTTCTATTGTTTACTCAAGATGTAAACTTAATTAAGAGGAAACATTTGTTCTTGAATGCACTGTATACACTGAGCGATTCCGCTCTTAAAAATAGACAATTAAC
Organism: Fragum fragum; assembly: GCA_946902895.1. Lineage (NCBI taxonomy): Eukaryota > Metazoa > Mollusca > Bivalvia > Cardiida > Cardiidae > Fragum > Fragum fragum. The sequence goes on along the minus strand of OX336366.1, from coordinate 43,146,577 downwards.
TTTAGAAAAAGTGAAGCAGCTTCTTTCAATTTGGACTAGTCTAAAACTTGTGTGGAAATGAGTTAAAAGCTATCAAACGAGAATTGATTTACCAATGATATTATTCATTAAGGCCGAAAGTGAATTTTTAACCCCAATATAGTTTTCATTCTAGCTGTTGCTACGACGATTTGGTCGCCACCCAACAATTTGCCTTTTATTCTAATATACCTGGTTCCATATTTTACAAAATAATGTCGTCTATTACCTTAGTCCAACTGCTATGTCGGGGGCAGAGAGCGTTTCAAGTTATGTATCAATTATTTTGTGGAACTACTTTTTTAATAAAGGGGATTTTAAACTTTTTATCAGGCAATTAGATTGGAGGACACAACTAAAATCAAATCATGTTAAATACCACTTTTACAATCTCGTACCCTGTCGACTACCATAAGGTTCATAAGTACAGCTTGAAAAAGTTGTGCACAGGGTTTGACAGTCCTTTGGACGTCAAAACATGATCAATTTTTCGTCCGTTTTTACACTTCTGATTTCTGGGTTTATCTCTGTCGGTCCTTCCGTCGGTTTCCGTTTGTACTGTCTAAACTGCCTGTTGCAATAATGAGGTCCACTTCCTATTTTACATCTAGCTGCATGGTAAATTTCAAATCTTTCGTCACTTTTTTTACGCAGTAGCAATAGGTCCAGGAGACTTCAAACCTTGGCTTGTGCATCAGAGTCCCTTATGACACTTACCTAATTCTGAGGTGCGTTCTTTTCGTCAAGATTCTTAAGATTCCTATTTAGATTTTTAAGATAAATCGTTCTTTAGCTTAAGATTTTTAAGCGGCTAAATAAGAATCTTAAGAATTCGTAATGAGGTATTTAAGCGTACTCAGTATTGGCTTAAAACAAGTAGCCTTGACGACGTCGAATATATTCACTAAAAATAACAAAATCGTTTAAATGTCTCAAAAATCTTATTTAGCGGGATTTTTCATCTCGCCGAGAAGAACGCACCTCAGGTCCTCGATATCTTTGTTATATAAATGAGTCTTTCTATATTTTATTTGTTCACTTTTCTTCCTGAAAATCACTTTTCTTCGTCCTTTTACTATTGGGAAATCTCCCTAGCTTTAGTTTAAGTTTGAATTTAATTGTATTGCCATACAAGACGATGACTCAGTAATCCACACACTCTTATACTGCACTTTCTTATGTTGACTTCAGATATATTTGAGCCTATGCTTGGTATTTTCAACTATTTTACAAGGTGCTTGATTCACAAACATTTAGCAGCCTGCACAGTCACTCAGAAAATTTAGAATATTTGCTGGTCGTCTAAAGAAGCCTTGAGTCGGTATTTAACCCTTTACCAGACGACAATATTTTTAGACTGGTCAAAATTTAGAGGAGTTGCAGATGAGGTTATGAAATTTTAGATTTTTTATATGATATGCAATGATATGCGGAGAAAACATTGTGCAAAATGTTTTTGTTACAAGCAATTTTATTCATTTGACACAATGTTTCTCGATTGTTTTCTTGAAGGGTGCCCAAAAGCGTCACTATTTGGGAATGGGCTAACTACAGAGCCCAAAGTGAGGCTCTAGTCAGACTGAGCGGATACACTAGCTGATCTGACTCTTTACTCGGCACACACGTATAATGGCTGAAATGGTCACTCAAACACTCATAATATTTAACATGTTCCCACATAATGGCGCCGTTTGACGCCCCTTAAAAAACAAGTTGGATAACATGGTGTAAAATGGAGAAATTGCCTGTAAAAAGCAAATTCTTCATTTTCCACGTTGTTTTCTACCCAGAAAGTTGAAAAAATAAAATTTCATAAACTTTGAATTGCCGTCTGCAACACCTTTCAAGTTGGACCAGTTTAATTTTTTGTCGTCTGTTAATGGGTTACCGGCTAGTTTTAAACATGAAATTAGTTTTAAAAGACATGATTAGTGTTAACCTTGAAATCTATATAATATAATGCTGTGCATATTGACTACATAGATTATTTTCGATTGGTATAAACTGAAGAACTAGTGTGTAATAGAATGATATATCGCATTTTCTCATTATTTCACGTTTTTATTACATACTATCTATGCGATGTGAAATTGGGCATTCTCTGATATGGTTTAAGTAAAGCATTATTGTGAAGTTTTGAACGACAATTTAGATATCTATGCTGTTTCATTCATTCAAAATTGAATTGGGGGGGGATATTTACATTGTTATAAACTATATTGTTATCCGTAGTCGATCAATTAAACTATTATAACGTTTATGTGACTTTAGTTGTTGATATATTTCTCAATCTTTTCAAACTGAACATGAGAAAAATCCAATAAAGGTAAAAATATCAATGTGAATGTATCAGGTAATTTGATAGTTTCTGACGATTTCTTCGATTCACTTCATCTGTCAGTCTGAAGAAATCCTCTTTTTAAAATTCGGTCTTAAAACTTGAATCATTCGGGGGTGTAGCCTTGTTGAACATGAGCGGTGCATAAGAATATTTGTAATTTACATTATGAACGTTGAACGATTGTTAGTATTTTCCCATTGCGCTGAAACTATTCCAGTTGATCATCATGAGTATTTAGAAGGGGCTTATGGGGTTAGACTTTTAAATCTCGAAAATTAGTTTTAATAGTGATTTACAAGAGTCAAATTATTGTTGAATGCGACATCTGTTCCCTGTCTGTCAGGCTTTCTGACTAATTTATCTTACCTGAAAATTTCAAAATCTACAGGGTATATTTCCTTGTAATTGTGTTTAACATCTGCTTCATTGTGATGCAAGATGCATTTTTATTTTCACTTGCTCTAAGTTGGTTTAAAGATACGTGTATTTTATATACATTTATAAGAAATACGTATGATAATATACATCTTCCAACCATGTACATATGTCTTGTAATATTAACGGTTCATGAAATGTGATCAAGAAATGACCAGAGAACGCTTTGATATCAGAAATAAAAAGTATCAATTCATAGCTCGAGGTCATAGTTCTTAGCCATACGTTCTTTGTGATAAAATTCAGCAAAGTTGAAATTTGGAGCCGCGTTTAATGTGTTAAGGTGTGAAAGATTCTTATTTTTCTCAAAGTTGGTGATCACAGTTCAATGTCGAAGGCTTACCTCATACATATGATTTTCCGGATGACGTCTCAGTATGGGTTTGAGCTGCTATTTGAGACAGAGATTGAATTCTTGCGACAATTGACAAATCGCTGGTCCCGCCCACTTTCTCATTTAGCCACGCCAACTGACTCTGACAGGAAGTCCCGCTTCGATTTTAAACAGCGTTATTTTGCAAAATCCATAGCCAGTAGCATGTAACAAAATGAAGATGTGGTTGATTGGCGACCTAAACGTCGTAACTACAGCTTGAACAAGCTGTAGTTACGACGATTAAGTCGCAAACCAACAAAAAAGCTTAACAAAAATGGCGACCATTGACGGGGTTCAAAGTTCAATTCTAGGTTGAATGAATTATTTGATTGGTCTGTTGATTTCTTTTGACAGCCGCGATTGGTCAATTGTGACCTAGTCAGGTAAACTTGACTACTTAAAAAACTTCGGAACAGTTTAGCCTTCGACTACCATACCCAGGTTAGCAATATAGGACCGTCATGGTCCTCTTGTTTCTTACTTTGCTCAACCTCTCGGACGACCTTCAGCTCTGCCATTATAACTGTGACGGAAGTCTCAAGCCTTTTGGAAAAAGATGTGCACGAATATTCTTGTAAGTTCTTACCCTAAGCTAATTCTAATAAAACCCTCCTTATTTATTTTCGTCTGCACACATTGGCTCCTCGGCAAGCCTTGTCTCAAAGAGAAATACTTAAATAAACAACTTTCTTTAAACATTTTTAAACTTACTGATTTTTTTGTTTTAGTATTTTCTCTTTTTTATATCTTACTTTAAGAAGAGGCATTTAAGAAAATATTCTTGAAAAGGTTCAGATTTAAAGGCTTCTTTAAAATACTTCTTACATAGTTCTTATGACTCTTTTTAGATTATTAACTTTAGCCTATAACCTACTGTATTCTACGATAATCGACCTGTCGCTCACGGCGCCAACTGAGCACCGATAAAAAATTCCATTTAGATATCAAACGGCGACATTTTGCGATATTTATGGCCAGTAACATGTAACAAAAAAGTTAAATGGTTGGTTGGTAACCTAAACGTCATAGCTAAAGTTTGAATAAGCTATAGTTATGGTGTTTAAGTCGCCAAACTAATCATCATATAAATATCGGCGAATGCGGGAGTCCAGAGATCACACACGGTCTAAATGAATGGTGTGGTTATTCGATCTATACTTTGATTGGCAGCATTGGGCCGTCAATTTCAGATTTATGGTGAAGGGTTACTTTTGTGGATACAAAATAAACCTTTCTCTTATAATGAGTCGCTATTCGTCAAAGTAGATACTCATATCTGTGTTTTGACTGCAAAGAAAATTAATGAAGAGTATAAACTAAGTTAAGCTGTATATGTTCATGAGGCGACAAATGCATTTGGACCCTATTTGTTCATAGATAAACAAAATAAAACACACAGGAAAAAAAATGAAGGGTCAATAATTGATGCTGTAAAGTTTTAATATGCAATTAGCTAAACAGAAATTCCAATTAATCACATCCCATTCCATTCCCCTCCGTTTGTTTTTTCTACCATGTCGCTTTTTCAGGTTAGAGCTTCTTGAATTCACTCAAAGCCTCTTCTAGGACGCCTGAAATTGAAAATCATAAAGAAAAATAATATAGAGCCGTTGATTATTAACTCAGCTGATCATAACGTTATGAGCTTTTGTTATTCTTGAAAGTCTTTCGCCATGCATCAACGTCGATCGGAAAACAGTTTTCGGTCAATATTGATGAAACCTAGCAACAATGTTTGTCATGCCAGAAGAAAAGACCGTATTGAAAATTGGAGCATTCCTCTGGAAAGCACCGGGAAGGGAGTCTTAACCCTTTTCATGCTGAACTCGGAATATTCCTGTTTTTGCAGGAGGTATAAACAAAGATCGGACTGCACATTAGTGCAGTCTGATAGACCAGACTGTACATAAGTGCTGTCTGATCTTCGTCTACACACCCTGGTTGACTCTTTCTACACATAGATGTTTATAAATTCAATTCTAAAATATTTTTTCTGGTACTTCCAGTTTTTTCAGGCCTTTTATTTTAATGTGTATTTAGATAAAGATTATATTCAGCATAACAAGGGTTAATGATTAATTCTTTGTCTATGGATGAACTTATTGAACAAGGGAATGTGGCTTTGTAATACAAGATAAAAGTATTCTTACGACAAAATCTTTTTTTGTTACTCTGAGGACCAAAGTTAGACTCTATCTTCATGAAACTTAATCTGATTTTCTTAGGACCACAAGGATAAACGCTATCGAAATTTGGAATATTACCTCGATAAATAAGGGATTAGGGACCTTTATATAAATCCTTTGTCCGGAGTATGCCTAAGTTACAAACCAAATGAGGTTTCATCGATGCAGTGTTTCATGTCCACAAGAATGTATCCATCTGAGCAACTGCAGCTGACCATCTGTGAAACATTTTCACTATAGCGAGGTGTTGGTAAGCACAGGTGATCACATTGTGCTATTTCACATAGCATCTTGGCTTTGGGGGAAAACGCTGCAAAATATAAAACATTTACAATACTGTCGTCGGTTGTTGAAACATAATTTGTTGTTTATTTTCCTCAAACCGTTATTGTAATTATTATATTAGGATATCCTTAAGATCAGTATTAACGATGCTATGGGAAAACAGACATCACTTAAAATAATTAATCCCTTTCTCACGAAGTTTCTCTCCTAAATAGAGTCATCTTTTCATTTCATATGCATGTGATGTTGTCTGCATTCTTAAGTGAGGAAAAAGACTACAATATTCTCAGTCTCGGTGAATGATGACCTAATTCGACAAATTTGACGGGTATATTTCTTGTTTATCCCTTCCCAAAAAATATTCGTGAATGTTTTAAGGTCTAAAATATTGGTTTGATAGACAAAGTCTATTATCCTCTTTAATATCCTATCTACTAAACCTCGTAGCCATCTCGATGAGTTTAGAATATCTTGAAGCATCATCCTTCACAGAAATGGATAACTTATCAGCGAAAATAAGAGTACTGATTTGCTTGAAATATCCTTAACTGAAAGAAACAACTTTTAAGCAAACAGAATATTTTTTCTTCGCATCATTGTTCACTGAAAGAAATAACTTATCAGCGAAAATAAGAGTCGGGGTTTTTTTGCATTATCCTTCACTGAGAAATAACTTATCAGCGGAAATAAGAATCACTTTTTTCTTTGCATCATCTTCAATGACAGAAATAACGTATCAGCAAAAAATAAGAATCTTTTTTTTTTTTGTCATCCTTCACTGAAAGAAATAACTTATCAGCGAAAATAAGAGTCGGGTTTTTTTTTCATTATCCTTCACTGAGAAATAACTTATCAGCGGAAATAAGAATCACTTTTTTCTTTGCATCATCTTCAATGACAGAAATAACGTATCAGCAAAAAATAAGAATCTTTTTTTTGTCATACTTCACTGACAGAAATAACTTATCAGCGAAAGTTATGCTTGTCTTTAATCAACTGATCATTTGTCGAATCGTTAGCCAAGCCAACTGACTCCCGATACGGAAATTTACAAGTGGATCTAAAGTCGTTATTTTCAAAATATCGTCGTTGGCTGTGCAAAATGTCTTAACTACAGCTTGAATAGATAATTACATTTTGCGCGCCCAACAACAATTTGTGACCAGGGTCACTAAAAAAAAACTTGTTAAATGGCTACCTAAACTTCGTTACCACATCTTTTACAAAATAATCTAAATTATAACCTCGGTAGAACGTACATGTTGGCGGACGGCGGAGCGAAGCCAAGGATCCGTTAGTTTCTTCTGTTAATCACAATTACCTACCGCTACTCTGTTTCTTTGCATGATAAAGAACCATATCTGTCACAGCATACCGTCTTTTTGTAACAGTGGTAAGATTTCCCCTAGTTATCTTGTTCAAAGATTTAATTGACTTTGAACTTAAATCAGAAAAGTACAAATAATCATCGAGCACTGTTATCGAAGCTGGGAACCCAACGTTGTTTCTTCCTGCTACCACTTTGCGAATGTCTGAGCCGTCCAGATTGGCAGAAGCAATGGATCGAATCTTAGAATCTGTCCAGTATATACGCTTCTCAACAAAATCTTAAAAGAAATATTTATGTTAAAAGAGGTATGTGTATCCTCCTTGTGATTATTGAAAATCTCTTAGCGAACAACAAAAGTTCTATTTTACCAGTACAATAATCAGGGGTCGACACTAACATCGGTCCTTGGGCAAAAAAAAAACTGTGCTGGTAGAACTTCTAAGCTTCGGTATTTTAGGCCTTTAGTTTTTTCTTATGCACGAACAAAAAGAGACAGGGATGGAGAGACAAACAGAGAGACAATAAAGAGTGGTTTCTTATTAGCTAAAAAAAGCGTCAGCTTTGATAGCTTTAGTTAACAGACAAAATTCTGAGGTCTTCTCAGAGTTCAAACGAGTGCAAACTACCAGAGGCTTAACCACTAAATCTACTGAATGTCTACACCAAAAAACTAGTTCGTGTGTATACTCGAGCATATTGTGTAACATGACTGGTCACATAAATTAACTTTTTTTCAAATTGTAGAGAACATCTTCGAAATCATGCTATACAACCTATTCCCGCTTTTTAAAGAATCCCCCAAAAAGGATTTGGAAAACATTGTGGACAATGAAGAAATTGCTTGTAACAAGCAATTTCTTCAGTGTCCACAATGTTTTCTACCCTACAAATGGCAAAGAAGATTACATAATAAAACAATGCTTTGCAAGCTTACAGTGCTTTCAGTACTTTGATTTTTACTTTCGATTAGAACCAGAAGTCAAACATGGATCAGTGGTTAGGAAGACGGACTCGCAATCTGAGAGAAATTGACGGTATCACGTTCGAATTCCGGCAGCGCACGTTGGTCTATCCTTTGGCTAGTCATTTTGGAGCCCAACACCAAGGGTCTCACCTAATGTCACATGAGAAGTCCGCCATCTTGAATATAAATGCTAGCTAGGGGAAATACAGAGGACGATATGATTTGACTATAATTGACTATATACCATCTTGCTCTGAAAAAGCACTTAAGACGATCTTATTAAATAGTCTAATGTCTATCCACAAATCCTTAAATCAATGTTAAAATTGGCCAATCGCTGGGCCCGCTCACCTACTCCTTTGGCCAAGCCCAATGGCCGACCGGAAGTCCTGCTTCGATTTTAAACGGCGTTATTTTGCAAAATTCACAGCAAGTAGCATATAACAAAGTAATGATGTGGTTGGTTGGCGACCTAAACGTCGTAACTACAGCTTGAATAAGCTGTAGTTACGACGTTTAAGTCGCCAACCTAACAAAAATGCTTAATAAAAAATGGCGGCAAATGTTGGAGTTCAAACCATAAATCCGAGCTGAATGAATTATTTGGCTGGTCGTTTGTTTCCTTGATTGACAACCGAGATGTGTCAATTTCATTAAAAAAATGGTTGTCATATTTTTGTCGGAGTGTAAAGGATAAGTAAAAATTTGCCAAAAACTGATGACCCAATATATCGTTGTTATTTATTGCTTAACTATAGTAAATCTTGTATAAAGCGACCACTCATGGGTACATCAAAAAGTGGTCGCTAAAAGGAATGGCCGCTTTAAACACAATTTTGTGAAATATATGAAGGGTAGATTAAATGCGTACATCAGTTATTACAATTTTGTCGATAAATCTAATGTTGTTAAAATTCATTAAAATCGTCTCGATGAAACGATTCTAATGAGTCCCAACATCATTTGATTTAGGTATATGCTTTTTTTCAAAACCACCAATTTGTTATTAGGGCTTTTGATTTTGAAAAAGAAATTTCGATTGTGGTCGCTTAATAGAAGTGGTCGTTAAATAGAAGTGGTCGCTCGAGCAAGATCGACTGTGTTTATAATGTTTATTCTCGGAAACTATAATAATAAGGTAAACAAGAATACAAATGACAGGCGACAACACCGACGCCTGCATAGCTAGCGAACAGAACTCCAGTAACGTTACCATGACGTTAGTTTTCAGGGGTGCGCATAGGATTGGTTATGTCAAGGAAGCTATGAGTAAGCCGAGATATATCTGAAAGAGCCTATATTATAACGAACATACAAACGAAATCTATTTCGATCTGGCAAAAAGTTTGTCGACTGGTAATGGGTTAAAAAAAATCATCACTCGGAACTTTCCTGGGACGAACCTCTAGCACAGAAAAGTGATGTAATTGCGATAGATAAAACGAGAATAAAACGAGAATTACCCTCAGAAAGATGTATGAAATTTCGTAGTGTATAAAACGGTAAGTTGTAAATAATCGATTAATCTGACCCATGATGATTCCATTTAAAAGAGTCATCGCTTGGTCGGATATATCTACTTCTACTGTTATTAGTGCCGCCGTCATAGCGCAGTCGGTAGCGCATCGACTTCTTATCTTCAATCATGGGATGTCATGGGTTCGATCCTCGGCGGCGGCTCACATATCCTTTCCGACATCGGTCTCTCACCAATGGGTAGATGATCGTAAACCTAAGTGAGATAGCAGCTGGAGGCTAGGAAAGGATGTAATGGTAGTACTGGTGTGAGAAATACCTTGGATCCATTGTTAGGTGCTCTAGCCTCCGCAATATGACAAAAATGGGCGTTAAATCCCATTCAATCAATAATTCCACTGTTATAAACATGCCAGGTCAAATGTGATTGTTAATAAGTGCATAAAGATAACAAAGATCGTAAATGTTGGTTTCCTCCTATCCATGTAAAGAAACAAAACAAAATTTCAATTGCCAATCCTAATCAACACTTATCCCGATGGTCTCGAAAATATCAAGTTTAATAGGTAGCAAGGCAAAGTTAAGCTTGCGTAAACAATCAGGCTATATTTTGCCACTTTATTCGATTAAGCACAATGTAGTTCATTCGATTAAACACAAGACACAAATTAACCCGCATCACGTTGTCTGATCTTTTCCTGTGTATTTCATTTTATACCTTCAAGCTGAAAACATAAACTTCTTATGAGAGAACAAAGACGCAATAATGTTCGATTAGGGGGGACGACTTAAAGAAGCCGTTTACCTATACATAAATCGTTTGGAGCTCTGAGTCCGTCCTTTCTTTCTACAATTGTTTCCATCAGTTTACCATCCATTCCACTCCGTCGAATTTTGGCCCCTTTTCCTTGTTCAGCCCAGTACATGAGACTAAAAACAGAGGTGAAAAATGTATATTTATTTTCCTTAAAGTAAGAAAATGAAAACATAATCACAGTGTGTGAGTCTGCGAACTGATTTCATTTAAAAGCGTATTCTTATAAAAAAAATAGGGAGAATATTCTCATTTTCAAATATTCATACAAAAACGAGCATTCTAATTGGTAAAAAAAATCGTAACTCCATGAACACAATTATTATTAATTGCACGCAGCTATTTTGTATGCTTCCACACAAAAAGGTTCCATAATAATATATCATTTTTCTGTTAAATAGATGATTTTTAGCTTGATGTCATTAAATTATAAGAAATGATGAGTATATTTATTTGTTTTGCTTTCATAGAGGTATGCAGCGAAAACCCTTATCACACTTATGTATCGTGTATTCATATAGTGTGGTTAGTTTATTCGTTTCATTCCTCTGAGAAAACAAAATATACTCTCTTTATTACTGTGTATATATATATATAAATTTATGTTAATGCGTTGTTATGGGAAAATATCTATATAATATCCAGCATGACTAAAAAAACAACACTGAGTGGAGTTCAACAAAATTTCATATGAAATATTTTCGGACTGAACTATCTTGGATCATTTCATGAATATTTGAATTTGATCTGATGAAAGACTGAAGGTGTTTTAGTGGAGGTTCAGATGTTTTATCGGTACATAAAGGTAAATTATATAGATAAGACATAAGAAAATTCGTGAAATTCTAATTTTAAAACCCTTTAAATAGATGTAAATGTTTTTTTATAGGAATGTCTTTAGCATGAATAACCAACAGATGTCCACAAGAGTCATTAAATGAACAAGTAAAAAGGCCTGTAATCCATAATTTCAAAGTGAATTGTGCAGGAATTTTCATTTGTTAGATATATCTCAGATTACTTAAAAATAATGAAAAGTACTTGACGTAACGAAGTGAAATCTAAAAAGCTCATCACTTTCTATAACAATTTCAGTATATATTTTTTTCAAATTTAGGGGTATAGCCCTCGTAGATTTCTTTTTAGAATTGATAATCAGACACTGTATAACTCTTATTTGCTGTGATTGTCGGCCTTCCAAATAAAAGTAATATCAGTTAATACATTGTTAAGTAGCTTTTAAAAGTAAATACAGTGATCCAGGACCTCTTCTTTCCTCTAGTTTTCACTACAACAACACTTCCTTCCCTACCGTAACATACACTTCACTACCATAACAATGGCAGTAAATATCATTTATGGCAGATATTTAGATTATATATAAAAAAAAGAAAATATGATGTACAGAATATATATGTGTCCTATCAAATTCGGCAATAACCTTTGTTATCATGGTACGACAATTTTTTAAAGCCATATCAAAGATTCAAAAACTAAGTTTGTTTACTTACTCGTATTCTGCACGATATATGAAAATAATTTGATCATAAGCATATTTGAAAGCATGTGGAAGAAAAAATCATATTGAGATTAAAAAAGTTTAATTGAAACATAAAATTTCCTCATCTGTCCGATAAAAAATCATATATTAGCATAAAAGGACAATTTCTGTAGAAATACCCAGAAATTTTTATAGGTATATTATTAGTTATACGGTTTCTTGCCAGTTTATACTACAATTCATTTTCGGCTGGAGAAAATGACATCCGAGCCGTTGGAGAAGGTTGATATGTTTTCTCTAGCCCAGAATTAATCGTCAAGTATTCCGGCAAGAAACGACAAAACGAATTTATTGCACTACAAAGTTTTCATTGCATTACTCATATAGGGTAACCGTATAGGGTGTACATAGATATCGAATTAAACAAACCTGGTGCTCCTCTTATCAAAATTTTTGACTTCATGTATTGCACAAAATAGGTTATAGTCTTTGGAGTGGAAAACGCGTGGACTAAAATGAAAGGTTATCATTTCATTTTATTTGTGTTGAAACGTTGGGTGTACTACAGAGGGATGGTTTAAATTATGTTGGCTAAAGCATATGTGTATTTATGAAATCAATGGAGCTGTAGAATCACATTTGAGACTATAACTCCCTAATGTTCTTTTGGGAACACTCAGGTGTTTATTAATCAATCAAACCGTGACAATTATCTTTTGAAGTATATTACTAATAAAATAATAAAACAGATCTGTAAACACTAAAATATTTTTCATCGGGGAGTGATTCCATGTTCAATAAATAGATCTTAGACTGATATAAACGATTGTTCCCTGTATCATGTTTTGTTTTTAAATGCCTTGTTGATTTGTTTGTTCAAATTGGGTTTTAAGCCGCTTTCAACAATCTTTCAGTTATATCGCATCGGCGGGAGCACCTAACAATGGAATCCTGGTATTTCTCACACCAGTACTACCATTACATCCTTTCCTAGCCTTCAGCTGCTATCCCACATAGGTCTGCGATTATCAACCCATTGCTGAGAGACAAATAGACGGAAAGGATGAGTGCCGCCGTCGGGGATCGAACCTAGGACCTCTAGATTGACAGGCCGGCGTGCTACCAACTGCGCTATGACGGCGGCGAAATGCCTTGTTGAGCTTGTAGTAAAGTTAGGATGTCGAACTGACTTAAATAGCCACGATATGGATCAGTGGATTTGATTTTTCTAGCAGTAATATACATACACTATAGCTGTCTCAAGAGGCAAGGTCACATAAATTTGAAATGATTTTCTTATTTAAGCTAGGCTTTGTCGCCGTCATAGCGCAGTCGGTAGATAGAATCAGACTTCTAATCTTCAAACACGGGATGTCATGGATTCAATCCCCGGCGGCGACACATGTCATATCCGACATTTGTATCTCGCCAATGGGTGGATAATCGTAAACCAAAGAGGGATAGCAGCTGGAAGCCAGGAAAGGATGTAGTGGTAGTGCTGGTGTGGGAAATATTAGGAATCCATTTTTAAGTGCTCCAGCCACCGCCTTATAACTGAAATACTGTTAAAAGTGGCTTTAAACCCCATTCAATCATTCAATCAACAAAACGAATTTAATTAGTATTACATTTAATAAGTCAACATCCGACAAGATAGAGGCCTTTAGCCTTTCACTCTAACCGCCTGTAAGTCAATACAGTCAATCAGTTCTCTTGACTATTTAATGGTTTGCAGATATCGAGCTGGTTTTTGATGAGTGAGTCGGTAATTATGAGAAATGTTGTTTTGTTTCGTTTCATAAAATGGGACAGCTATTGGTTTTTTTTTTTTTTTTTTTTTGTTTTTTTTTTGTTTTGTTTTTGTTTTTTTTGGTTTTTTTTTTTTAATGCTTGAAGAAATTAATCTAATTTCAAATGCGGTAGAAAGAAGAATTACCAATCAGGTTGGAATTTCTTTTGATCCATTTATTTTTAAATAATAATACCAATCCTGGATTTAGACAATTTTCAACTTATATACCACTGTAATAAAAGCACCGCCAAAATCCATTTCGTAGTTTCGGAAAATAACTTTCATAAAATATTTATGAACGATTTTTTACATCGTTTTCAGGAAAAAGTTTATGAGTCCACATTAACCTTCTTTGTTGAATAGGGTTAAAAAATGGGGGCCTGATTGCTTACATATACATTGTATAAGTATAGGTTGATCGACCATCAATATAATGATTAACGCAATGATACACTAGGCGGTAAAGGACGATAGTAGTCTCTCCTATTTTCATTGTCTAGGCGATTTAATACGCTTCATGTCCTTATTCTTTGCTATAGCTTCAGGTTTTTCTCGGCCGTGCACAGGCATAACTTTTTTATTATTTCGGATAGCATTCAACAGTTTATAAAGTGTACTTTACAGGGTTTTAGCATTGCCTTTACCAGTTAATAGGATTTTCATTGTCAGATTTTTTCCTACCCATGCATTTACAGTATTGTTCCTGTCCATTGTCAGGGTTTTTTTCCTGTTGTGTGACAGTTTACCTTCCGTTGTCACATTTTTTTCTTTTTCATTGTTAGGGATGTCCTTATAGCTATGTGTTTCCCAGATAGTCCCTTTTCGCAGGAAAATTTTTCTTAAAGTACGTTCTTGACTTTCATCCGGAATGTCCTTACCCGTTGCATATTGTCCTTTTCAGATTCTCTCCTTTTTTGAATTCATTTTTGAAAATATTCTGACCAGTTAATATGTCCTTAACCTAGTTTCTATCATTGGTTTCCAGATATTTCTTACGTGTTATCAGGAGATTCCTTATATGCAGTCACATTTTTTAATATCTGAGATAATGATTATGATATAGCTTAGTGTCGTTTTAAGGGTCTTCCTTACGCGTTTCTTGACTGCCCTTACCCGTTTTCAGGATCCAATGCGATGGCAGTCGGTTCAATGAGTCCGTCATCTATTAGAATCTTTCTGTATTTCCCATTGTAAGAAGCAACGCTGATTTTGTTGGCGCCCTTAACCGTCCAATAAATGTTCTTGTATAGCCAGTCTACGGCCAAAGAATCCACTGTAAATTGACCCTCAAACACGGAAACCACGAGTTTTTGTTCTACAGAACTTTCATTGAATCTGGAAAAGAAAAATACTTTATTTGAGAATTTAAATCGAGTCCACGTCCTCCGAAGAGTATGCCTACAACCATCTTTAGAAATCTTTACCAGTACGTGTAGCGTGCATCAGCTAAGGAGAAGTGGGGTATAATTACAGTATTTGATTCATTTGATGTTTTTTTCCTATACTCAAATACATTTGATCTTTGAAAATAGCCATCGTTCGTTCCCTTTTGAATGCCTGTCAATTCGGAATATTATTTTTTATCTAACGTAATATATGTTATTCAACTGATTGATCATGGATATCAATTTCCTACTTCGTAGGCGTCCATCAGTGTTACCCAGTTTGGGAAATCCAGTAGGATGTTCCTATGTTAGAGGAAAAATAGTGCCTATTTAGGCACTATTTATTATTCTTTCAAAACCTGTCTCAACAAATAAGTGTACATTTTGAAAATGGCATGATTTTGGACTCTATATAATTTGTTGAACGCGTAAAGACTTCTCTTAGATACGAAAACACCTACCAATAACCCGCTTAGCGTAGATGCGGTCACGGTTTCAAAACACACACACACACACACACACACACACACACACATACAAACACGGAGTCTTTCAATTATTTAGAGAGTTATTTGCCTTCTACTTTGAGAACTCTGCATACCAGCTGTAAACCACGGGATTTATAAGCTATACAGTTGCATATATTTAAAAATGTTTATCATTATTTTGAATAAGCTTTTTCAATCCATTACCAAACGACAAAATTTTGGACGAGTTACAGATGATGATTCAAACCGCTTCGAGATTGGAAACTAACGCCCAGATAGGGATAAAAACATTTGTGAAAAAGTAATTACTTCTTTTCTCACAATGTTTTCTTAAATGTAATTCTCCAGGGGTTTGAAAGTGTGTTTGAGTTGGAATGAGTTAAGCTTCTATTAGATCACGGAAGGTTTAAAGATATAAAAAAAAATCTCTCATTTGTTTTTTATAGGTAATAATTCTCAATGAATATTGCTTATCTAATATTGTCCAGGTTTCTTGAATATTTCTGGAATACCTTCGGAAAGGGATAGTCTCGGAAAAATACATATAAAAAAATGATGTTGAAAGCTAGTTAGACTGCGACCAAGCGAAATTGGTTTAACGTAACTATCAGTAGTATTTCAGTAAAACCGCGGTTTGTAGGTGCACCCAAATATGACTTCCTGTCATTTTTCACAGCAGTAACATGTACAGCTTTGGGTCATAACATGTGTAGCTGCTCAGCCAACTTTACAGTCAAATTACATATTATATTTCCATCGATGAAAGAGAACTGTCGAGTGTGACAAAGGCATTTTTCCGAACTTATGATCGTGCTCAGGACTCTAGAATAGAAGCATCCTGTATTATATGTACCGACTGAACAAACCAGGATAGGCGAGAGGTTATGATTTAAAAAGATTATCTATATGAAAATTGCCAGTTTGTACACCAAAACGGGCTCATCACTCTACTATGCCAACACGAAGGTCCATCATCAGTACTTTGAGTGCTTTGATTTATTACAGGAACGTAATAAAGTTGAGAGTCTTAAACATGGAATCGACTGGAAAATGTCAATCAAGCCAACTTATTTGGAGCATAGTCCGATTAACTCAGTCGCGTACGCAACTATCGATCCTTCGATCATGAATTCGAACACAAGCTCCAAAACCATTAATTCTTTTCGAAAAATATCTATAGTCTTGTTAAATGCATCATATGTTGAGAAATTATGTCTCTCGACATAGGCTAAATGGTAACAAGCGCATGTCAAATTGCGATACGATACAGGAGTCTCCCGCCGGATTAAAAACATATTTTCTGAAATTAATCTTTTACCAAACAATACCTGGTTTTGAAGTCTCTTTTTGAAGAGTAAGCTTAGGACTAAATTGGGGGAAAAGAAGAAAATGTCGACAATAAACATTTTCTCCTTTTTCTTCAATATTTTCTTTACTTTAATGTACTTTAATGCTTGTTATTTCTTTATAACATTCATTTTGTCATCTGCAGTAGTTATAAATTTGGCCTAATCTATTTTTTGCCGTTTGGGAAAGTGTTAACCAAATTTGGACGTTTAAAGGTACACATGATTGAGAAGACAAAAAAGGTGAAAATAACAAAGGGCAATATTTGATAAGTGGGCCTGGCAGAATAACAATTCAGAACATGACATCTCGGAACATTATGGTCTATTAGTGTATAATGTTTGAGGCTGCTATGACTTATGGTTTAGGAGAAATCTTTCGGACACAATTGTAAAAGTAAAAACAACAACGGACAATAGCTTTAAAAAATGGGCTTGGCAGACTATCGGTTCTTACACACTACACTTCTCAAAATTGTGATCTATAAGTGTATAAATTTGCTAGCACTTGTGGTTTAGGAGATATGTACTGGACAAAAATGTAAAGGTAAAAACAACAAAGGGCAATGACTCCAAAAGTGGGCATGGCTTGAAAGATGAACGATTCCTGTACATTAGAGTTCGCCACATTGTAATTATTAAGTGTTTAAAGTTGTTAGCAATTAAGGTTTAGTAGATAATGTCCAAACAAAAATGTAACAGTAAAAAAGGGGCAATAAACCCAAAAAAGGACATTGTAGAGTAACGGTTCTTGTTAGTGACATTATGTCTCTCTCGAAAGAAAAAAAGAAACTTGAAAGTGGTCGTGTAAACAATTTTCTTGTGTCTAGACTATTATTACCTCAAATTACATGTTTTGTCAACAGCCTTGACTCCTAAAACTGTACCGTCGTCAAGTTCATCCTTTGGTTTGATATTCATACTGCAACAAATAAAATGTATAGACTGTAGTTAGATTCAAGAAGAATTACGTTAATGATTTGAAAAATGAACCAAAGTACTATAGTAAAACTCGAGGCAATCCAATTTTGAAAATTTTACGACGATACTAACCAACAACTGTGGTCAAATTTAAGTAGCACCTTCAATTTAGCAGACTTAAAGACACGTGATGCCCCATACCCCTTTCTGTACAGTCACTGCTTTAAACAAGCTTAATTATTGTCATTGTCATCATTATTATTTACATATGACATTTCGAGAGCTTTTCCATCATACAGTTCGTTTAGAACTACCGTAATATAAAATGTTTTTAAATGTTACCCATTACCAGACGGTAAAATGTTAGACTGGTCCAAATCCAAAGGAGTTACAGACGACAATTTTTATGAAAATATGGCTTCTTAAAACTTTCTGGGTAGAATACATTGTGGAAAATGAAGAAATTCTTTGTTGCTAGCAATTTTTACATTTTCCAAAATGTTTCCAAAATTTCTTTTCATGAAGGCGTTAAAAAGCGTCATTGTGAGGGAATGACTTAAATGATGTCGACTTTTATCCTGGAAAGAATTTGGTAAGTTAAACAAACAAGCCGTTTAAAATCGTATACGGCTTCAAAATACATATTATAAAATTCTATAATTCAGACTTGTATTCAAAATACTGTCTATGTCTATGATAGTATCAAATACTTTTATCAATAAGATTTTTGTGTACCGTATATCATTTCAACGTCTCACAGACGAGTTCTGCAATTAG
Organism: Fragum fragum; assembly: GCA_946902895.1. Taxonomy (NCBI): domain Eukaryota; kingdom Metazoa; phylum Mollusca; class Bivalvia; order Cardiida; family Cardiidae; genus Fragum; species Fragum fragum. The sequence continues at coordinate 43,128,142 of OX336366.1, read as the reverse complement.
GATCATTCCATGAAAATCCCCCATTTTCAATTATCCTGTAGATAAAATTAAAGAAAAGAAAAAAAGGGGTCATCGAATCAGATTTATACGAAACGTTACCGACTATCAAAGGGTTTTTTTACGTTTTATGGCGTTGTCCAAATAGTAAAATATTCGATTCTTTGGTATATTTCACCGTTGGTCTATCGTTGTTTACTTTAAATTTTATTCGCATACACCTATGTATTAAAATGATATTTCTATACGATTTTCAAAAGGAGAACTTAATATCTTGGGAGACTAAACGCTTCAAGATTGAAATTAAACCTACTAAATTGAAGTCACAAATGAAGACTTTTTCGTAGTTTTCTAAAAGAAACAACTATTCCATACGATTTGTTTTTTCATTTATTTTTCCCTATTGCTATATTGACTTTGTACACACCAGTAGAACAAATATGAATTAGACAAGTCTAAAATTTTGCAAAAAAAGAAAGGGTTAATAGAGGACAATAAGGCAATTTTGCATGCAAAAATATTTTTGATTGATTGATTAATTAATTAATTAATTAATTAATTAATTAATTAATTAATTGATTGATTGATTGATTGATTGATTGATTGATTGATTGATCGATCGCTTAATTGATCAATCGATGGATTGATGGATGGATTGATCAAATAAAGGCGGCTGTAGCACCTTTCTTCTGATTTCTGGTATTACACCTACTTCCACTACAACCTTTCCGAGCCTCCAGCTGCTCATCCCACGTATGTTTACGATTATACGCCTTTTTGTGGGAATCGAACCCGGGACCTCTTTGACTAGGAGTCCTACGCGCCACCATTACGCGACCGTAAAATTTTGAAGCTGTAAACAAAAGGCTTAATACATTATGTTTTAGGTTAATAGCTTCACAGGTCTATTCGATAGCTATAATTACTGTAACTTCAAAATTTTGCAGTAATTGACCAAACGCGGCTGTCAATCAAGGAATATATCGACCAATCAAATAATTCATTTAGCTCTGAACTAAGCTTTGAACTCCGACATTTGACGCTATTTCGATTAATCATTTCTGTTGGTTTGGCGACTAAAACGTCGAAACTACAGCTTATTCAAGCTGTAGTTACGACATTTAGGTCGACAACCAACCGTTCTGATTATTTGTAACATGCTAATGACCATAAATTTTGCAAAATAACGCCGTTAAAAATCAAAGCAGAACTTCCTATTGGAGTCAATGGGCAGGGCAAAAGGGGTCAGTGGGCGGGGCCAGCGATTGGTCAATTATGGCTTTGGACTTCGACCTGAGAGGCTATAAAGTTGACCACACTTTATCTTGCTTTACACGTAATATATTAATAAAGCTTTTTGTTTACATTCATCCCCGAAAACACAAGCAGAGTCTCTTCATCTCTTATCTAATGTGTACATTCAAGGCAATGTCAAAATTAGGAAAGATTTACCCATTTTTTGGATATTATTTCTATATTTCTAAGTGGTTTGTTCTGAAAATGCTTTTTATGGAAGCATGAAATAATTCACCAGACATTATTCACTAATTTGAATAGACAGAATTGAATTAAATAAATCGTCTGGCATATTAACCCGATCCCACACAATCGCGCCTTTTGACGACCATCAAGAAAATAACTTTGGAAAACAGAATTGGGAAAGATAGAATTTGCTTGAAACAAGCAATTCTTCATAATCCACAATGCTTTCTAATTAAAAAGCCGCTTAAAGACTTTTTCGAATTTTACCAACTGTAAATTGTCTCCTAAGTGTTCTTTATTCTTGAGCATGTAAAATTTTGTAGTCTGGTACGTGTAATTGGTTAAAAACGAAAATACCTGTAGATATCTTCATTCGGGTTGGTTGAGTAAAACATCAGATCGAGTTCATAGTCCACATCCAGGGCTATACTGATTGGATTGTTTGTTGGTAACAAAACTTCTTCGTGCCTTGTGTCAATCTTCAACTTTCTTATTACATAATGGTTAGTGAAGTAGAGCCATGGCCTTTCACCTTGAAACGTATAGAAACGGTATCATAAATGATAACAAGTGGATTTCGCATTGCGATGCAGTACAGGTGTCCCCCAACGGATAAAAAAAGTTTTTTTTACAATTAATCTTTTCCCAAACAAGATCTAGTTTTGATATCTTTAGGAATAATCTTAGGTCAACATTGAGAGAAAAGAAGAATATGCTGATAAATAAAACTTTCTCCTTTTTCTTTAAAGCATTTTCTGTACTTTAATGGTCATTATTTCTTTATTTAATAACATAATTCTACAGCAGCTATAAATTTGGCCTAGTCTAATTTTTTGCCGTTTGGGAAAGGGTTAACCAAATTTGGATTAAGGAAGACAAGATTTAGAAGACAATAAAGTTGAAAATAACCAAGGGCTATAACTCAAAAAGTGGTCATGACAGAGTAAGAGTAACAGTTCTTAGACATGAAACTTCTCCACATTGTGATCTATAAGTGTATAAAGTTTGAAGTTGTTAGCACCTATGATTTAGGAGATATGGTTCGGACAAAAATGCAAAGGTAAAAATAACAAAGGGACATAATCGAAAAAAGACATGACATAGTATCGGTTCTTGTTCATGATTGATATATAAGTGTACGAAGTTTGAAGCTGCTGACACTTATGGTTAAGAAGATATGTTCCGGACAAATATACAAAGGTAAAAACAACAAAGGGCAAAGGTGACCATCTAATACAAGACAAAAACATTTTAGGTCGCTTTAAATGAAAAAATAAATTTTGGAGATGACAATTTATGTCGATGATTTTTTAAGGCTTCTGATTGTATAATATTGTTGATCTTTATTGGGGGTCTTGTGTAATTTAAAGTTATTATACAGCAATTTAATTTTACAGAAAATCTAATGAACTTAGTTCGACAAGTTAACTGGTAAAAAGACAGATGAACAGCGGGTGTACGAGAGAGAAAGTGACATAGATCAATTTTCATTATAGAACAACTTCGATTACCTTCATTTGGCATCTTTAGTCTTACAGCTGCCTCAGCCCCTGTACCCCACTCGTTTTGTCCGGCAAGTTTAAAGATATACGTAGAGCCAGGCCTGAGGTAATTTAGAGGTAACCCGCTTGAGTTCGATGCCATTATAGTTTCAGGAATGACTATTTTTCCATTTTCAGTGACAGTCATTACGAAGCTATTGATGAAGTCACCTTCAGCTGCTGGTGTCCAAGTGATTTCAGCTTCTGTATCCGATACTGCTACAGCCTGCAAGTCTACGGGTTGTTTTGGTAACTCAACTGGAAAATATAAAGTAACGAAATAATTAGATCTACCTTTGTTTCAGTTGTTGTTTTAATTTTAGAAAGATGTTATTACAAAAATTATTCTTGAAATCTATGCTGAAGTTTCTAAATAAATGAAACGCCACAAGTAAACAGCGCGCTAGAGTAGTGCATTGAATTATTGTATTGCAAAATTTTAGACTTTTTCATATTCAAGGGTTTTGTAGACGACAATTTGAAGTTGATTTCATCTGAATAATAATCATTCAATTGGATAGAAAATATTGTGGAAAAGGGAGAAACTTCTTGTTACAAGTAAAACCTATTAGAAAGTAGATTTGTAATTAAAGATGGAGAGAATAATTTTTTTAATCAGCGCATGAACCTAAAAACCAAAACACACTCTGTGAATACGCAAAACGGACTCACACATCGGTGTGATCAAGTTTTGAGGTTCAATGAATGAAAACATAAAGCATACACAATAGTTGCGTGCTCAAATTGCTGTTCGTCGAAATAAGAATAAAATGAATGAATTAAAACCGAATATTTCTAGAATGCTATATATTTCTCAGAGTTTGCTAAGGATCACCATTTGTTTCAATTATTCAATGCTCAAAACAAGTCGCCTGAAAAAGATTTATTTCTTTATATAAATATAGTTTAATATTCAGTTTGTTTGTTTGTTTGAATGGGGTTTTACGCCGCTTTCAACAATCTTTCAGTTATATCGCGGCGGCTGGAGCACCTAACAATGGAATCCTGGTATTTCTCACACCAGTACTACCATTACATCCCTTCCTAGCCTCCAGCTGCTATCTCACATAGGTCTACGATTATCGACCCATTGGTGAGAGACAAATAGTCGGAAAGGATGAGTGCCGCCGTCGGGGATCGAACCCGGGACCTCTAGATTGATAGTCCGACGCGCTACCAACTGCGCTATGACGGCGGCTAGTTTAATATTCAGAGTTGATGACTCTGTGACAAAGATGTCATTCCGACATGTATTAAGGATCTATGGGAAAAGACATGCCCCCCCAAAAAAAAAACCGTATTTCATTTTGCCTTATATCTATACATGTGTTGGTACATTAAGCGAACGTTTAACTAAATCATAACATATTGTAGATTAATATCCATTTCAATTTGGCAGATAGGCGTTTAAGACGCCATCTTGGTCAAGATGGTGTAAATAAGGACATTGGGGTGCTTCATTCTGGGTTCTTAAAAGGCATGTTGCTAATGTCCTTAGGGTGTCCCAGAGTGTTGTTAACAGAATGTGGAATCGGTTTCTTTTAACTGGAAATGTTAGGCATCTGCATGCTAGGAAAAGAAAATGCTCAACCAATGAGATTTAAAATTGATTTCTGGTGACTACAATACGTAGGGACTGTCAGAACGTTACCGTTGAGGGCACAAGTATCCCAGCCATCAGAAATCGATTGCATGGTGCATGGTGCTGGCTTCAGATCAAGACGATCTGTAATCCAGGTCCCTTAGACCATATGTCACGTGCAAATGCGTTAATGGGACCCAAAATGACTGGGCTCCAACCCTGTTTACAATCGGGTCCAGGCTTTTGTGTGGAGTTTACCGATAGACGAGATAGAGTATGGAGAATGCCAAATAAGCATTTTGCACAAGTTTGTATTACAGAAAACGATCTGTGTACTCATTCTTTGCATCACCGATCAATACCTCAAACAAACCACAATCATCCATCCTATGGAATGACTATCTAGATCCTAGCGGATTCATAAATAAGTGTGACTAGGATTTGCGGTTCATACCTCCATCAAAACAAAAAAATGTTCTTTTCATTTCTTACAATTTAATAGTATCGAGAGAAAAGAAGGAAAAAGTGTACACTTTTAATACCTTTTTGTATGTGACCATTTTGTCCGGAAACATACAAAATTGCTGCGTGCTCAAAATTTTGTTCATGGAGTAATGAATAATTTTTTTCGACCAATCAGAAATCCCGATTTTGATAGACGAAATTAAAGATTAAATTATATGCTTTTGGTACTCATTCGAATGGTCTCAGTGAAACAATTTTAAAAAGTTCCACTACGATGTAATTGTGCATAGCCTCACGTAGCCTTTGTAAAACAATCCATTCCGTCTGCACTAGATATTAACAGTTGCAGTAGTGACCAAGCGCTCACGAAGGTAAATCCACACAGATTAAGCAATGTCGTTGGGGTTATATACCACTGGCTGAACATGATAAAAATTCCCTCACGATAAAATTTAGACAGGTTCAAAGAAAGTGCAGATTACAAATTGGTAAAATATATAAATAATGTGTCTTTTGTCGTAGATAATTTCTTTATTTTCCACAATTTTTCCAAAGCATTTTTCTTGAGCGGCGTCAAAAGTGTCATTGCGTGGGAATGGATTAAAGTTCGAAATTGTTGTCCTTAATTACGAAATGAAGTTCCATTCCATAAAATTCAATTATTACTAAAATCATTTAGAATTATTTCGTAATGCCGATACTAATTACAATTACTATTTCTTAATTGCAAAATACTATTTCGTAATGATTGGAATAATTATCATTTTTTTTTTAAAGGCTGGAATATAAGTATTTTGGTAAATACGAATTAACAGCTTTTGAATTAACCTTATCCTGAATAAACCCGTGATTCTACTCAACTCCGATTTTATACCTGATAAAGCATTGTGGAAAAAGAAGAAATCGAGAGCATTTCTCCTTTTCCCTCAAATTTTCTACCATATAGGATGGTTTAATTTCAAATTGCATCCAATTTTCATGGTTGTCTGCAACGTTCTTCAATTTGAACTCGTCCAAAATTTCAAAAAAGGTTTAAGTTACCTTGCAGCCGACAACCGTAGACTTCTACTTGCATACAAAGTACCTTCGGCATTGCCCCATACGGAATGAGCCGTAACTGTGAGGAAATAATCGGCTGTGTAAGTTCTATGATTCCGGTCGGTTCGGTTATTGGATCTCCGAATAAAACCTGAAATCGATTAATCGCAATGTCAATCAAAGAATCAATCGATCAATTAAATAATCAATTGAGAGCGAAAGTAAACTTTGAACACCAAAATCGGCCGACTTTTTGACTTAAACTTCATAACTACAGCATATTACGTCCGTCTACTCATCAAAAGTGGTATCGATGTTTCTGAAACAAAGACATTATTTTTTCCCCAAATGCCTAAAATATACACAAGCGAAAGTTTTTATATATTGTCTTCATGATTTATCTGATAAACGGAAGTTTTTATTAATCTATCATTTTCTTCAAAAAGATTCAGCGAAATCAGTCTTTATTTTTAGTATTTGCATCATTTGTCGGATGTCGACACAAGTGTCCTCATTTGCAATCTCAACATAATAAAACAAAATGGGGAGGGTAACAATTGACAAACCCCGACTGTCAATCAGATAAGCTGTCGACCAATTAAATCGTTCTTTTAGATCAGAAATGAGTTTTGAACTCCAACATTGGCCGCCATTTTTGTTTAACTTTTTTGTGGGCTCGACGACTTAAACGTTGTAACTACAGTTTATTCAAGCGTTGCCAACTCAATAAGTGGGCGGGGCCAGCGGTTTGTCAATTCATCAATTAAATCTATCACATCAAGGGGTAAGTGCAAAACTGAAAGTGTGTCTATTAATATAAGGTCTTACGAAGTTTTGAACTGATCTCTACAGATTGAAAATCGGCTAATAAATTCAAAACCCAGTGTCTTTACGGAGGCCTTATCCAACTATTTCGAGTGAATGCGTGTCTTGACCGTTTAACGCATAACGTGATTAAGACGAAAAAAAGTTCTATTAAATACAATTCGGTCGACATGAGATCTTTTTCTTTATTTAGAAAATGTCTAAATACATACCCAAATCATGATAAATAGAAGGGTCACATATATCGAGAGCTTAGAGCAAAAAACATAGTATTGCTCTATACAATGTACTCTATACAATGTATAGAGCCATACTATGTTTTTGTTCTAATCCATCGATATGTAGATTCTATTTGTATTACCTCGTTCACTTCTCGTGGTTTATATCTGCGCCAATCGCCACTATTTACATCTTGATATTCTAACTGGAAGCCTCGCGCATACTCTGGACCCTGCAAATAGAAATCGGGAAAAGAAGACTTTTGAATAAGTGATCGTGAAATACCAAGTTTATTAGACAAGTCAACTATGAACAGATAAATTGGACTTTTACATGGTTAGAGGTAATGCGTGTCACAAATCGGATATTTTGTAAACACGGATTTGATATTCTATTATTCCACATTTATGGCCTTGATCTTTGTAATAAATCGATGAGATTGACATTTATCGATTTGCGATATAACGCCGTTTGTAAATGACGTCAAAACATGCATCATGGCGCAATTTTACAGCAACGATAAGACGTGCAATAGTTTTCATGTAGGTTACAAAGTGATATCTATCAGCCATATTATATCAAACATATCAATCCCATTACCTCGCCGTAAGTCGTTTCTATCAATACAAAATCAGCAGAACTATAAAATCATCCACTTAGACTGGTTTGTTTGTTTGAATATGGTTAAACGCCACTTTAAAACAGGATTATGGCTGCGACAAGACAATATTTATAACCATGAATCCCTGGTTCTTACTACATCCTTTCAAAAGCCTCCAGCTGCTCATCCCATAAGATTTACGTTTTTATACAAACATTGTTGGAAGACAAATAACGAAAAGGTTATTTTCCGTGACCGGGAATCGAAGCTTTAGCCACGGCTTTCATTTATACTGGTTATGAACTTTGAACTCCAACATTAGTCGGCATTTAAGGGAAGCATATTTTGTTGCTTTTGCGACTTAAAAGTCGAAGTTACAGCTTGTTCAAGCTTAGGTCATGACGGTTAGGTACTAACGAACCATGTAACATTTCTGTTACATGTAACTGGCCAAATGTTTTGAAAAAAAAAACCGCCGTTCATAATCTTTTTCTATATTTTAACCTTTGTCTTGCTGATAATATTTTCTTTCAGAATTGCATTGAAATCAAAGGGCGGAAAGCACTGATAGTACATGTTGTTCCATCACCAGTACTTCTTTTGAAAAAAATGATACCATTATCAATTCTTGTCTGAAATGGATAGACAGGAGGTGTAGACTAAGATCAGAATGTACATATGTGCAGGCTGATCTTTGTTTACACTTCCTGCAAAAACCAGAATATTTCGGGTTCAGCATGACAAAGGCTAATAGCATTGTTATTATTCGCCTTAATTGAAATAGCAAGTATAAAAACATCAAAAATATTGCGTGTTGACATGAAAATGATCGATTAACCAAATAAGTTCATGTTCATGAGAGATTAAATACATCACTTTAGATAATATCGTAAAGTATGGAACAATGGCACTATTTCTTATTGAACAAGATGCACATTATGGTCCGTATCGCTCAAAACGCATTTTCGGTCCAACAAAGGCCTACCAGAATTAAATATTCTTAATCCATTCTATTCAGATTCATTTATTACCGATAAGTCCCACCAATTAATCCATATTTTAACCCATCCAACCACAAGACAATTTTAGACTGGTCCAGATTGGGGAAGCCTCGTGGATGTATTTTTTGATTTGTTCTCCTTTTGGAAAAGACAACATTGTGGTTAATTAAGAAATTGCTTGATACAAGCAATTTCTTTATTATCCACATTGTTTTCCTGAACCATTTTCTTGAGGGGCGTAAAAAGGCGGGAAGTCCTTCAGATTGAGGTTTACATATATGTTTTCCTGCTTGAAATCTCTAAAATCACGAACAAGAAAGAAAGTTTGTATATATTTTCTTATGTTTCATAAAGTTATAATAAGTTCCGCCATTAAAAGCCACGATTATAATCGGATCCAATTTTCAACGAATCATGGACAGGTTTACAGTACCGTTAGCCAAGCTAATCACCTCAAAAAAATCAAATACATACAAGGAAGAAGATCTTTCTTAAAATGGACTTATGTTTTATAAAGTACTTATAAGCCCCACTAATAAAAGTTATGATTACAATCGAAATATGCAGGAGGTCATTCAAGGAACATCCGTGATAATATCACTCAAATTCAATAGAATAAATTAATATTTATATATATTCTAAAGTTTCATATAGTGCTTAGCATCCCGGCCTAAAAAAAGCTGTTTTGTAATCCAATCAAAATACGTCGCAGGATTCTTATAGAAGAACACCAAAGAATTATCCCTGCGAAGATTCATATGAACCGATGAGCGTTTTGCGAACATAGACTTTTCAAGATTTCGACCGGTGGAGAAGCTTTTCTTAAAAAGTTTTTCCTTTGGTGCCACATAATGCTGATATCATCAAATCAAAATTTCTCTAAGGAAACTTAGAGTCATCTGCCAAATGAACATTCAAGAGAAAAAGCACACGAATTGATTTGAGTACTTTCAGAGGAGATTTGTTGTTGTTGTTGTTGTTGTTTTTAAATTACCGTTTAGTTTTATAATATCTCCCTCTCCCCCTAACTAAAAATACCATTCATGAAGTCATAAAAGCCATGACTTTCATCTGACTAAACAAGGTTGATAAATCTGAAATAAGAGGCTGCACAAAGAACGGTTTCGGAGAAGAATGCTAATTATTATGTTCCGTTTGGTATCAGTTTGTGCTGATAACTATTCTCACACAAACAGACAAAGGTAATGTAACATCCGAATAATTCTTTTGAAAAATTGAATGTACGGACGTACGTACGCAATGCCACGACAATGGGAATGGAGTTCGGCCAATTGGGCTAAAAATCAACCGACCTTTTCTTTCTCAGAATTTGTCTGGATTTCCACCATTGTGACTTTCTTGGGTTGGTCTAAATTTATCAACAAATACTCGTAATTTTCCGGTGAAATTTGACTCGAACACCACTCTCCAACTTCTGTGCGGATCCTAAGATAAACATATAAAACCAAAACACTTTTTTATGTTCTATTCCTCTTCAAAGTGAAATCTCCTCACTTATTTTTTAGAGCAAAACTGTTTCAATTGCCTATATCTATATAGGCACTTACAACAGTGTTGCGCCAAAGCCCTCTATTTGCTTTTATTCCTCATCTTGACAAGTGGTTGAAGCAGGTATTCATATGGTGACGACTGAAATTGTTTTGCTTTTAACCATGTCATGCTGAATAGATTTTCTGCAAAATTGGATGAAATTCAAGGGACTGAAAATGCAGAAAACACTAGTTATGGGGGTAATGATTATTTCAAAACAAGGTCCTTTAAAAACTTTCTTTCTTTAGAGGGATACATAAGAGGTCTAGAAAGAGATCTGACTGCACATATGACATTTCGTCAAAAATCGCTAACGTCTTGTGGCCATTTCATAAATAAATAAGCTTATTTAATTCCTTTTTTGTTCAAACTCAATTGCTTGTAGACTTAAAATGCGTAAAACACCTACTCATCTATTGTTGGCTATGTAACACTATCTATCAATCAAAACCAACTAATAGATTTCAGAGAGCATCAGTGAAAACACTTACGTGAAATCTCCAGCCAAGCTTGTATAATCACTAAAACCTCCTTTTTAACTACAAATAATGTACGATCACGTACACCTATTGAAAGTAAAAAGTCCTAATTGTAAACTAGTGAAAAAAAAATCGGCGAAATGTCAAACCCTACCTCATGTTTATGTTATTTTTTCCTTTGGTTAGTGTGTCATTAGACGCCATTGAGTGCCATATAGTATCAAGTGTGATATTTCAATCAATGTATCTTTTATCTCTGAAAATTACTGGTAACAAATCTAGTCCAACTAGAAAAAAACATAATCGTTTTGTCAGTCTGTTAAGTGGGGCATTAGGGAGCATTTAGTTGTTATTTCTGTATGGTACACCAAATTGATTGGATAATTGGAATACTATGGGTTTATGCAAATTGACCAATAGCGGCTGTCAATCAAGGAATCAATCGACCAATCAAATAATCCATTCAATCCGGACTTAAGTTTTGTACTCCAATTTGGCCGCTGTTTATGCGAAGCATTTTCGTTTGTTTGGTAACTTAAACGAAGTCGCCAAACAACCATTTCTGTTTTGTTACATGCTATTAGCCAGAAGTTTTCAAAACAACGCCGTTTAAAATAGAAACGGATCATGCTGTTGGCGTCAACAAGCGGGGCTAACGGGGTGAATTGCGATTGATCAGTTGGATACTACTGTGATTATTTGCAAAATGAATCGATGAAATAGCGCGAATGTTTCTTCCTTGCTGTACATTCTTTCCTCTATTGAGGTCTTCTAGCGAGAATATCCATGGTGGCAGTTAGTAAACCTTCTGCGAAGAATTTGTATCGAAAAAAATAACAAAGCATATTAATCCAACTATAAACTAGTCATACGGGAAGATAAACGAGTACCATCCCCATACTCCTCGAGGGTAGGCTAATGGACCCCTGCCAATATACGGAGTTCTCCCGAAAATTGCCCTTTAATTAACTCCCTTGATTCTACTGGGTAGTTCCGGTTTAGATTTCAACAAAGAGTATATAAGGGCTGAGACTAAAAGCGTCAGTTTTGGAGAGAATTATTTTTTTTCGGTATTTCACACATAAGAATATTGAGTACTTTTGTAATACTTATAGATTATGAAAATGTTTTGGTAGTTTTTATTTACGTTGACACGTTATAATCGTCTTCCCGTCCGAGTTTCATCCAGTTTTCATATTCTACTTCTCATTTTCGAAACAAAATTAGCAAAAGTGTCCTTCATGGTGAATTGTTGCTTTTATTTCCTTGGCTTGAGAATATCTATTGGAGCAAGCAAACAAACAAAAGAACAACGGGGGAACAAAAGTATTGAGATAAAAGCAGTATTTTTACAAGGAAATTCTCCAAATCTGAGCGATCCGTTATTTTTTATACAAATGGATTTTAATATTTCGTCTGTATCCTATTTCGTTCTGAGATTTTTTTATCTACAAAGGTTTAAATGGTAATTTAATCTTAAGAATTATCGATGTCCGTCCACAAACTCCTGTTTTTATCCAAGTAACCTACACGTTTTGAATTGGTATCTTTGATTACGCAATAGTCCACGGGTGGTATCCGGATATATCTCATAACGACCGGCTATTTGCCTTTGATTTTCACACGACTGCCCAGATGTCCTTCTTTTGACTAATTAACAAGGGAGTCGGTTGGCTGATATTATTTGGAATTTATCTAGTTCTAAAGATTGATTAATGTTTTATCTTTCTGTCCATATATTATATGCAAAATGATGTGGTTAGGTCCCTAAGTAAAAGTACACTATCAGAGGTTAAATGCTCCTATTTTGCGTAGAATCAGATATTTTTTTCAGAATTTGATACAGAGGAATGTTGAGTACTCTTAAAAAACTCATAGAATATGGAATTGTTGTGGTAGTTTATATTAACGTTGACACGTTTTAATCGTTTTTCTCTCCCGACCTAGGAACCAATTTCATTTTCGTCCAGTTTTCATATTTTACATCTCATTTCGAAAAAAAAAAAACGCCGATTTTCTCCACATCTGAAAGATCCATTATTTTCGGTATACATGGTTATCAAAATTTCGTGCGTATCCTCTTTCGTTCTGCATGTTGTTTTTTTTTTTTTTTTTGTTTTTTTAAGGGTTAAATGGTAAATCAATTTGAAAAGTTAACGATGACCTCTCTTAAACTGCTGTTTTAATCCAAGTAACTTACACGCATCCGATCGGTATCTCTGATTGCGTAATAGACCACGGGTGGTATTTTGGATATGCACTGGATATATTTCATAATGATCGGCTATTTGCCTTTGATTTTCACCCGATATCCCCTTATTACAAGTAACAAAGGAAGTCATTTGCTATTCCCTCTAATTTTAAGGAAATTAGGAGTTTGTAAATTTTAAATAGTATTATAAATGCAAGAGGTTAAGCAAATCTATGTTTAAACGTTTCTCATTTAGAAAAATTGGAAAATGTTTTAGTAAGAAAAATCTAAAATTGTATCATATATGTCATTGCATGATATATCTCAATATAGTAATAAGAAGTTGGTATAAACTACATGGATTAAATCATTCAAAAAGATTGTCTTAGTTTGATCTGTGTAACACTTCTTACGGTCATCTCTTTTATTTCCACTTTTTTATTTCTCACTTTTTCTCAAATACTTAAATACATGAAATGATATATAAAACAATAAATTAAAAAAGCCCCATTCAGCAGGGTAGAAATACCGTGGAAGTGGAAAAAATTGCAACAAACATGTTCTTTTTCTACAATGCATTCTCAATTTGAAAGCCACAGGGACGTATAAACCAGGGTCAACCAGAATAATTTTTATATGAAAAATATAAATTTGTGCAGACATCTAATATAAGATACTAAAGCTTGTGCAGGTTGATTGAATCAAATTGGTTTACCCATTCCCACACAATGACGCTTTTAGGCACCCTTTAAGAAAAATAATAGGGAAAACATTGTACAAATTGACAAAATTGCTTGTAACAAGCAATTTCTTCATTTTGCCGAATGTTTTCTGTCCAGAAAGATGAAAATAGATACAAATTCATAAACTTTAAGTTGCCATGTGCAACTCCTTTAAATTTGGCACAGTCTAATATTTTGCCCTCTGGTTATCGGTTAAACACCACCTTCAACATTAAATCAGTTTAAGCATAACTGGCATTTCATCTGAGCTGCTCACCCTACTTAGACCTTATCATTTGCCGATTGGTAAGAAATTAATGATATATCTTACTTGCCATCGGTAAGAAACGAATGGTATATCTTGGGAGGACCTACAGAGGCAACAATAATTTCCACAAGCCTCCAGACACTTTACATTCTGTTTAAATTTATTTCATATTCATCAGTGAAAAGGGTATTTGGTAAATTCCCATGGTCATGAAATGAAGACGTATGGAGAGCTTCTTTGTAACAGTTCCCGTTTGTAAAATGGCAGATATCTTATAAATTCAAAGCCCCGCTTGACATGATAAACTATTTTTTTAAAAAAGGAAATAACGGAATGTATTTCCGTGAGTATCATTGTATTTATTTCGATCAAAAAAGCTGTTTCTGGGGTAATTAATACGTATATCCGGAATTAGGGTATATCCGAAAAATACACTTTCATACGGGCTCATTTACGATTATAAACAAGTAAAACGTCACTTAGCTTTAAAAATTAAGCTCAGCTGTTAAAATAAAGTAGTCTCTAGATCATCTAGTGTTTCAACATTGATTACACATAGTAAGAGCTGGCAACAACCTGTTAATGTTTTCGATACCGATATCATCGATTTTTTCACCTGAACTACCCAAAGATTTAAGGGAGGTCACTCTAATACTAAAACTAAGCGGAGTAACTCTGCATATCGGTAGGGGCCCATTACTCAGAGGTTATATTTGTCCCACGATTAAATTTCCTATCGCGCCATCATCTTTCCGAATTTGAAAAAACGCTGCTGGCACTCACCTGAACTAGCTCCTATATCACCAAACTTACCTCCCCTTGACTTGTATAACGTTATCAGAAAAATATGGACTTGCTGTAGTTGACGAGTCAGGAAAGTCCGCTGATTCCACCCTTAATCTATCCATGCAGAAATCTAATGGGGAAAATATAACACACGGTAAAGTGGAAATAAATATAGAAATAACACCAAAACTCCTTATGCCGACAAATCTATTCATGTAGTCTTTTTATGTCCGCACCAAAATAACAAAATTACAGAAGAGGAAATGATCAGATTCGAAATTAAAGAAATGGCCAAATGCTCATCGTCGTTGGGTGTACAAAATATTGCATTTAAGACATCTTGCATACCCAACGACGCTTTATGTGATGGTAAAAGAGGTAAGATTTTTTTTGTAAAAAAAGGCATAACCAAAGCGATGTCTTTGCTAGAGGGAGAGAGAGAGAGAGAGAGAGAGAGAGAGAGAGAGAGAGAGAGAGAGAGAGAGAGAGAGAGAGAGAGAAAGAGAGAGAGAGAGAAAGAGAGAGAGAGAGAGAGAGAGAGAGGGGGGGGGGAGAGAGAGAGAGAGAGAGAGAGGGGGGGGGAGAGGGAGAGAGAGGGGGAGAGGGAGAGAGAGAGAGAGAGAGAGAGAGAGAGAGAGAGAGAGAGAGAGAGAGAGAGAGAGAAAGATCTGTGAAAGATTGTAATTTCTTTTCAAATATTAGAGAGCCATACTCTAAATACTATGCAAGTTTTGATTGCCTTGACATGTACCTTCCAAAATATCAGTTTTATGTGCCGCGTGTTTTGCGAGTCTAAAACCCGAATGAGTAGTACGGACTCTACGATCTTCCTGAAATATATTCCATAGACCCTCTATTACACCAAGGCGGAGGGGATGGCATTTTGCAGTCATATCTGTGCATCGTTAGCCCCATGAACTTTGAATCTAGAGTTGTTTCATGCTAAGTTTTGCTTTATAAAATGAATGAACATTTCTTTAAAAAAAAAAGATATATGGACAGCAGAATGTATATGTAGAGACTCCCAAATCTGTAGCAAGGGCGATTAAATACAAATAATATTTCACTTGGATCCTAATTTGTTGTTGTCAAATTAACCCTTCACTCAATTGCAAAATTTTAGATCTGTTCAAATTCAAAAGTTTTGCAGACTTTAATTTAAACTCAATTGAATTGAAAGACAGACATCCAGTAAAGTAGAAAACAATGTGGAAAAAAGAAGAAATTGCTTGTAACAAGTAATTTCCTCTTTTTCCACAATGTTTTCTCTACTATAAAATCATAGGGACGTATAAAAACAGGATTGAATAAGAAAGGGTAAGAATAACTAAAAAAATACTGTAATAAATATTATGATGGTTAATCTGTATTTTGTCTGTGTTTAAGTAGGAAAATTGCTCTTACCTTTTCTTTTAGTTCTCACCACCTCCTTGTCGCTGTTTATTCCTCTACTACTAGACGTATAGCCGGACACGACCACATAGTATTGGGTGTCGGGTTTGAGATCGGTTATCAGAATTTCCGTGCTGACCGCAGACTGAGTATCAATGGAATGCGCTGTTTCGTTGTCTTCTAACTCCTGATAGAATACGTGGTAACCTGCGGATGAATTTATTTAATGTAATGTCTTTTCAAATGACTTGACCTAAACGTATTGATTTATTGTTTCGCAATCATTTGTTCTTCAACGCAGCCTCTCTGCAAGCTTACACACTAAGTCAAATGGTATTGAAGCATTTTGATACATTTTCTGACAAAGGTAGGATCTTAGATCCCCCAGAAAAGCGTCAGCACTTTAATTGTTTGACGTCATCAATACCAAATTGACAACTCTCTTTCTCTCTCTCTCTCTCTCTCTCTCTCTCTCTATCTCTCTATCTATCTATCCATCTATCTCTCTATCTATCTCTCTATCTATCTATCTATCTATCTATCTATCTATCTATCTATCTATCTATCTATCTATCTATCTATCTATCTATCTATCTATCTATCTATCTATCTATCTATCTATCTATCTATCTATCCATCTATCCATCTATCTATCTATTTTTCTATTTATCTATCTATCTATTATCTATATATCTATATATCTATTTATCTATCTATCTATCTATCTATCTATCTATCTATCTATCTATCTATCTATCTATCTATCTATCTATCTATCTATCTATCTATCTATCTATCTATCTATCTATCTATCTATCTCTTGGGAATAGGAAATAATACGAGGGTTTTATTGCAGGTGAATAATATTGGGGCTCTACCATTTTGAAACCACTTCTCTGAAAAGCAGCCTTGGTATCACTGGACGTGTTTGCTTCAGTATTGTCCTGTCGGAAGAACACATGTAACGACAGTTTTCTCATTCTTTTTTCCCCTGATTATTATTTGTTTTTATGAAGCTGCCTAATGAGATCAGCATAATACATCCCAGTTATACTGCGACTTTTTAGTAAGCAAAGCGTCAGCTTTGATAGCTTAAGTTAAAAGACAAAATTTTGAGGTTTTCTCGGTGTTCAATGAGTGCAAACCGCCACTGGAGGCCTAATCACTAAATTCATTGAATGTCTACACAATCAAAAGTAGTTCTTCAAAAGCGTGTTATAAAACCCAATCCCGCTCAAACTCCCTTTTTTTAACAAATCCCAAGAAAAGACTATGGAAAACATTATGGACAATTTCTTCAATGTCCACAATGTTTTCTACCCTACAAAGACAAAGAAGATTTTTTAACCCACTCCAACTCAATCCCTCCTTTTTACGCCCCTCAAGAAAAAAACTTTGGAAAAAATTGTGAAAAATGAAGAAATTGCTTGTATCAAGCAATTTCTTCATTATCCACAATGTTTTCTATCCAAAAAGACGAAAAAAATCAAAATTCCATCAACTTGAAATTGTCGTCTGCAGCTTCTCTCAATTAGGACCAGTCTGAAATTTTGCTGTGTTGGAATGGGTTAATTAACCAATTCCCACTAAAGCCCTCCTTTTTACGCCCCTCAATTAAAGATCTTTGGAATACATTGTGGAAAATGAAGAAATTGCTTGAATCAAGCAATTTCTTCATTATCCACAATGTTTTCCACCCAAAAAGACGAAAAAATTTAAAATTCCATCAACTTGAAATTGTAGACTTCAACTTCTTTCATTTTGGACCAGTCTAAAAATTTGTTGTGTGGGAATGGGTTAACTAAACTATGCTTTGCTAGCTTACAGTTCTTTGAGTACTTTGATTCATTTAATCAATTAGCAGCACACGTTTTGCGTCCCAGAAAAATGTGGCCATCACATTCCCAGCTGATTTTTTGATATGGCCTTTTTCAACCTATATATTGAACAGATTGAACAGCGTTTTTTTTTTTTTTGCAAGACTGGTGGTCAGTTAGATTAACAAAAAACTAAAATGATTAGTTAGTGACATAAACATCGTAACTCCTAAATTATGCTTCAGTAGGACGTCAAACAAACAAAGATGATCAATATAAATACCGGTGATCAAAGTTAACTTTAGATCTACCGAATGGTTCGATTTGTTTTTCAAGGCATGAAGATAATGTGTTTTGTTTATGGAAGTATGAAATGAAAAAAACCTAATCATTCTGTAGTAATACGTGTAGCGATTTCATACACTAGTGTAGTGTCATTCGGTTTCGCTTTTCATACTTCCGTGAAAACAAAAATAATTGTCTTCTTTTCTTATTATTTAATGACACTGGGCGTAAAAAGGCAATTATTCAACATTTGTATACATTTTTATGGATCTATTCAGTGCGCAAGTATACAAAATAGCTGCGAGCTCAAAATATTGTTCATGGAGGTGTTTTTATTCAGCCAATCAGAACGCTCATTTTTGATAGAAGAAGCAAAGAATTGAATTATTCAATTTTTGATTGACAGAGCAATGCGTCAATACTCATTAGAGTCATTTTCAAATGGTGACTAAAAACCAACAATGTTTTTCGAGGTAGATCATAGAACTGCCACCATTTACCCGATGATTATCATGGATAAAAACGGTGGATAGATAACGCTTTAGTATGAAAAGTTTTCGTGCTATCAAATTTTATCGTGATATTTTTTACTGTCCGTTAAGATTCCATAAATTAGGTTAAAGGGAATTTTGTCGTATAAGTGTTCTGGAACTCCCACTACTTGCTATTTATCACGATAAAATGGCGGATATCATGTAAATTGTTTGTGATAATTTAGATTTAATATGTAACTAGATAATTCAGTTAACACGAAATTTGTCATGTCAGTGCTCTGGAACTAACATGATACTTAATGCGAAAAGAATGGTGGATAACGCGTTAGTTTTCAATTTTTATGATATTTTTTGTGTTAATTTGGCCGATAACGCGATATCAACTATTTTCCAAGTGAAGTTATCTGGTAGATGATCGCAGTCCTACAGCACTAACACGGCAAAATTCACGTTAACTCAACATTCTGAAAATTAATATACTATTTTTTTCTAGATATTTATGTGGTAAGTGGTGGCAGTTCCAGAGCACTAACTCGACAAAATTCGTGTTAACTAAATTTTGTTGTAACTTGACAAATTTGAAGTTTTCATGAAAATTAACGTGACATCCGCCATTGTTTTCGTGTTAATCTATCTGCTAAGTGGTGGCAGGTCTATGAATTTTATATTCAAAATGGGTTTGTATTTAACAAATGGATTACTATGATGTAGTGTTGTTACATAACCTTGTACAGGAAAATATTCCTACGCAGCTCGAATCCAATATTAGGTTTTGTGTTACGACTACATGTAATATTCCTTATGCATACCTCTAATAAAACCGGTATTTCTGTCATTATCTTCAGGGCGCCACTTCACGTACACTGCAGTTGAATCGACAGGTTGTATGAATATAATGGAGGGTTTCGATGGTGCTGAAATTAATAAGAGAGCGTTTGATTGATGTAAATACATTATTTCGTTTGGAGGAAAAAAACGTAATATTTACAACTGTCCCCGAGCAAAAGTTGAAAATATAATCATGGTATTTTCTGTCATAATTTATCAATAATGCGCCGATCTTGAATAAAGATTTAGAAAGAATACGTTTGCCTTTAATGCCAAAAGTAAGCAAAATGAGAAAAAAATCTCAAATGTCAAGGAATATAATAATTTAATAATAATTTGTTACGTCTTAACGTTAGCATATACCCACGTCATTAGTAGCTTCTGCCATACATATTTACGTTCAGTATCGCAAATGAACAAGAAATTCTGTCTTAGCTAAATCATGCCTGAAACAACTATAAAACTCGTCAATTCATTATTTTATTTTTCAAGTTAATTAAACACTAAAAAATCTCAAGTAACTAAAAGAATCTAAAAGAAATATTAAAACTTTATCACTATATAATGTACATAGCACTCCCGACTAGTGCTAGAATTATATTTTAAATGATATCTTACTATATTCCCTCGTTGTGAACACACTTCTGCTTGAAGGTCCCGTACCATTTAGGTTGACAGCAGCCAAAAATAGCTCATATACTGTTCCAGGTTCAAGTTGGGATAGTATATACGCGTGTCTATACGGTGGGATCACAACCTCTCTAGTTTCATTGGTAAAGTTATTGCGAACAATTAGGTAATAACCAACAATCTTGTCCTCTGCATCTGCGTAGCTCCATCTATATCTAATCATGTCCTTTGACACATATCTTCCTTCGAATCCCCTTGGTCGTTTTGGAACTAAACAAAGGAAAATGCAAAAAGGTCCTATTTGTCTTTACATCGTATAGGCTGTTTACAGACTTTTAGCAGTGGTATATCGAAATAGCAATCTCATTAAAATCACCTCTATGAAACCACTACGTTATCTCTCCGTTATGTAACGCGGGGACGTAGTAATAGGCTATTATGGTGGATCTGATTTAATCAGATTGATCGAAATATCGGATCGACGCTGTCAGTATGAGGTCGCTTGATCAATATAATCATTTATTTAGACCGGAAGTGAACTTCGATACTATTGTAAGGTATATGTTTTGGTTGGCGACCGAAACGTCGTAACTACAGATTATTCATTTTGAAAATTACGTCGTTTATTACTTAGTCGACCAGCCATATCGGAGGTCGGTGGGTGGCGCTAGCGATCCAATAATTCCTATTTAAGTACAAGATTGATCTGTCTTAAGGCTTATGAGTGAACAACAAATCCTATTGTTGCCATTTTCACGCGTTGATAATCCGCTAATGAAAACATTTATAGATTTTGTTGTTCTCTTAGTGTAATATTTATTGTTCAACATAGTCTTTGTTTTATATTTGCTTTCTTTTTTATACATATATTTCAGTTAGGTAACTGATGCTCCTACGTTTAAATGTTTCCATTAATAAATATTTGTCTCGTATAGAAACAGTCGCTCTGCTACAAATTGAAAAAAAAAACGAAATCAAAACGTAATTCGCTCAATAAAGCAGTAGCAAAAGAGCGTTATGTAATATTGAATATTTGTGTCCGTCTTTCTGTTTGTCAAAAACTTAATCCAGAAACTACTATTTGTCCTTGACCACAAGATATGCCTAGAATTTAGAGACGTGCTAACAGACTTAACCCTGGAAAACATGCAATGGGTTAAAAGTTGAGCCCATTTTGAAGATCTTTCTTTACCCGGAAAAATGGTGTAGACAGATAACATTAGACGTTTTACTCTATCTGATTCATGAAAAAGCAAACAAAAAATTTAACAAAGAAATAAAAAGTAACATGTAACTATTGGTAATAAGTATGCGTTTTTAAACTCCGCTCATTCACATTTGAAACTCGGATTAGTTTTTTTTATTCATCTGAGACATGTAGATCCTCTCTGTAAAATGAACAGGCTGTAGTTCCGACGTTTAAGTCGCCAGTTTAACAAGAAAATTCCCATCAGTGTGGGCAAAAGTAAGACTCCATAGTTCCTTTCCGGTTAAAATGAATGATTCGGTTAGTCGATTGATTCTGCGTTACGTAAATTCCTGTTCATTTTGCTGAACTAAAAGAATCCGACACGTATCAGTTCAAGAGGTAAATTCTAATGTATTCGAATAGTTCTAGCATATTTACGCTTAGGACTCATTTAGCCATTACCGCACAATAAAATTTTACACTGGTTCAAATTCAAGGGAGTTGCAGACGCCAATTTAAAGTTGCTGAAATTTTAAATTTTTACAATTTTCTCGGTAGAAAACACTTTGGATCATGAAGAAATTGTTTGTAACAAACTATTTCTTTATTTTCACCAATGTTTTCCCAATTTTATGTCGAGGAAAATGTCGAAGATAAGTAGTGTAAAATTATACGAGAGTGACACCTCTCATATACCAAATCAAATCAATAAAAAAATACTGTTTGACATTTTAAGGTTTGTTTGTTTTCATCATTTACTTATCATTATTATTTTTTCTTATCATTTACTTTCATCAAGAGTACGTACTGATTTATACCTACGCACAAGAGAAATGGATTGAGAAAAGCTGTGGTAGTTTGTTATATTTGAAGTAATTTAAAGGAAGGTATTAAAGCCAGATATTCGCATTTATGTTAGAAGGTCTCCATCATTTATCATAAAAGGTTTCCCCAACGCCTTTGGCATAGAAATGAAACCGTGACCGTGACCCCTATAGAACCTTGTACAAACAGAAAGTTCTCGTCGCTAGGGAATCTCAACTGCAATATGAAATTCAAGAGCTCTGGCCAATGACAAAGCGTGGGGTTTTGTTGTTGTTGTAATTGATCTTGTTGGGGGTGTTTGTTTGTTTGTTTTGTTGTTGTTTATTTGTTGTTGTTGTTGTTTTGTTTTGTTTTCGTCATACACAAAAAATGTGGGTTTCGATGCAAACGTAAAGCCTCTTTCAATAAAAAAAAATAAGCAAAAGTTCCTCTTAAACACAACGTGAAGCATTTAATGTACTTTACCTAAACTCGGCGGTGTTCTAACAAGTAGTCGAACGCTAGTTGTTTCTAATTGAGAGTTTTTGCTGGTAATCGTTACTTCGTAGGTTGTATTAGGCAGTAAATCTGATTTGGTGAAGGTCATGTCATCATCAGCCCCGAAACTTTTATAAAAGAAGCTATTCGGTCGTGAATAAACGTTAATCTTTACGGAATAGCCGAGAATCCTGTCATCTTTCGGCCCGTCCCATGTTACCTCGATATCGAAGGGTGACACTGCCTCGGCTCTTGGACTTAACGGCGGTGGGGGCGATTCTGTAACATGCAAATTAGATTTATTCTACATTCGAAATAATGCAATGACAGGTGTTTTCAATACAGCTTCCTATACTCCCTTTAAATTAAATCAAAGTACTGAAAGTACTGTAAGCTAGCAAAGCATAGTTTTGTAATCTCCTTTGCTACAGGTTATCATGATTGAAAAAAATTCCCTTGTTGGGTAGAAAACATTGTGGACATTGAAGAAAATTCTTGTAACAAGCAATTTCTTCATTGTTCATATTGTTTTCCAAAGCATTTTTCTTGAGATGCTTAAAAAGCGGAATTGGGATGGAATGGGTAAAACTGCATGCTTTTGAAAGAGTTCTCTAGAGTTTGCAATATTCCTCAAATACATAAGAACTATATTTCATGGCGTAGGCATTCAATGGATTTAGTGGTCAAGCCTCCAGTGGCAGTTTGCACTCGTTGAACTTTGAGAAAACCTCAGAAATTTGTCTGTTGACTTAAGCTATCAAAGCGGACGCTTTGATAGCTAAAAAAGTGGAGTATCGATCGATCGATCAGTCATGTCAAAAAGGGATTATCTTTTTGGCAAGAAAAGTATCGACCACATTCAGACTAGAAAGTTCTGTGTGACCGAGGTGGATTTGTTTATTTTATTTCATTTTTGCGAAATTAAACAGACTCTTACCAACACAGCAAAATTTTAGACTGGTCCAAATTTAAAGAAGCTGCAGACGACAATTTCAAGTTGATGGAATTTTGATTTCTTTTGTCTTTTTGGATAGAAAACATTGTGGATAATGAAGAAATTGCTTGATACAAGCAATTTCTTCATTTTCCACAATATTTTCCAAAGCTTTTTTCTTGAGGGGCATAAAAAGAAGGGATTGAGTTGGAATGGGTTAAACAGACTCTTTCCAAAACTGACTTAAAACATGACTATAAGTATCGACCACAGTCAGACTATAAAGTTCTGTGTGACCGAGGTGGATTTATTTATCATAACTGTTAAATTTTATAAGCCTACATGCAACATTTTGTTCGCGGAAATATAGAAAAAGGTTCAGCCAATCAAAATGCACGAATCTTGGTAGACGAAACAAAAAATAAATGATTCTGTTATAATTTAATCTTTAGTTTCGTCTATCAAAAACGGGCGTTCTGATTGGTCGAAAAATATTATTCATAACTCCATGAACAAAATTTTGATCACACAGTGATTTGGCATGCTTCCGCACAAAATAGTCCCATACAAAATGGTATCAAAATTTGTAAAGCTTTAGGTTTCTTTCGTTCGATGCTATTAAATTATAAGAAATGAAGAGAATATTTCTTGTTTTCATGGAGGTATGAACCGAAAAACCTAATCACACAATGTATGAATCCGCTTCGCGTATTCATACAGTGTGATTAGGTTTTTCGGTTCATACCTCCATGAAAACAAAAAAATATTCTCTTCATCTCTTAAATCAACAAAAGAATATTAATTCATGAATATTTTTCAAAATTTACCATTTCCTCGAGTGGTGGCAAATCTAAAACCTAAATAAGCACAAAGAATGAACAGCCACTGTACATTCGCTCCCGACACCATTTTAGCTTTGAGAAACAAATGGAAATTCGTCTCTATCTCAATATTTGTACCGCCTACATTTTATTGTAATATATATTCCTTTGTGATATGATCCCTTTCCCACGAAACCATTGGTCTCCGCAAGCCTTAATTATCATATTTTAGAAAACGGCTTTTTATTCAGGAAAAAACGTGACGATGAAAGGCAGAGAGAAATATCTCTTATTTGTATGTATTTATAGGTATTGTGTATTGTTATAACAAATATTGAGTGAGTGTCGAAAATTAACGGCAAAAGTGTTTCACTTAAATTCTGTCGCAATTGACAAATCGCTGGCCCCGCCCACTTACTCCTTTGGCCATGCCCACGACAAGAAGTTCTGCTTCGATTAAATGGCGTTCTTTTGTAAGGTTAATGACCGGTGTCATGTAAGAAAAAAGTAGAATAGTTCATCGGATACCTAAACGTCGTAACTACAGTTTGAATAAGCTGTAGTTACTATGTTAAAGTCGCCAAACCAACAAAACTCGTTTTTAGTCCAAATGAATTATTTCATGAGTCCATTGCATGGTTATATGATTAACGGCTTCGATTGTTCAATTTACAAGTTCTATTACAGCTCTTAGCCATTCCGAGAGGTCTACATTCTTTGCAAAATTACTTGAAAATGTGTATACACGATACCATGTTACAGCAGTTGGGTGTCTGCCAGAGGGTAATCAGTTACAGCTTCTGTGTGAAAACTATTCGGGGTGGAAATGCATCTCTCTACGTAATAAGAATATTGACCCCTCATTTATATTTGTGGAAGAGTCGAAACAATAAAACTTCGTTTGTTTATTTGTTTGTTTGTGGTACTAAAATAAATATTCTCTATAGCCTTTTCTAGAATTTGGAACAATTATTGATATATACTCATATTTGGGAAGACGATTTGATTTATCGAGACATAGAATTTTTTTTCTTAAACTCATAATATAATAGATTCCCATTATGAGATATATTGCTCTAGTTTTAGTAAATGAAACTACATTTTATGAAGATTGTAATCGCATTTGTCTAGCACAGGCATTTTCATATTTACAAAGAATACGCTCATTTTCCCACTTTTTGTTATCTTCATTCTTTTAATCCTTTCACATCATTTTCCTAAAAACAACTTTACGCTTCATCACGTCTCTTTCCAAATCTTCATTGTTGTCAGTGTTGTATTATCATTCTTTCTTCTAGTGTAATGTTAGTTATCATGTTTCAAAAGGAGGTATCGATGTTTAAGAAAAAAATCCGAATGCCCCAAATACACTTAAAAGAGCATTTAAAACTTAAAAATGAGCCAGATATCGTCTTCATGGTAATCTAATGAGTCAAGTTTTTTTCTACAAAATTTTCAGCGGAATCACGATTCATTGTTAGAATTCACTACATTCGGTGACACCCTATAACCTCATTTGCATATGACCTAAACTCAACAGAAGAAAACAAAGTGACGATTGAAACAACCAACGTCATAAACTGTGACACAATACATAGTTAGAGCAAAACATGTGTCGATATTTGAATAATATATAAGCTTTTATTTTTGATCT
Organism: Fragum fragum; assembly: GCA_946902895.1. Lineage (NCBI taxonomy): Eukaryota > Metazoa > Mollusca > Bivalvia > Cardiida > Cardiidae > Fragum > Fragum fragum. Next base: position 43,102,048 of record OX336366.1, on the reverse strand, counting down.
GCTCCGATTTACATTATGTGGGAATGGATTAAAACGATAAGTACAAACAAAGTGGATCCAATGCTATAACCCATTCCCACACAAGAAAATGTTTAGACTTGACCAAATTGAAAGAAGCTGCAGAGTACAGCTTCAAGTTGATTTGTTTCGTCTTTTTTTTATAGAAAAAATTGTGGATAACGAAGAAATTGCTTGATACATGTTTTCCAAAGCTATTTTCTAGAGGGCGCAAAAAGAGGGGTTGTGCGGGAAAGGGTTAAATGTTATCCCCGGACACAATGCACAAACTTTCCGTTGAAGTAAATGTCTGTCGAAACCATAAAGAACACTTTTCTCAGTGTTGAACTCTCTATAGATTAAAATCAACGTCCATTCAAGAATTATCCTTTTGATACGATTCCATGCAAATTCTTACCTGGCTCTAGACATGCTGCATGTAGTCTGTTTCTTACAGTTTGTGTAAAAGTGCAAACCCCTATTCAGTTTCTAAACTTGATATTCTGTAAACCAAGGTTTTTGAACCTTTGACGTCGATACTGAGTAGTCTCGATCTCCACTATATCTGTAGATCTCTGTAGGTGAAATGGTAATTAGACTAAAGCGTTTTAACATTCCAAGACACATCTAGAATCCCAGCCGTACAACGTTGAGAGCCGCCGGGTTCAAACCTTTGGGCTTTAAACAATTTTATGGGCGTTAAAAACCTTTCCTGCTATTCAAATTTTAGTCTCGTCTGATTTGAAAGAAGTTTGCAGAAGACAATAAAAAATAATTTGAAAAGTAATCAACCTTCGGGGTAGAACAAAATTATGGGAATAGCAATTTCTTCTTTTCACATAGTGTTTCTCAAGTATAAAATCACATGGACGTAAAATCCAAAGATTATATCACCCAACACTTTTCCAGCATGGAAGAAACCAAACTGATAACCTTGATGTTAATGATACGCAAGATTTTGGGTGTGAGCGTGAACTTGATTTCTGTCTGTACTCTATAGCGGCTAGTATTTTTATATGAATTGAGAGACAAGACGACATTCAATAAATGAAGTGCAGTACCGGTTTTCATTTTGATTATTTTGAATAAGATCTTTTATAAATAAAAAGTGATCCCTGCCAAGTGTTAATATTATATGGAGATTCTATTATATTAGGGCTTCGTCGCCCTAATCACTTATCCGCGCAGGACCCCGAATAGTTTATGTAGAGTTCCATTTAATTTGGCCAAAATTGGATGAGGAAGAACCGCATCGGGCCGACCGAGTTATGGACTTGAGGAAGGTTTAACGGACATACAGACGAAGCGATGCTTCTAAGATCGACCTTCGGGTAGTAAAGTTTAAGTCGTCCTACCGAAAAATGATTTTACCTAGGCCTAATTTTCTATGGTGAATACCACCCAGTTCCGGTATGAATGATAGATTCTAATTGACATCAATTTCATGTCAATTGATATGTTGAGGATCGCCCGAAAGACAACGACTCGATATGACAAAACGAAGAGATCCTAAAGGAGTAGTTCACAGTTTAACATCGTAGATATCATTGTGTTTATGAATAATGAGTCTGTGATTGAATTTTTTAAATTATTTGTGTATGTTTGCCACGTTAAGACTTGGTTCATCCACGCAGTATGAGCATTGTCTTCAATTTTTGATCTGTGGATAGTTATTTTCCTAAAGCTTTTCTGGGAGACCAGCCAGTGCAGACGGCCGTTTTCATAACTGTCTTCGACTTGAAACATTTGAAATTGTTGGAAATACCACGCACATACTCGAGACCATCTCATACAAAAAAATATTTTCTAATAGTTCATCTAATACCGTAAATGACATTATTTGCTTGAAATTACCTCCTATTTTGTACCGACCAAATGCCTCTCATTCTTTTTTATTGATATGACGCGACATTTTAAAAAATGTCCCAGTAAACCTATACATGTACTCGTATTTTGTTCCTGAAGAAGTTTTGCTCATTTCCGTTCGATTCTGAGGTATTTGCCATTTCTGTCATAACGTAGTACACTTGTTACGCCCCCGCAATGTGATACAGATACCTCTGTCCATGTGTGAGTGAGTGTGCGCGTGGATGTATGTGTGTGTGTGTCTGAAAAAAACTGATGATCTAAGTTGTGTCAACATTGATATATTTTATAATCATTTTCTTGTATAATTATCGGTAGTTTTGACAGAGAAATATTTTTGAAAAAATAAACGGTTTAAATATACGAGAATTGAATTATCGCTATAATTACGATGTTTATTGCCCATGGAAGAAATCGACCAAGCAAGCATAATTCAGGATCCGATTTGGGCAAAAATTTGGTAAAATGCCCATATGGGACCTTGTGGGTCTGATGTTGAAAATTTAGCTCATATTAGACTCAGAAAGGACCTATATTACTTATATTCAAAAATGCAAATAAAAATCGACTGAAAAAAAGACACTAAAAATTCTCAAATTCAACTTGATTAATTCAACATCAAGTATAGCTATTATTATCAAATTCTAGTGTTCATAGAATATGCAAACGTGTTATTTTGAAACTACCTATGCGGTGCCTATGGACAATATTCTTGCGAAAGCAGGCGACAGTGAACGGTGTATAATTTAAAAATTACATTTTGATTCTTAGTTGGTTTGGAAATTATCTACATATCATTTCGACTTATACATGAATAACATATGTACTGGTGTATAGTTTAACTCGGACATTTTGGATATTCATGGATTTTCGCGACAGTATTTAATTACTGTATTTATTTATATTTTTGTTGTATGTGATTTTACTTCTTGTTGTGTTTCATTGATACAACTGTAAACTAGAGAAATGTGTGTAAGCAAATGTATCTTCTATAGCCTCCATCAAGAAGACAAAATGGTCCTTCACGATATAACATGGGGGTTCTTGAATAGCCATCCTCACGAGTGGAGGGATATCGAGATCACATTTTTCTCGAATATCGTGGATAAGTAAACACTTGGTACGATTAGATGTTGAATGACATACTATGCCAATGTGGGTTTCAAATGTTACCAATATAGAAACTATGAATTGTAAGGGAACCATATGTGTCTGTGATAGACATTATCTCTGTCCATATATGTCCCGTATGGGTCCCAATTCGGATCCAATATACTTTCCGGGGTATCAGCATGGGTCTTATAGAAATCACGGTTTCACATCCCATCGGGGTCCCAGATGGGCAACCCGTAATCGGCCCATACAGGTTCCCATCTGGATCCTGAATGGTCCTCATATATTTTGCTAGCTTCGGAATAAACTGCCTGAAAGTTAAGAATTGTAAGGATTGCAAACATTTCAAAAAATATGATTTAGGACAAATGGTGACGTTTCAATGAGGTCATACTATAATTGATTAGACGAGATACTATAGATGTGAAGTTAAACGATTGAAGGCTTGTTTGGTCTATTTCATAATTCAATATGAATTCCAACTTATTAAGCCTTATATATACGTGGTTATTTTTCCAGTCAAAATTCTGATAAAAACAAATTCTATTCGACTGAACACTACAACTCTAAAGATAATAGTTGGGTTTCTTGATGTACAAATTCCTACAAGTAATACTTATTGCGGACTAGAGCATATTTTGTAGGACAATCAAATTATAAGCATATGTAAATACTCAATCAAGGGTGATTTTCTATATTAACCTCTATCAAAACCAGAGGCGCTTGAGTGCCTGTGTCGCCCCAATTACATAAATTTGCTGGTACAGAGGGCAAAATGTTTAATGGTTTCACCATGTACCATATTTGGAAATTAGATCTACCCATAAAAAAACTAAACTTTCATCCAATCAAAATTACTCCAAAGGAATCTGGAAGAGTTTCACTTAAGAATCATTAAAATAAACAAAGGTTTACTAGGATGTTTTCAAACTTTTCACTACATACCGGGAAATATGCGGAAAGGGGTTCCCGCCTTCAAAAGTAAAGTTTTCGTCCGAGCAAAATTTTGAAATAAAGGAGTAAAGGGTCAACCACTGAAAACACTTGTGAAAATTAGTTAAATTCCACGGGAGAATATTCTTCAAGCCTTTCCCTAAAAGCCGCAAGGAAATAAACAACCAATTTTCTTAATTAATTGAGGGTCACTAAAACATCATTCCTCTGAAATTTTGTTGAAATCTTTGAAAAAACATTAAGAAAAATGTTTGCGGGCGCACGCGTGGACTGACGCACCGCTGATACGATGCGATGACATTGTCAGCTGGTCTTTAGCCAAAAATTAGCTTATAGCTGATAACCAGATGATGCAGTCAGTATATTGTTATTGTCAATCTTAAATCTCGTAACTACAGCTTGAATCAAGGTGTAGTTACGAGGTTTTTGAATGACAACGACGACAAGGTGTCCGTGGTCGAGAGGTAGAGCGTCGGCTTCCCGATCCAGAGGTCCTCAGTTCGATTCCCGGGAGCGGCTATCGATCTTGGTTCTGTCATTGGCCCACACTTTCGGCGCGAGTACTGGTGCATTTCCAAGGGAGCAGAATCGAGAGGGATTAACCTAAGTTGGAAGAACTTGTATCCCAATCGATGTAGAATGAATAGGTTTAAATAAGGTTCAGTAAATTGCATCTATTTAAGATATTTATCTCTACCAAAGTGGTGCATTTTTTTAAAATTGGAAGATAAGGCAAATCGCCGGATATCATTTATATTATTATAGTTGCACAAATAGTGTTTCATCACGATTTCTCCTTTTTTCTAAAGTATACTGCAAATGAAATAAAACTGCCGGTTCGCTGATCACGGTCTCTGAGCTCCAACAGGAAGTTCCACTTCGATATTAAACGACGTTGCAAAATTTATTGCCGGTATTATGTAACAAACAAGAGGTCCACGATGGCTCTTTATCGATCACGTGAGCGAATTTTATTAAACTTCAAAAGGTGGTGTTATTTCATAACATGGTGGTGAATCAACTGTTTTTTATGAAGTTAGTGCCACGTGACGAGACATAAATAATCGTTATTAAACAAAATCAAAGGTCCGAAGGTCCTGCAAATCGCCATATTTTGAACGTTAAAATCACTTAAAGGCGTTGAAGAAATACAAATCAACAGACCTGGATAGCCTCTGTCTTTTAACCCATCAATAGACGGCAAATTTTAAGACTAGTCCAACTTGAAAGAAGTCGAGACAACAAGTCTATTTTTCTTCAAGGCGTAAAAGATGGATAGTGTGGCAAGATGTTAAGTGTTGGGTCCTTTTAACTTAAGTCCAGCATCCGTAACTTCCTCAAAAATCAATGGACTAGAACAAAACTTAAACTCATTGATGCGGACTCACATACCAAATAACCAGCTTAATATCTCCGAAGGTTAAGAAAAAAAAGTCCGGAAAACTGAAATTTCCCGGTAACTTTCTAAGTACATGTATAACATCCGTATCTTCGACAAAAATCAATGGACTGGAAGCAAACCAGAACTTGTTCTGCAACTCATTGAAGTGGGCTCACACACGAAAAATCAGCTACTGATATCTCCTAGGGTGAGGAAAAAAGTCTGGAAAACTGATATGTCTGGACTGACAGTCGGACTGACAGACTGATGGACGGACAGACACACGGACACACTGACGGAGCGCAAACCTATAGTCCCCTTCAGCTTCGCCGGTAGTGGACTAAAAATTACGTGACAAACTTCCAAAATGGCCCTGTCTGTCATGCAAAGAAACTGCGGCAAAATGCATCTCATAAAGTTCTGGAAGAACTATGTTTGATCTTCAAAGAAAACTTGATAAAAGCGCAAAATAAAAGAACTTGAAACAACAAAAGTAAATTTCAGTTTTTCAACGATTTTGAGACTTCCGGACAATCCAGGTTTACCGAAATTACGTACAACGTTTTCCTTTACTGTTTACGGCTAACAAAATGCTTGTTGAAAGCGGCGTAAAAACCCCATTCAAACAAAACAAACAAAGCTAACAAAATGCATCGTTTTGATGTGTATTTCCTTTTATCGTCGCTGCCGTAGCACATGCCCATATGATCGACGCCCCCAGAAGACGATTATTTGTTACGGGGGATAGTGCAGGGATACAGGACGAAATTGCTGAGAGCTGCGCCAAGTCCTTTAAAGTGCTCGGTGGATAGCAACGTCACGCAGGGCCTCAGTTTTACATCTCATCCGAAAGACAATTAGTTTGCTAGTTAATTTGATCAGCCCAGGACTCGAACCTGTGAGCTTGAGGTTTGAAGTCAAGTCCTCTACCAACTGAGCTAATCGGGCTAACCGTTTTCTTATTTCTTATTTATTTTTTTCTTTCTTAATTTTTATTTATTTTTTTTTTCTTTCCTTTCTTGCTTAACAATTTTCAGTCATATCTCGGCTGGAGCACCTAACATGGCATCTTTTTCTAGTCTTTAGGTGCTGTCCCACTTAGGTTTACGATTATCAACCCATTGGTGAAAGTCAATTGTCGGAAAGGATATGTGCCGCTTTCGGGGATCAAACCCATGACACCCCAGGATTGAAGATTTGGAGCCTGATGCGCAATCAACTACGCTATGACGGCGGCATCCGTTTTGTTACATAATGCTATTCGGTTTCAAACTGGATAAGCATCCACTTTGTTTACTTGATTTAGCGACCTCTGACTATAACCTACCCCCCCCCCCAAAAAAAAAGGGGGGGCTATATGGTAGTCATTTTCGCACTACTGATGACGTCAAACGTCTCAATTATCCCTCGTACTATTGTTTGTTCCGTATGTTCCCTTGCTTTTTTACGGACGGTTAAGGATCATCATTTTTAACTGTTTCGGTGTTTTAAAAATGAAAACTTGAATAGGATATTAAATCCAGTGCAGGGTTATCAAATTAACCATTTTAATATGCATTAACGTTATCCAAATTTAATGTCTGCGATAGTAAATTTTATTTTCATGGTCTTGAAATCTCAAGTAGTCTATATCCAACGAGTCACCGTATATTAGAAACAAGACTATGCCGAACTTTTTCTGCCTTTTTGTTTTGAGTTTGATCGTGAATTCGGTATTATAAGTCTATATAGGATAATCACGTGAATGTTTCCGTGTGTGATTCCCTTTCATTTCGTACACAAAAAGCCATACCGTACACCGAGTGCCGAGCAGATCCGCGGGTCTATATCTTTTAATATAGCATTAAGTATCTTAAATTCAAGGATAATGTGTGCGGATGTCTCATAAACGAATTTAAACTAAGTAAAGAAGAATGACCATTCCACATTCCATGAAAAGTATGCCATGAAAGAAATCGGATAGAATCCAATACTGACACATTCATTCAGGAAGTGGTGCAGTTGTTTATTTGGTTACACTTATTATTTGTAACTTCTACCAGTTTAGTATATGTCTGTATGTAGCCGGGTTAAGCCATATAGAATGAACTTCAGTAGATCGGTCAGAAAACCAAAACGGGATCATCCAGAGATGAATTTCGGTGCTGAATTTGACTGACATAGCCGATTCTGTTTCATGTCATCATCGAGTGAATGTTTTCTCAAACTATAACCTTTGGCAGAGATAGGTGCTGCGGCAAATTTGATAATCGTAGATATAATTCTTTGCCAAGTCAATACTTTCCGTTTACAAGGTTTGGCGTACCAAATCTCAAGTTCAAGCCGGCTCATCTTTTGACCTTGACCTTTAGACTAATGATGAATCTGAAAATTAATAGGGATGGTCTATATACCGAGATGAAGGTATGTGCCAAATCAGTTTGCTCTAATTTGTGTCAAGTTATCAACCGGATAAGGTTTGTTCTACCGATCGACCTACCGACAGACCGACCGGCGAGAGCAAAGAACTGATATACCTCCAATTCGTTGAAAGGGTGGTGGTTTCAGGGGGATAAAATATCATGACGGATGACTCTACCCGCCCACTCACTCTGCGCTGGCCACAGTCGGGCTCACCGACTCCAACAGGAAGTTCCACTTTGATATTAAATGACGTTCTTTTGCAAAACATATATGGTAAGTACGATATAACCAAATAAGTAAATAAAATAAATAAATCAAGAATAAGGCATTAAATAAAAAAAGAAAAGAAAAATAACCAAGAGGGCAAAGAGGGCCTGTATCGCTCCACTGGCCTTAACATCTCCAGATTTGAAGTCTGTGATTTCAGAACAATGCTTGTAGATGCTGGACAATGGCTAATCACAATAGATCATATGTTGAAGTGTTCAGGTGAGCTAAGAAAGGGTGTATATCATAACACAGGATGAGTTTTTAAATCAAAAATGTCAAGTTTTGACCTTGACAGATGACTTTGATCTTGTCACATTACTTTGATATTTGCGAATGCGTAAACATGAGATCATGCCAAACATAAGCTCAGAGGGATTTGTATTCTAACAAACAAATTTCCCAAATATACAAAGTTTCTTTCGCAATCAAAGATGGGTGTTCATGATATATCAATAGCATTATGATACAAATGTCTGTACTTTAAACGCCATGGTGTTCCAATTTTATTTTCATCCAAGAAAACCCATATCATACTTGGTCTTGTAGTATTCTTTGTCTGAATTCAATTTCTTTTACAATGCAAGAAGAATGGTTGAAATCGGTACATTGGTTTGACAGAAGAAGACTTTTAAAGAAAAAGTTTACGCATGGACAGAAAGACGCACGCACTGACGAAACACGTGCAATAGACAACGCCATGACAATAGCACTCTCACAACTAAAAGTTGTTAAATAAATATATTTCTCCAATAACCTGAACATTTTGGTTTTGTTTAATCTGAATTCCAACGAATTATAGCAGACTAATTTTAGCTACAACGTTTTTCATATATTATTGTCAGTACATAGAAATGATTTTGTTAGGTTTTTGGCATATACAAATCTGTAAAGGAAGTAATAGGAAAATAATTCTGTAGCTTCATAAGATTCATTTATCTCCCTTTGATCAATGTTCTTGAAAATGTACCTATGTTCCTACACATGTAAACTTAAACAATATTTACATCTCTTTGCACTTACATGTTTAAAAGTGATAAATTAGTATTTCTACTAAATAAAGCTCACTCTGACTGAAAACAGCATTTTGAGATCTCTTTACAACTATTTTGTGATGATTAACTGGGTCTGATCCGAATTCTACCAAAATATTTAATTACCCCTAACCAACATACCCTTAAACAACAATTCCAACATTTAGGTGATTGCAAAAACTAAACTATTCTAAACACATTTTCAGGAACAATTTAAGTAAAGGGTCATTCGTGGAACATTCATACCAAGATTCGTTGAAATTAGTCAAATCTAGGGAGGAGAAGATTTTATAAGTTTTCAAAGTGGAAATTGGCCATGCCTTGCCACGCCCACATTTATGGGCCCAACAAAATTCCATGAACATTTGAGTAAAGGGTCGCCTAATGAATATTGATACCAAGTTTCATTGAAATTTGGTAAAATGAGTTGGAAGTAGCATTTTTTAGATTTTAGAGTAAAAAAAAGCCCCGCCCTGCCATACCCAAATTAAGGGTGCAATCAAAATTCAATGAACAATTCAAGTTAAAGGTCACCCAATTCAATGAACAATTCAAGTTAAGGGTCACCCAAGGAACATTCAAGCCAAGTTTTGTTGAGAGTGGTCAAATGGTTTGAGAGGAGAAGATTTTTTTTAATGATTTTAAAGAGAAATAAGCCGGACCTTGCCATACCCATATTTGGGGGTCAAGCAAAATTTCTTTCAAAATTAAATAAAGGGCCACTCAAGAACATTCATGCAAAGTTTCAATGAAATCGGCCTAATGATTGAGAGGAGAAGATTTTTAAAGATTTTAAAGTGAAAATTTAAGCCCCACCCTGCCATGCCCATATTTTGGGGTCAAACAACATTTCTTGAACAATTTAAGTAGAGGGTCAGTCAAGAAACATCCATGCCAAGTTTCAGTGAAATCGGCAAAATTGTTTAGGAGGAGATGATTTTTAAAGATCTTTAAGTGAAAATAAGCCCCACCCTGCCACGCCAATATTTGGGGGTCAAACAAAATTTCTTGAACAATTTAAGAAGAGGGTCGGTCAAGGAACATCCATGCCAAGTTTCAATGATATCGGCTAAATAATTTGAGAGGAGAAGATTTTTTAAAGATTTTATGGTGAAAATAAGCCCCGTCCTGCCACGCCAATATTAGGGGATCACCCAATTCAATGAACAATTCAAGTTAAGGGTCACCCAAGGAACACTCAAGCCAAGTTTTGTTGAGAGTGGTCAAATGGTTTGAGAGGAGAAGATTTTTTTAATGATTTTAAAGAGAAATAAGCCGGACCTTGCCATACCCATATTTGGGGGTCAAGCAAAATTTCTTTCAAAATTAAATAAAAGGGCCACTCAAGAACATTCATGCAAAGTTTCAATGAAATCGGCCTAATGATTGAGAGGAGAAGATTTTTGAAGATTTTAAAGTGAAAATTTAAGCCCCACCCTGCCATGCCCATATTTTGGGGTCAAACAACATTTCTTGAACAATTTAAGTAGAGGGTCAGTCAAGAAACATCCATGCCAAGTTTCAGTGAAATCGGCAAAATTGTTTAGGAGGAGATGATTTTTAAAGATCTTTAAGTGAAAATAAGCCCCACCCTGCCACGCCCATATTTGGGGGTCAAACAAAATTTCTTGAACAATTTAAGAAGAGGGTCGGTCAAGGAACATCCATGCCAAGTTTCAATGATATCGGCTAAATGGTTTGAGAGGAGAAGATTTTTTAAAGATTTTATGGTGAAAATAAGCCCCGTCCTGCCACGCCAATATTAGGGGGTCAAGCAAAATTTCTTGAACAATTAAATAAAGGGTCACTCAAGGAACATTCATGCCAAGTTTCAATGAAATCGGCCAAATGATTGAGAGGAGAAGATTTTTAAAGATTTTAAAGTGAAAACCAAGCCCCACCCTGCCACGCCCAAATTCGGGGGTCAAGCAAAATTTCTTGAAACAATTTAAGTAAAGGGTCACTCAAGAACATTCATGCCAAGTTTCATTGAAATCGGCCAAATTGTTTGAGGGGAGAAGATTTATAAAGATTTTAAAGTGAAAATAAGCCCCACCCTGCCATGTCCATATTTGGGGGTCAAACAAAATTTCTTGAACAATTTAAGTAGAGGGTCAGTCTAGGAACATTCATGCCAAGTTTCAATGAAATCGGCAAAAAGATTGAGAGGAGAAGATTTTTAAAGATTTTAAAGTGAAAAGAAGCCCCACCCTGCCAAGCCAATATTTGGGGGCCAAGCAAATTTTTTTGAACAATTTAAATAGAGGGTCACTCAAGGAACATTTATGCTAGATTTTAAAGTGAAAATATGCCCCACCCTGCCACGCCCATATTTTAGAGTCAATCGAAATTTCTTGAACAATTTTAGTTGAAGGTCAGTCAAGGAACATCCATGCCAAATTTCATTCAAATCGGCCAAATGGTTTGAGAGGAGAAGATTTTTAAAGATTTAAAGTTAAACTATGCCACTCACTGCCATGCTCATATTTTGGGGTGAATAAAAATTTCTGTTACAATTTAAGAAGATGGTGGGCAAAGGAACATTTCAGCCAAGTTTCATTAAAATCCGCCCATTGGTTTAGGAGGAGAAGATGTTTAAAGAAAAGTTTACGGACGGACGGACGCACGGACGCACGGACGGATACACGTCATGACAATAGCTCCCCGGTCTTCGGCCAGTGGAGCTAAAAAAACTAAAAAAAAAAAAAAAAAAAAGAACAACAACCGATCAAACAAAAAAATACTAATGGTAATAAAAAATTGAAATAATTAGATATACAAATAAAATTGTTGGCTGGCGACCTAAACGCCGATACTACATCGTGACTGAACTGTAGTTACAACGTTTACGTTGCCTAACAAACAGAAATAGGATAAGTACAGCCTGATGGCCGAATCACCGTTTGTATCTTCCTTTCTTCCTAATATTCAAACTGGAGGATTTTATAGGCTCAATTTCCTTAATAAACGGGGAATTTTGTAGAATTTTGACCTGTTATATTAGGCCAACTGGCTTTTTCGTTAACCATTCCGTATTAGTAAGCATTGCTCTAGATACACGTTTAAAAAAAAGAGTAGATAATTCTTGTTACAAGCAGATTGATCATTCTTCCTCTACATAAATTCTGTTAAATCACATATTGCCTAGACCTGCGCTAAATTTCGTTTCAAGGAATATCGATGGTCCGTTGGCCAAGATGTACCACCCATCCAGGCTATTCCATTCCAAAAGCGCATTGATATGAGAGAAAGTAGTGCCCCCTAATGTTGTTGAATAGATAAAGAAAATTAAGCAGAATTAAGCATTAAATAGAAGACAATCTTCTTAAATATTAATGTTATATTGTTAAAATTTACATTCATTCGTTTTCATACTCACTAGAACATCGTGTTTTTGTTTTGACAGAACAGCACGTGGGTATTGACCTCGTGGCGTTTGTTTGGTCGCCATTTGCACCTGACGTTGTTGTTTATTTGTAAAGAGTTGACCCTAAAAATGAGCGATGAAGATCGAGATGTTGATATTGAAAGTGATGTAAGTCTATCATAAAGCTATATTCTTTCGTTTCATCATTATATTAATCGTTTTAGTATTGTACGTGTTGGATAGTTACGATTTATTCCAGTTCTCTATCGGTCCTTTCTCTTTTTACAGGAAGACGAGGATGATGGGTTATCCGGTATCGGTTCTCAGGGTTCTACTCATTTTATGACCCCGGTAAGTATTATTTGAGTAGGTATGTGGTCAGTAATCAAGGAAATGGTCATTTGATTGGTATCGGCGCCACGAATATGCCTTATTTCGGAAGATTCTGTGTTGTTACCTACCATTGCGCATGCGCGGTGTCCTAGATATTAATTAAGGGTAAACATTCACACGTGATTACTTTTTAAAATTCCCATTTGCTTATGTCATCCATACAATCCTTATATTTTCTGACCTCAACAATATCCATACATCTGAGCCAATCAAATTTATACCAACAGTACAAACAAGACATCACAAGCTGAATGTAACAAGCAGGAAACTTGGAGGGGCCTATGAGGAACCACACTGAGGACCATTCAAACAAGGATGAAATCCTAACCATTTTCTTAGAAGATTATAGCCACAATGTTAAGTTCGCATGATATAAGGATTAATGCAAAACAGAAATTTTAAGTTCTATCCTGAATTATTTAGAAACAGTATGAGACCCATGAAGGGTTTTCCCTCAACTTTCTAAACTGGGGGTCATTTTGCCATACTATGACCCCTTTCAATGGGGACAAAGAAGGCTATTAAGAAATTTAGGGGTCATTGCTGAAAAATAAGGATCCAAATTCAAAGAAACAGAGGGTCAAGGAAAACATTGGACCCATGTACTGCTTCAAACATCTATCTATCTATAAATACTGCCCAACTCCCCTTTCGGGTATTACTGGCAGGTGCGCGTCTGTGCTGGAATAAAAACTGTTAGACATTTGTTAGGGTGCAAAATTTTAAAAGTATTGTGAGTGTTAGATTAAAAGAGCTGATAAAACATATTTTGGTCATTCAGGGACGGCTCACTATCTGAAAAGAATCAAGACTCTTTTTGAATACTGCAATATCAGGTTGCTGTACAATTGTTTCTGGGAGGCTGTTCCATAGTATCACTGTGAAGGGAAAAAAAGAATATTTAAAGTAGGCTGCATTTGTGTGGATCTGTCTGAAAGATGCTGTGTGCATATGTCGGGTGGTCCTCATTGGTCTTTCAAGATAAGCTGGTACTGGCACTGCTTATTTTCCCAGCAGAAGGCATTCCAAAGTCATCCTTCAAGATTTATTACTGCTTATTATTCAAGAATATTGATTGAATGGGGTTAACACCACCATTAACAATATTTCAGTCATATTGTGATGGCTGGAGCACCTAACAATGGATTCCTAGTATTCCTCACACCAGTATTACTACTGCATCCTTTCCTAGCCTCCACCTGCTAGGTATATAGTCATTTCTTACCACAACCATTTCGTACCATAATTTCTAATTGGTACCATACAATGCTTATTTTGTACCATGTGTTGGTCATTTTGTACCAAATAATTAGGTGTTTTGTACCAACACGAACAACAAATAAACAACTTGATCAAGTTCAAAGATTTTGATAATTAGAATGTTTGTCATTGTTTGCGACTTGTAAGGCAAGATCAGTTAAGATGTATTTGTGAAATTGTGAACGATTGTTGATTGCTTAGTTATAATTAGATTGAGGTTTGCTTTTCATTTGACTTCTTTACACCCATAAAAAATACTTAGGAAAACATTGCTGGTGACAAGCAATTTCTTCATTATCATAATGTTTTCTTCTCCAAAAGATAAATGTTTTATAAATTCCGTCCTCGGGAAATTATGGTTTGCAAATTTCTCTAAATTTTGACCTGTCTTACATCTTGTGTGGCAATGGGTTAGTGGTTACATTGTCACATTATTCGGCAAATCATTATATGAATTTGACGGAAATACAGTCCTGATTCCCTATCAATTTTCTTCCAATGAACACAACCCCATACCAGAAAAAAGTAATGTGCTGATTTGCTAATACCGTATCATCAACTCCCTGTTTGCCTGAATTGACTGTCTTAATTGATTTTCACTTGTTTAATGATCGATAAATTAGATAAAGCAAATACATGATTAAAATATTTCATTAATGTTGAGAGCCCTATTTTACCATTAAAATATTATAAGTTTTTTTGGTACGAAACATTCAACATATGGTACAAAATGACTACAACACGGTATGAACTGGTCACAGCATAGTACAAAACAACCAGTACCATGGTACAAAATGACCAATACCAAGGTATGTAGTCTGGTACGAAATGGCTATGGTACAAAACGTCCGTAATTCATCTGCTATCTGACTTAGGTATATGAGTATCCACTCATTGGTGAGAGACAAATGCCGGAAAGGATATGTGCCCCCGTCGGGGATCAAACCCATGCTTGAAGATTGGGAGTCTGATGCACTACTGACTGCACTATGATGGCAGCTTTTTTAAAGAACCATACCTCTTTGTTTGATTTACAACCACAATCAAATTCTCTGGCTGGTATAATTTGTCAGGTACTGCTCCTGCAAAATTTTAATTTCCCAATTTACAGTAAACTGGAATACTGTTCTACATTGTATTAATCTCCAAACAATCAATAAAAGTTTTTTAGCAACAAGTAGTTTCAAATCTGACTGTGTTGCCCATTTTATTTATATTGTCCATCTGAATTGGACTTTGTGTGGGCGGCATGACCATCATAACAACTCATAACTACTCTTTATTCAAGCTATAGCAATCAGGTTTTTTTATCCACACCACAAACAATTTACAACACACTTTATGTGATATATGATTGATTTTACGGGCCAGTAGGAAACATTTCAATAATGGGATGGCTAACATGGAATCATTTCAAGGTAGGGGGTAATTTTGGACTTTGGGCTATAATGCAAATTAGCACAAACTATTGTGTCAGTAATGTGTCAGTAAGAAGTGATAAGCATCAAAGATGAGTTATGAGTGCTTGGTTACCCAACACCATTTCTCTTACATTTGTTTCTTTTGATGAAATTAACATTCCATTAGTTAAAATATTAATCGATTGATTATCTATAAAAAAAGGAATGATAAAAATTCAGATGGTTTATACATTGTATATCCTAACTGTTGCAGTGGAATTCAAGTATGTATTTAATTTATACAAGTATCATTACTGTATTAATCTATCAAAAACTGGTAAAAGGTTATAAATTATGATCAGGTTGTTTATGTTTACTTAGCCAAAGATAATGTGTCACTTGTTTAGAAACATAAGACTGTAAAATCTTATACTGAGACTATGTTGATCTAACCATTTTTCGTCTATCAGTCTTTTTTTTTCTTTTAATATTTTACTGATTTCATATCTCTGAAAGTTAAATTGCTGGTTATAAGATTATACCAAACTCAGTCTGTATTAAGTGACCAAGTGTCACTGATGAAGTATGATAGATGCAACTAATGTGTATTTTCATTATTGTCAAAACTATTAGGGGAGGGGCCTAAGAACCATCTTTCAGCTCCAGTGTTTATTCTAGGATTTCAAAAATGTGGGGGATTTCAGTGCATAATCTACACAATCGAGAACTGGTTGGTATTTCATGCTCTTTGTTTATAAAAAAAAAAATCCCCCACCAATGTTGAAAATATGGGGGATCCATGAAAAAAGTGGGGCAATCCCCCAACCCCCTGCCTAGAATAAACACTGAAGCTCCTCTCTTTCTGAAGGCCTGTTTTAGTACAGATTAGTATTAAATCATTATCTGCTTCCAGGCTGAAAGGAGAGCACATCACAATGCACTAGAAAGGAAGAGAAGGGATCATATAAAAGAAAGTTTTACTAGTTTAAGAGATTCTGTGCCACAACTCCAGGGAGAGAAGGTATTTTTTCAACACATAATTACTTGTAGAATTGTTTATAATCTGTACAAGATTAGGGATCCATCCAGTAAATCCATTCCTATACAATCCTGCCTTTGAACACTCCCCTAAGAAAAAAGATGTGGAAACCATTGTAACAAGCAATTTCTTCATTATCCACGATTTTTCTACCATCAAAGATGAAGATTTTTATAATTACATCAACCTAGAAAGTCTTCTGCAACTTCTAGTCCAAAATTTTGTCTAATGGTAATGGGTCAAGATGCACATTTGTTATTTGAGAATAATTCATATTTACTAATGATTGGAGCACATTCTTTAATGCATTCAGGTGGATTATAGAGAAATAACGGTAGATTATCATTTGATAAACTCACCGCCTATCCAGTGAAATTATCAAAAACTTATGCCCCGCTTTCGTTCATTTCACCCTATCTGACGTTATCTAAGCAGAGCCAAATAAGTGACATCATCGTAAGCATTGCATAGCAGTCACGTGCAAAATGACACGCTTTAAGAAAATTTGTCGTATAATTTTTCGCATTTTGTCTATTTTTTGCATTAAAGAAATAGAACAATTGTTTGTTTTTGGAGTAAGATCGATTGATATTTCATTTTGTGAACAACCAAAGCTTTATTTTCACTCATGGCTTGTGAAAATAAAGTTTTTGTTGTTCACTCAATGAAATATAAATCGATCTTACACTGAAACAAACGATTATCCTCTATATATTCATGGAGGCATAACAAATTTTGTTTTGACTGATGCTGAGCTACAGCACACATACTTGACTATAGACTTGTTTTAGATAGGTCCAAATTTGAGGAGTCTGCTTTCCTTCCATCCATTCCTCCCTCTGTAGCCAATACTTTCTTTTACATTTTCTCAGCAACTATAAATAGCATCAAATTATATATTAAAATGGAGGTTTAACTAGGTATCCTATATCTTGATTAGCAATTCGTACTTCAGGTCCAGAAGTTATCTACTTTGTTTTCTACCTCTTTAGTGTATTTTGGACATTGCCTGGTATATTTATGCTGCATTTTTCTCCACCATCATTAAGTAATGACAGTCACTTGAAACATGGTATAAAGGTTTAACTGGTTTACTTCTGTCTGTCAGCATGATATCTACAACTTCATTCTTTTCATGTATAACAAATTTTTGATAGCTCATTTCTCAGCAACTATAAATTACAGAGACTTGAAATTGTTATGTTGTATCAGCTAGAGGTCTTACATTATGCTTGCTGAATTCAGTTCTGTTTTTCCACTTCATTTATTTTGTAAATTTTATTGTTAAATGCTAAATTTTGGCAAATCTTTTACAGCAATCAAAAATCAAAGGCCCTTTGAAACTTAGTATGTTGCTGCAGATAAGTCTTAGAATTAATGAAGTTTTCATTGCGCTTAAGTTGCCTGGTCACTTATTTTGAGATCAGCTTTTAATGTAAAAACAGCAAAGGAATTTGAAAGATGGGGTATGCTTTCAGAGTAAGAACTCACAGATTTCTTGTAAGGTATGTACAGGTTGTGGAAATGACAGGAAGACTGCAGCCAAGGCGTTTATGTTAATGAGAGCCAGCTGCTGACTGAATAAAAACCCATGGCTAACAAGACTATTTCTTTTCACTTTGACAGGTATCAAGGGCACAAATTTTAAAAAAGGCAGCTGAATACATTACATACATGCGACGCAAAAACCATGGTCATCAACAAGATATAGACGATTTAAAGAAACACAATAACGTATTAGAACAACAAAGTAAGGAAATTTTGTGCTATAAGAAACATGTAGGGGGGCCCCATGTAGGGTATGGTTTCAAATTCATTATCATCATCATTGTTGTCTTTTAAGGTTTTCATGGCACAGTTTTCATGCTAATAGATATATAAATGATGCACAAAGTAAATGTTGATTTTTATTAGAGACTAAGAATTTTAGCAGCAGATGAATTTTTTTATGCCTTTGCACCAGTAAGATTGGGGAATATAATTTCCGTTGGTAAATTTATCAGTCTGTCCATCAAAAAGAGGCTGCCAATTGTTTCATAAAGTAAAGGTTGTTTGGCAAGGTCATTTACACCCAAAGGTAATTTATTGAAAATGACCTCAATAAGGGCATTAGTGATTTTCAAAGTGCAAGTAATATAGAAAAACATGACAAGGGCCTGGAAGTTTAAACAATTCCCTGATCATGGGCCACATGACAAAATGCTAGACTGGTCAAAATTGAAAGATGATTCAGATAATATTTTAAAGTTGGCAGAATTTTAGAAATCTTTACCTTTTAAGGCAGAAATCACTGTAGATAATGAAGAAAGTGCTTGTCACAAGCAATTTCTTCATTTTCCACAATGTTTTCTACACCTTTTTCAGGGGGTGTAAAGAGGCAGGATTGTGTGGGAATGAGTTAAAGATTTAAGTCCAAAATATTGTCAGAGTAAAATCTTTACCATTTCTTGTCCATTTGATTTTCTCCTTAAATCCAGAATGGATAATTAAATTTCTTTGTTGTAGTCTGCAGAATAATGGTTTGAAGATCTATTTGAATGTTGTCACTCCTCTCTACTTGTATAGTCTAACCTACCAGATTGATAATTATTATCTTGGAGTTAACCTTTTACCATATGACAAAATTTCAGACTGGTCCAAATTCAAAGAAGATGCAGAGGACAATTTTCAGTTGATGAAATATTAAAAACGTTTGTCTAATGGGGTATATAACAATGTGGATTATTGCTTGTAACAAGGAATTTCTTCACTTTCCACAATGTTTTCCTAAGCATTTTTATTGAGGGGCATAAAAAAGCAGGATTGTGCAGGAATGGGTTAAACTCACCGTTAAAGAACAGAGTATTGATTGTTTTATTAGCTAACCTGAGCACGAAGTGCTCTGGGGGAGCTATTGTGATCGGTCCGTCGTCCGTCCGTCCATCCATCAGTTCACAATTGCAAAAAAATCTTCTCCTCCTAAACTAGCCATGGAATTTCAACAAAACTTTACAGAAAAGATCCTTAGGTCATGCCTTCTCAAAATACTTCAAAGAATTGAAATCCATGAAGAACTCTGGTTGCCATTGCAACAGAGTCAAAAAACTTAAGAATCTCCTCCAAAGCGGTAAGGCCTAGGGGTTAGATATTTGGTACAAATCAATATCTATTGACCCTCTACCAAAATTCTTCAAAGAATTACCGTTTTCTGAAAATTAGCCCTTTTCTGGGCGATCCCAGATTTTACATAGAAATAAAGAAGGAAATCTTTGAAAATCTTCTCCCGAACCATAAGGCCTAGAGCTTTGATATTTGGTACAAATCATCACCTATTGACCCTCTACCTAAATACTTCAAAGATTTACTGTATTCTGAAAATTAGCCCTTTTCTGGGCGATCCCTGATTTTACATAGAAATAAAGAAGGAAATCTTTGAAAATCATCTCCCGAACCATAAGGCCTAGAGCTTTGATATTAGGTACAAATCATCATCTATTGACCCTCTACCAAAATACTTCAAAGATTTACTGTATTCTGAATATTAGCCCTCTTCTGGGCAATTCCTGATTTTACATAGAATAAAAGAGGGAAATCTTTAGAAATCTTCTTGTCCAAAACCATAAGGCCTAGAGCTTTGATATTTGATATACATCATCATCTATTGACCCTCTACCAATATACTTCAAAGAATTACCGTATTCTGAAAATTAGCCCTTTTCTTTGTGATCCCTCATTTTACATAAAAATAAAGAAGGAAACCTTTAAAAATCTTCTTCTCCCAAACCATTAGGCCTAGAGCTTTGATATTTGGTATACATCATCATCTATTGACCCTCTTCCAAAATACTTCAAAGAATTACCTTATTCTGAAAATTAGCCCTTTTCTTTGTGATCCCTGATTTTACATAGAAATAAAGTAGGAAATCTTTAAAATCTTCTTCTCCTATACCATAAGGCCCAGAGCTTTGATATTTGGTATACATCACAGGGCTCTGCAGACTCCCAGAATTTGGGGAGAAGTCACTTCTCACTAGTCTGAGAATTGGGAGAAGTTTTTCAAAATGGGGAGAAGTGGTGAGTCTTTCAGGAGAAGTGGATTGCGTTAAAAATTAAGATTTCGCGCGTATTCCTCATTTCTATCAGAAAATAAAATAGCTTTACAACCAAGTAGTTGCATATATATTATGTATCATGCAATAGACATAGAAAATACTGCCTATCCTTTCAGTCCTCAATAAAGATCTTATTCCTGTGAACAAATACTTTTGTATTTTTCTTTTTTTAGGTTTGAGAATTCAAGAGTTTGATTCTGTATTTATTTTTCTTTAATATTTCATAATAGAATCATATATGATAAAAAAAGTCAACTAATAAAAAAATGCAAATAGTGTATAGGAAGTTTGAATGAAATGAGTAGTGTTTCTATTTGAAGCAGAAAATGAGAAAAGATTTTATTGTAACAACATGTATTTAATCAAACTATTACCAGAAGAAAAAAATTCAGACTGGTACAAATTGAAAGAAGCTAAATAAGACATTTCACAGTGAGTTTAAATAAGAAAGAAGGTGTCAAAGAGGGTAGAAACATGTGGGGGAAAGGATAAATAGCTTGCTGCAAACATTTCCTCCTTTTTCCACAGTTTCCCATAAAAACATTTCAAGATGTCAAAATGGGGGATTGTTTGGTAATGAGTTAAAGTCTGTGCACTTTACCTGGTAACATATAAATGGATAAAAATTGTCATTAATTGGTCAAAAAAGGTCCTCCTTGATTAAGTCAGATATAGTGTGTAAAGGGTAAGGGTTACTGCTCAGTACACAAAACCAGACTCTGTACATGCAGAGGTTTAAAGTTAACACAGGATAATTTGCTCCATTTTATAGGATTACATGTTATTTAAAGGAATTATTACTAACACAAGTAAGTGAAATTTAGTTTTTGGATAGTATGTATCATAACAAGAATCTCAGGATAAGATCGTAGCAGCCTTTAAATTGTTTGCCATAATTTTCTTCACTTGTTAAAATTAAAGCAGATAACTAAAAATTGAAGGATTCTAATGAAAAATGAAATTACTCTAGGTAGATTTTCGGCAGAATTATATTTCATCAAGATTTCAATTTTTTTTTTTTTTAAAAATTGACTTCTGGTAAATGACACGGCGTCCGTAAATGTCGGCCATTATTCTCATTATTTGAAAGTAAGCAACAAATTCCGTAGACTGATGATAACTTAATTATCAGAAATAATTAAAACTTACGAAGGAAAAGGATTTTAAATAAAGATTTCTAGTGCCGAGAGTATACACAGCATTGCCAAAACCAATCAGCATAGGTGTGAATGAAGCAAGCATGTTGACTATTAGCTGCCAGAACATACCCCTATTTCTGATAATCTGCTGGCCTCGCGACTACAGTATCGATACACGCTTGAATTACGATCAAAGGGCTTCCGACCGACAGTTGTATAATTGCACACTGTCCCCTACTTTTATAGCCACTGGGCCAGATTTGGTTATCACCTATCGTATCCAGGCGACTTCCTGAAAATTCCAGGCGACTTCGACTTCGCTTTGATCAGCAAATCAGGCGAAGTTTTATGAAACCAGGCGACTTTTTCGCCTGAGTCGCCCACTCTGCAGAGCCCTGCATCATCATCTATTAACCCTCTACCAATATACTTCAAAGAATTACCGTTTTCTTAAAATAAGCCCTTTTCTTTGTGATCCCTGATTTTACATAGAATAAAAGAAGGAAATCTTTAAAAATCTTCTTCTCCCAAACCATAAGGCCTAGAGCTTTGATATTTGGTACATATCATCAGCCATTGACCCTCTACCAAAATACTTCAAAGAATTATAATACTCTGAAAATTAGCCCTTTTCTGTGTGATCCCTGATTTAACAAAGGAATAAAGAAGGATTTCTTTGAAAATCTTCTTCTCCCGAACCATAAAGCCTAGAGCTTTGATACTTGGTACATATCATCAGCCATTGACCCTCTACCAAATTACTTAAAAAAAATAGCCCTATTCTGTGCAATCCCTAATTTTTGTTAGGAATAAATAATGATATCTTTGAGAACCTTCTCCTAAACCATTAGGCTTACAGCTTTTATACTTGGTATGTATTGATGTCTATACTTCAAAGCATTACCATATTCAGGAAATTAGTGCTATATGGTGGGATCATCAATATACCTAGGATTTAAAGAGAAATCCTTAAACATCTTCTCCAAAATCATTAGAGGGCTTTGCTATTTTGTAAGCTCACCTGAGCACAAAGTGGGAGGTGAGCTATTGTGATCAGTCATTGTCCATAGTCCGTCCGTCCGTCTGTCCGTCCATCCACAATTTCTTTAAAAATCTTCTCCTCCTAAACCAGAAGGCCAATCAAGCTGAAACTTTGCAGGGATGTTCCTTGGGTGAAGTTCTACAAAAGTTGTTAAAAGAATTTAATTCCGTCAAAAACTCTTGTTGCTGTGGCATGTGAAAATGGGAATCTTTAGTAAATCTGAAAAAAATCTTTAAAAATCTTCTCCTCCTAAACTAGTAGGCCAATCCAGCTGAAACTTTGCAGAGATGTTCCTTTGGTGAAGTTCTACAAAAGTTGTTAAAAGAAATTAATTCCGTCAAAAACTCTTGTTGCTGCGGCATGTGAAAATGGGAATCTTTAGTAAATCTGTAAAAATCTTTAAAAATCTTCTCCTCCTAAACCAGTAGGCCAATCCAGCTGAAACTTTGCAGAGATGTTCCTTTGGTGAAGTTCTACAAAAGTTGTTAAAAGCATTTAATTCTGTTAAAAACTCTGGTTGCCGCGGCATGTGAAAATGGGAATCTTTAGTAAATCTGAAAAAAATCTTTAAAAATCTTCTCCTCCTAAACCAGTAGGCCAATCAAGCTGAAACTTTACAGGGATGTTCCTTGGTTGAAGCTCTTCAAAAGTTGTTAAAAGAATTTAATTCCGTGAAAAACTCTTGTAACCGTGGCATATGAAAATGGGAAATTTTAGAAAATCTATGTTGTCTTTTTTCTCACAGACTACAAGGCCAAAGGCATTTATATTTTATATAGAGCTAAATCATATGGTTCTCTACCAAGTTTTTAAATATTTAATCTCTGGGGTCTAAAACGGCCCCTCCCTTGAGGCCGAAGTTTGGAAAAATGTTTACTTAGAGCAATTTCAAAAGACTTCTCCTCTTAAACTATAAGGTCTAGGATATTCTTATTTGGTATGGAGCATAACTAGATGGTTTTGTACTATATCACTAAAAGTTGTCTTCCTCGGGTCAAAAACGGCCCTGCACTAGGGATCAAAAATTAGGAAAAAGGCAAAATTTGAGTATGTTAAAAAAAAAATCTTCATTTTAAGGAGGAGGGCATTTATATTTTGAGTGTAGCATAGCCTGGCTGTTATGTATCAGTTTTGATCAAATTATGCCTGTAGGTTAATAAACACCCCTTCCCTGGGTGTCCAAAGTTTGTAAAAAAGCTCCATTAGACCATGTTCAATAGTCTTTTCCTCCCAATCTACAAAGTCTAAGGCATTCATATTTTGTATATAGCATATCCAGATGGTTATCTACCATGTAAGCTAAAATGTTAGCCCTGGGATAAAACATGGCACTGCCCCAGAGGTCAAAATTTTTTGAAAACGCTCAATTAGAGCAACATCAAAAGTCTTCTCCTTCTTAAATATAAGGTGAAGGGCATACATATTTGGTATGTAGCATGACTTAATAATTTTGTACTATGTAACAGGAAAATATGCTCTTAGGATAAAAAATGTCTCTGCCCCTGGGGTCGAAAATTGTGTAAATTGCATTGAAAGAATTCTTAAATATAGGCTCTAGAGCATTTACATTAAAAACAAAGGATAACATTATTGTTATCTACCATGTTTATATCCTTTTGACAAACATGGCCCTTCCCAAGGCAAACAAAGATATGAAAAATGCTTAATAAGAGCATGTTCAAATATCTTCCACTCCTCATGTATAAGTTGTAATGCATTCATATTTTGATGTATAGTACATCCAGATTGTTCTCTACCAAGGTTGCTAAAATTACATCCATTGAAGTTGCAGACAGTAATTAGAGTTTGATTGAAATCTAAATACAAAGAATTTCAGGTAGAAAACACTCTGAGAAATGGATAAATTGCTTGTCACTCCCTTTCTCACTATGTATTTTTCAAACCCATTTTCCCTGAGGGTGACAAATTCTGGGATAGTTTCGTGATGGATTAAACTATAAAGCCAAAGGCATTCATTATTATTGTAAAACATTACTGGATTGTTTTGTACAAAGCCCAAAATCTTAATATATCTTTTATAAGTTGTATCTTTTTATACTAAAAAGTACTGTAATTTGGAGATGCCTCAGGTGAGCGATTTAGGACCATCATGGTCCTCTTGTTTTATAAAAAGGATGGGTATCAGATTAATAGAGTACTTAATTGATTGACTAAGTATCAATAAGGAGTATCGGTAATTGATTTATCTTAAATTGATTGTCTAAGTATCAATAAGGAATATCGGTAATCGATTTATTCAAAATTGATTGTCTAAGTATCAATAAGGAATATCGGTAATTGATTTTAAGGAATATCGGTAATTGATTTTAAGGAATATCGGTAATTGATTTATCTAATATAAATAATGAAATTATAAAAAAGAAAAAATCATCTTTGATTTTCAAACTAGTTGTATTTTGAGTTTGATAGTTTAAATGCCTATTCTCAATCCATAGATTGGTTACCTTGGATAATCACAGGAAACTGACTGCCTCGATGGCTGAGTGGTATAGGTGCTTGACGCGCCATCTCAAGGTCACTGGTTTGAGCCCCACTGTCACTTGGGTGTGTTCATGGACAAGACAATTTATAGCCATTTCTTCCTTATCCACAATGTTTTCTAACCCAAAAGTAAAAAAAAATTGAAAACAGCAAAAATTTTAGACTGGTCCAAAATGAAAAGAGTTGAAGACGACAATTTAAAGTTTATGAAAAGATTATATTTTTTTTTCAACTTTCTTGGAAGAAAACTTTGTGTAAAATGAAGTAGTTGCTTGTTAAAAGCAATTTCTTTATCTTACACAATGTTTTCCCAATTGTTTTTCTTGAGGTGCATCTAAAAGCGTCATTGTGTGGGAATGGGTTAAGTATATACTTGCACTTTTCATAGATCATTAAATGTAGCAAATCTGTTTTGTTTTGCTTGCAGTGAGGAATACATAATTGTCACAATGAATTTTTACAGAATTTTTACCCATTGTTCTACAAATGTTATGTAATTGCAATGTAATGCCTTTTTTATTGGGAGACTGATTCTCACAACTTCTATGTATCCTTTGATCTTGCAGCAAATTGTCAATCAAATACTTTGGTAATCTAAATGTAAACAAATCTATCTCTTCATTATGACTTCAAAATAAACAAGTACTACAACGCTCTTTTCCTGCAGCGATTCAAAATGTGAGATTGAATGGAAATGTGTTTAATGCTTGAATAGATAGATTTATGAATATAGTAAAACTTTTTCTCAACTCTTTATTTCAGTTAAGTCTTTGGAAAAAGCAAAAACTACAGGACAATTTGCTGTATCAGGAACTGTGAATTCCAATAACGGAAGTATTTCTCCATTAGATGGTGCAACCAATGGTGCAATCTCATTTGATGGATCAGGGTCAGACTCAGAGGAGAACCCTATGGCAAAAAAAATAAAGCTTTCCATGGATTAGTGCTAATTATGTGTAGTTTATCCAAGGTTTATGATCCACTGATTTGATGCACAAACTACGACTGGGAATAAGTGTGAATAGTGAATGTGGTCCACTTTTTGTTAATTCTGCCATGTGTTGGATGCTAAATGTCTTAGTTACATTCAAGGAAAAGAGATTTAAAGTGTCAAGATGTACATGTGATCGGTAAAATCTTCATTTAGTTTTAATTGGTTCAGTGAAGGGTCTCTTACAGCCTATTACCAGAGTATAGAAATTTCAAATTAGTTCAAATTAAAAGAAATTGCAGCCAACAATTCAAAAAGCCTTTGACCTGTAAAAAAAAGTGCCATACAGAGTAGGAAACATTGTCGGAAAAAGAGGCAACACTTGTGATGAGCAATTTCTCCTTTTCCAACTAAGTTTTGTACTGTTTTGTTTTTAATTGACTGAGTCAAAATGCAGAATTTTGTTACAATGTGTTTAGATACAATATACCATGTGGAAAAATGAGGGAGCACAAAATTGCTGTTTACTAGTATAATTCCTCTTCCTCTCTATTGCTAAAAATGATAAAATTTAGAAATGATCTCTAATGTCACTGCAAAACTAATAAATGTCCCTATATTTATTTTAATAGGGACCTAAAATAGATTTGCAGTTACTCTTGACAATTGTCATCTGTTTAAGATTTTATTATGAGTCTGAAATAGAACAGCATATTGACCACGGGTGACCAAAAGTTGGTGACTACAGCTTGAATAAACAGTAGTTATGATTTTTATGCTAGCCCATGTTGTTAAATGTTTTACATTACGTGTTTACAGCCTAGACTGAAAGGTTTTTAAGATAACCGAATTGTCCAAGATGAATTGATGATATTAAGAGATTGAATATGAAACTATTAAGTTCTACAGATAGAGGGGTTATTTTTAGCTCAGCTGTTTTCGGAGAAAACCCGAGGTATTGCTATAGCCTTGGTGTTGGCGTCGTAGTCGTGCATAACTCTGACATTGTGTGATATCTCTGGTTCTACTAAGGGCATTCACTTAAAACTTGGCACACTTGGCACACTATCAAAAGAGCAACCCATACTATCAAGGGGATAACTCTAGATGCATTTTGTCCACTATCCAGCACCCAACAGGCGAGTGTAGGCAGTGCTCTTGTGATATCCAAATTGTAATGTCCTAAATCCTGTAATGTTGGTACTTTTAGAACAGATAGCTGGCCCTACCCACTGATCTCTGATAATGCAATTTGACTGACGTATTAAACCAATCCCCCAGAACAACACTTTTTGATGTCACTCATAATAAAAGATTAGGAAAAATTGTGTAAAATGAAAAATTCCTTGTTACAATCAATTTCTTCATTTCCCACAATGTTTTATATCCACGAAGTTTATCAAATCTAAAATTTCATAAACTTAAGATTGTCGTCTACAAATTCTTTCAATTTGGACCTGTCAAAACTTTTCTGATGTGGTAAAGTGTAAAATACTCTTTTTATGAATGCCCCAGTTCAAATTTAACTTAACCCTTTCCTGTTTTGCAAATTTTTAGACCCGTCCAAATTCAAAGGTTTTGCAGACAGAAATTTAAAGAGTAATTTATTTGAAAAATAACCATTTGGTAGGGTAGAAAATTTAGTGGAAAAAGAAGAAAATGCTTGTTACAAGCAATTTCTTCTTTTTACACAATGTTTCCTCAATTACAAAATCACAGGGACGTAAAAACCAGGGATTAACCAGGAAAGGGTTAAGGTCCAAATTAAAGATTTGATTGGCCAATAGACCTAATGATTAACAGCGGTGACCCATTAGTTGTATTCAGAACACACAAGATAGGAATTGTCAAGATGAGAATTGGATTTAACCCCTATCATATTGACTTTTTGAAAACAGGCCAGCTGTTTTTGACCTTTGAATTAACCCATTACCACACGATTCTGCATTTTACTCACTAGAAAAATATAGCTATGAAAAAAATTGTGAAGAGAAAAAAAAAGACATTGCTTGAAACAAGTAATTTCTTTTTTCTCACGTTTTCTACCTCTTATATATCTTATTTTTCAATTTAAACCAACTTTGTATTATGGTCTTCAATCTCTTACATTGAAACAAGGAAGGAAAGTTTTATGAATCTTCTTCTCTGAACCAGAAGACTGAGAGCTTTGAAAGTTGGTATGCAGCACCGCCTAGGGGATAGGTATCAAGTTTATCCAAATGATACCCCTTGGGTCATATTTGGGCTCTGCTGGCCTGGGGTGCGTCCCATTTTACGTTCAAACAAAGAAGGAAAAATTTAAGAATTTTCGTCTCTGAAGACCAGAAGACAGAGAACTTTGATATTTTGTGTGCAGCATGCTTTAGGGGATAGCTATGAAGCTTGTTCAAATGATGCCCCTTTGGTCATATTTTGGCTCTCCCCTGATGCACCCCATTGAAACTAAAAAGGAAACCTTTAAAAATCTTCTCTGAAATAAGTAAGCCTAGGGCATTGATATTTGGTATGCAGCAACTAACAGGGGATCTCTATCACGTTTGTTAGAAACTAAAAAGAAAACCTTTAAAAATCTTCTCTGAAATAAGTAAGCCTAGGGCATTGATATTTGGTATGCAGCAACTAAAAGGGGATCTCTATCATGTTTGTTCATATGATGCCCCTTGTGTCATATCCTATTTTAACAAAGAAACAAAGAAGGAAAAAAAATCTCTGAATTGAGAAGGCTTAGAGCATTGATTTTTTGGCATGTAGAACCTCCTAGTAAACTTCTAAAAGGTTGTTCATATGTTGTCCCTTGGGACTTATTTGGGCTTTGTACTGGCGCTATCTAACAAAGTTACCCCAATTTTCCTTTCACTGCACATGCTTCTTTTCTCAGACAAAAATCCTTGTAAGAATTTTTTGTTTCTGATTTCTTGTACAAGATTTTGCTAATAGGTGACTTTTGGCCAAAATTAGGTCACTAGCACTTGATTTCTTCTTTAGGACCAATGGCCCCCTTGTTCACATATAAGCTCATCCAATATTTCCGGCCACAATCATGCCGCAGTTGGTAGCATGATGGACTTTCAATCATGAGGTACCTGGTTTGATCCCCAGTCATGGAAAATATTCTTTCTGACATTTGTCTCCCGCCAATGGTCGGATAATAAGTGGGATGAGCAGCTGGAGACTCAGACAGATCGTAGTGGTAGTACTGGTGAGAGAAATATCAGGAATCCATGGTTAGGTGCTCCCAACTGCCACAACTGTTAAAATTTGCGTTAAACCCAATTCAAAACATCAAAATTCAATATCAACTAATTTGTGAATCTTCTCCCATATACTTAGGTGCAAGGCAGGTAACCTAAGTATATTTTAATGAAAGCCTATCAAGAGTGATATCCCTTAACATTTAGCTTGTCTTTGTTCAAATTGGCCAAAAATGGAGTTAACTGTAAAATACTTCAGTTGTTTGTCTGTAAAATTGTTGTGTCATTGTTTGTTTCAGATGATCAAAATTGTTAATATCTCAGTATTTGTTGATATTCTGCTGTTAATTCCCCCAACTGCAGAGTATGGTTAGGGCATGTGCTAGTTTCAATAAGTCCGTCAAATGCATTCGCTACAGTTTCAGGATGCAGTTAACCCATTCCCACACAATAAATTTTTAGATTGGTCCCAATTGAAAGAAGTTGCAGACGACAATTGCATGTTGGGTTTTTGTTTTTTCGTCTTTTAAGGTAGAAAACATTGTGGATAATGAAGAAATTGCTTGATACAAGCAATTTCTTCATTTTCCACAATGTTTTCCAAAGCTCTTTAATTGAGGGGTGTAAAAAGGAGAGCTTGAGTGGAGATGGATTAAACCTTTGTGTCTGGTTAAAGATTATCTGTGTTATTCAACTTGCCAAATTTAATTTTTCTTATTTTTTTTCACTGAATTCAAGAAATCAAAGTACTGAAAGTACTGCAAGCTAGCAAAGCATAGTTTTGTTATGTAATCTTTCTTGCTAATGTTTATCATGACAGATAGTATTTCCCTTGTTGGGTGGAAAACATTGTGGACAATGAAGAAATTGCTTGTCACAAGCAATTTCTTCATTGTCCACAATGTTTTCCAAAGCATTTTCTTGAGATGCTTAAAAAGCGGATTTGAGATGGAATGAGTAAAACAGCATGCTTTTGAAAGAGTTCTCTACAATTTGAATAGAGTTTGCAATATTCCTGAAATACATAAGAACTATTTCTATGGCGTAGGCATTTAACGGATTCAGTGGTTAAGCCCCCAGTGGCGGTTTGCACTCGTTGAACTTTGAGACGACCTCAAAATTTGTCTGTTAACTTAAGCTATCAAAGCTGACGCTTTGCTAGCTAAAAATACATCTAAACTTGTAAATATCTAGATTAATTAAAGAGAATGTTTTAAACTGGGTGTGGCCAACTTTCATATGAAGCTGCTCTATTTTACTTTTACAAAGAACCCTTTATACTGGATGACTTTTTTTTTTTAAATCAATAACGAATGATCAATTAATTGAAAGATCCACCGCATTGTGGAAAGTTATGTATTTAAATTGATAAACAGGTTATATACACTTCTGCATTTCAAGACGAAAAACAACATGATTATATGAAATATGATAAACTAAGAAAATGCTGGATATTTTCTTAGTAATTCAAACATTGCATTGCTTTTCTTCATCTTTTTTCTAGGTCTTGTGATTATTAAGTGCTTCTTAACTATCTTGAATTATAAATGTAAGAACCATTTGAAAGGAAATAACCCCTTGAACACCATTAAAGCTAGAAAAGTTTAGTCCAATGGTAAAAGATAAGAAAACTTCAGCTAAATAACTATTAATTGTATTTGATACATTTTAATCTACACAATTAATTTGCAAATACATTTAAACTTGTATTAGAGGACAACCCAGGGTACAGCTATAAGTGGTTGCCCAAGAATATGGTCACTTGATACAAACTGATCTGCAATATGTATGCAGGAACAAATGACGGATTGCTGGCCCGCCCATTGACTCAGAACAGGAAGGCTCGCTTCCATATTAAATGTCATTATTTTGCAAAACTATAGCCAGTAAAGTGAATAAAAGGATTTTTGGCAGATATCCATGTTTGTGATTATGAAATTAATTGTTTTGTCAATTACAGCACAGCCATTACAATTTGAAAGGTATAGTACACAAATGTTGCAAGGGCCTATATTTTTTATTGGCACAAACAATAGTTTTGCACTGCCTCATTGAAATGGTCATTTGATAGAGATGGTTGCTTAACACATTTTCAAAATTCATTTGACAAATTAGACCAGTCCAAATTCAAAAAGTTTTAGACAACAATTTAAAGTTGATGAAATCTTTAAAATTTTTGTCATTTGATGTAGAAAACATTGTGGATAATGTAGAAATTGCTTTTAACAAACAATTTCTCATTTTTCGCAACGCTTTCCAAAGCTTTCATATTGATAGGCGTTTGAAAGCTTCATTGTGTGGGAATGAGTTAAACAAGATTGGCTTTATATCATCAGATGATGAAACAAACCCTGAGTTATTCTGCACTGTGTAAATGTTTGAAAGAAATATCAAGTTACAAATGAGATTTCCTTTAAGTTTTGTAGAATTATTTGCCATATGCCAGGACTAGGTAAGAATCCAAACATTGCCTATTTACACTTGTGATTCTTAACATTTTTTAATTCTAGATAAAAGATTACCTATTCATTTGATTAAGACATGATGTTACATGTAGTTCATTCAATAGGTGCTTATCTTATCTAGAAAGAGAAAATATTTTGAATAGATTGTTAAATGTAGGCCAACTTTGTCAATTGTTTATGTAAAATTTTAATAAATTGTATAACAAATTGTAGAAATAAATAGCCTTGTTGGCTTTTCCAATAGGCTGAAACACAATATTGACTTTTTTTATCCCTTTTCCACTTTCACTGGTAATTGTTCTTTAGACAAGAAAAGCAAATGGCCCTGTTGTGCTCAATTGAGAATGGGACATGGTTACTTTAGGACTTTGGGCTAAGCTTTTACTGGAATCTTCTCATATGTGCTCATTACCACAAGGGTATTCTATACTTTTAAAGAGAATAAATCTAATCATTTTGGTAAGAATTATGCCCCCTGTTTTACTTACATTTTTATGGCCGCCATGTAATGGCAACAAGTATATAGAATTACCTCTGTCTGTGTGTGTTAGTATGTGTGTAATTATTTTTCAGAGCATAATGTTCTTCAATGATTGATGGATTTCTAACTAACTTGACACAGGTGTTCCTCTTGAAAAAACCATAGGATGTCATGGGTTCGATCCCGGCAGGGGCACATATACTTTCCAACATTTGTCTCTCACAAATGGGTGGATAATCTTAAACCTATGTGGGAAAGCAGCTGGAGGCTAGGAAGGGATGTAGTGGTAGTACTGGTGTGAGAAATATCAGGAATCCATTGCTAGGTGCTCCAGCCGCCACAATATAACTGAAATACTGTTAAAAGTGGCATCAAGCCCCATTCAACAATCAATCCTCTTGAAAAACATTAGTGTGATGTGTAAAGTTGTGTTTTATACTCCCTTATTAAAGTCACTCACAGCTGAAGGCCATGTGAAAAGCAGTTAGGGGGGGGGGGCATCTGTATTTTTAACACTTCTAGTTTTGTTTGACACTGATTAAAATCTAAGAAAAACAATCTTATATTTGCACATAGAATGTATCAAACGCTTTTGGACTGGAATCAATCAAACAAAACTTATATGTCATTTTACTTTTTTGTTGTATCAAATCTTTTGGCCTCTACTTAACTAATTCCCACACAAAGAAGCTTTTTGATGCCTCTCAGGAGAAACAATTGGGAAACGTTGTTTAAAAGGAAGAAATTGCCATGCTTGTTGCTTGTTTCTTCATTTTTCACAACCTTTCTACTCTGAAAGTTGAAAAATTCGAAATTTCACAATCTAAATTGTAACCTGCAACTCCTTTCAATTTTGACCAGTCTAAACCCATAGCCGTAGAGCAGAATTTAGACTAGTTGTAATGTCTTCTCTTAACCCATTACCAGGTGCCAATGTTTAGACAGGTCTACAATGAAAGAAGTTTTAGACAACAATTTAAATTGGATCAAAACTAAAATCAAAGGACTGAAGTCCTGAGAGCTGTTTTGCTGGCTTATCAGTAACCGCATTCAATAATGCCAACATGTATCATCAAGATGAGTAAATAAATCATACACTTAAGTGGGATGAGCAGCTGGATGCTCAATAAGGATGTAGTGGTAATACTGGTGTGAGAACTACCAGGAATCCATGGTAAGGAGCTGCAGCCGCCCTGATATAACGGAAATACTATTCAAAGTTGTGTTAAATCCCATTCAATTAATCATGACCCTTTTTTCTGCTTACTGAAATGGCTATTTTGATTTCATCACAACATTTTCTTAGACATTATTTCATCAGTGCGTGAAAATTTGTTGTTGTGTGGTAAAAGGTTGAAAGATAAAAGGTAAAGCAATCAAAGCTAACATTCAATTCTTTTTGCTTTGAGCATATTATTATTACAAATGAAGTACAGTACTACATGTTCGTTTCAAAGATATAGTCGAATTCGAGAGGTAAAAGGGTGTTTTATTGGGTGGGGTTGTATAGGCGCTTGAATTACGGCTATAACAGGGTTGTAACTTGTAACATATACAGTGAATACGGGGTGTAAATATGCTCAGTCCTGCAAGGTCAAAACTAACAGACAGTTTACATGTATTCGCCTACTCCACTAACCACTGACCTAGATTCTATCTTGAAACGCGGGGAGATTATTTCTCTCATTTAGATAGTTCATTAGACAATTTACTATGGATATTTTAAACCATTTTCCTTCGATATTCATGACTAAAAGGAGGCTGTTGGCATTCAGTAAGTAAGTTATTTTCTTCATTAGCAATGAAACAAGAAGGAGGCGATCACATAAATTTTCACTTTATGAGCATGCTCGGAAATGAGTTGAAAATTCATGAAAACTTGTTTCCTGTTGATCGATGTGAAATACCGGTTTTGTCCTACAAAACCGCTAAAGATTACTAAGTAGCTTTTAGGGTAGAAAACATTGTAAGAAATTGTGGAGAAGATTTTTAAAGAATTATTTCATTATGTCTTTGTGTCTGATAAGCCTGTCAAACAGCACTTCTTTTTTTAAATTTCACAAGTTTAGAAAAGGCACACAATGAAAGTTCTTGCCATGTTTGTAACAAATTTGCCAGGTGGTTTATGACTATTTCATAATTTCTCTCAGTTCGATAATCCCCACACTGCCATACCCACGTTTTTTCACAAAACTAAATTTCACGACCAATTTTATCAAAGAGACAACCAAGGATAAAAAGAGACACCCAAGGATCTTTCCTGCCAAGTTTGGTCGAAAGTTTGGCCAAGTATTTTAGAAGAAGATTTTTAACCCATTCCCACACAACAAAATTTTAGACTGATCCAAATTGAAAGAAGCTGCAGACAACAATTTTAAGTTAATAAAATTTTAAATTTTTTCGCCTTTTTTGATAGAAACCATTGTTGATAATGAAGAAATTGTTTGATACAAGCAATTTTTTCATTTTCCACAATGTTTTCCAAACCCTTTTCCTTTAGGGGCGTAAAAAGGAGGGATTATGTGGGAATGGATTAAAGAATCATTTCAAGATTTCTCTTAGGTTGATTAGCCCTGCCCTATCAACACCTATTTTCTCACAAATCAAATTTACAAGCCCATACCCCCATTTTTCACAACGAAGAAGTTTTTAGAGGGGTGGCGAAGGAACATTTCTTCTGAGTATAGTCTTAATTGGCCAAGGAAAAGACTTTTTAAGAATTACACTGTATTTCATTAAAAGAAAGAGATACCCTTTCACTCCCCATTTTAAGTCCAATGGCTGAAAGATAGAGGGCTATTGTCACAGCATGGTGTCTTTTGCGGTCTGTCAAATTATCTGTCAGTCCATCCCTTTTGTTTAACTTTAAAAATCTTTTCAGTAAGTAATGAACAAATTTTAACCAAATTTCACAGAAAAGATCATTGGGTAACCCTCTTTCTGATTCACTCTAGGAATTTTGACCAGATGAAAGGCATGGCTTTAATGGTTGGGGCTGAATTCCATATAATTATGGGAAATGCTTTGAAAATCTCTCCTCAAAAAATAATTGGATGGATTTCAACCGAATTTTGCAGCAATGATTCTCAGATGACTCCTTATCAGATTCTTCATATAATTATACCCCCAAACTATTTTTGGAGGATATATAGGAGTCGGCTTGTCTGTCTGTCCGTCGGTCAGTCTATCTATCTGTCTGTAGCTTTTTTGTGTCCGCTCAATTCCTTAGCAACTATTGGTCAGACTTTATTCAAACTTCACTGATATAATCAGTATCAAGCAGAGATGTGCATATACTACTTTGATTACGGTCCATTGATTTTTGAAGGAGTTACGGCCCTTTAATTAAAAAGTCCATTTTTGGTTACATTTCTGTAGTTTTTTCATGTCCACTCTATTTCTCAGCAACTATCAGATTTTATTCAAACTTCAGTGATATAATCAGTATCAAGCAGAGATGTGCATATTCTATTTGGTTACAGTCCATTGATTTTTGACGGATTTATGGCCCTTTGGTGAAATATTGTGTCTGCTCAATTTCTCATCAACCATTAGACGTATTTGATTCAAATTTCACAGAAACACTCGGTATAACTCAGACATGTGCATATCCTACTTTGGTTACAGTATATTGATTTTTGAAGGAGTTATGGCCCTTTAATTAAAAAGTCCACTTTTGGTTACATTTCTGGAGCTTTTTCGTGTTCGCTCTATTTCTCCGCAACTATTTGACGGATTTTTTTCAAACTTCACTGATATAATCAGTATCAAGCAGAGATGTGCATATTATATTTTGGTTACGATCCATTGATTTTTGACAGAGTTATGGCCCTTTTGTGAAAAATCGAGTCTGTTCAATTTCTCAGCAACCATTGGAAGGATTCGATTCAAAATGGACATAAGGCCTATTTCTTTTTGATATATTTACAAGCAAAAAGGAAAAATCATATTGTTTGCATTCTTCCTATCCTAAGAAAACCTAATATTTTGAAATGGAAGAAGGTAAGAATAAAACAAGGGTGGTATAAAATGTAGGTACAGATCTGATTGAGTGTTGTGTTAGAAGTATGGTATAATATAAAGAAGAAAGGAGAACAATCATAAAAAGTCACAACATTGGAAATACTTTGTTTATTGAACACATTATACGTTAACAAAGAGAACAGCTGACAAATGACAGTTTATATTGGTACACTGAAATACATTTTGGGGATAAATTGAGAAATCCTTTTTTTAACCAGTTCCCAAGCTCTCATTCATGTTTTTATCCTTTTAAGACTTCATACTGAAGAAAACATTGCTAGAAAAGAAGAAAATGCTTTAGAATAGCTATCCCTAATTTACATTCACAATGTTTCTCTACTACCAAATATTATGAATTTGGATTTATTAGCATTAGTTTAACAGAAACTTAAGCTTGTATTTGTAAGAAAAAAAGCTGACTTAATCACTTCAATTAGTTTTTTCAATACATAAGTACTAGGAAGAATTACAAAGTTTCCTGAACAAAGTCTATATTAATAGCAAAACAAATAAATAGAGGATAATTGTTTGTTTCAGTGTAAGATTGATATATATTTCATTGAGTGAACAACAAAAGCTTTATTTTCATGAGTGGTGAAGCCATGAGTGAAGATATAGCTTTTGTTGTTCACGAAATGAAATGTCAATCGATCTTACTCAAAAAACAAACCATTGTCCTATTTCTTTAATGCAAAAATTAGACAAAATACAAAAATTATATGACAAATTTTCTTAAAGTGCCTCATTTTGCACATGATTGCTATGCAACGCTTATGATGACATCACTTATTTGGCTCTGCTTAGTTAACATCAGATAGGTGAAATAAATGAAAGTGGGGCATAAGTTTTGATAATTTCAATGGATAGGAGGTGAGTTTATCAAATGATAATCTACTGTTATTTCCCGATAATCCCCTTGAAAGCATTAAAGAAAAATCAAATATGTTCCCATTTTCTTGCATTCAAGAAAATGTATTCATTCACTTATGTAATCAGTTCATACTAATTCATTTTAGTTCAATTGCAATGAAAACTTTAAGCATATAGAGTCACTGTCAAACTCTCACAATCCAGATGTTTTCATGTCCCTGAAAGAGAGGTAGTGGCTTAAACCAAATTTACACCTGGGTAGACTGGGGCTGGCTATTAAGTGTCTCCCACATGAAAACACCCTGGTGACGGCACTTATTTGTTATATAAATAATAAAATTTCACCTAATCAAAATGATTCAAGTTGCTTCTAAGTGTTGTAAATAATACCAGCACGAAGACTAACCCAGTGATGATTTGTTTGATATATGATTTTTATCCAATGTATTTTTGTGTATTGTTAATCAGTCCCCAAGGTAAAGCAATGCCAGTGAGGTAACAATGTTTGTTGCTCTAATAACACTTGGGTAGAAAATGAATTCTTGTCTGTTTATTTACCTGAATTTCCTCTGTTCACACTTATATGCATATACATGCTTAACATTGTTGAACAAAAATGATTTTTTGATAAATGAATCAGACTTCAACCTAAGACAAACTTTCCAATAACAGATAACTTGCAAAAATCATTAACATGGAAATGATGCAAAATAACAGCGACGAAGTCCCTCTTCAATCAATATACCCACTGTTTGAATTGTCAATCGTAACTTGTTCCTGTATTATTAAATCAAAATATTTTTCTCTATCACCAGATGACAATATTTCTTATCAATAGTTAACTCATTCCCTTTAACCCATTCCAACTTGACAAAATTTTAGACTAATCCAAATTGAAAGAAGCTGCAGCAGACAATTTCAAATTGATGTTTTTGGGGTTTTTTTGTCTTTTTTTAGATAGAAAACATTGTGCATAGGGAAGAAATTGCTTCATTTCAAACAATGTTTACCCAAGCTTTTTTCTTGAGGGCGTGAAAAGGAGGGATCAAATGGGAATGGGTTAAATCTAGCTTGTTTCCAGCTCTAAGTTCTGTAAATTAGAGTGGGAACTTAAGAAATAGCTTGTAATAAACAATTTCTTCATTTTTTCACCGTGTTTTCTACCTGAAAATTGGAAAATCTATTGACTTGAAATAAGCTTCTTCAACTTCTTTGAATTTTGACAGGTTCAAAATTTTGTTTTGTAATTGGTTGTAACAATTACTTCACACATCATGCAAATTCAGAATTTATTCAATATCAGAGAAATTATAACAAATTTATATTTGAATATAACCAAGAGAAGGTATTACAAACAGAAAAACAAGCAATTCTTTTTTTAAAATCTAAACCAATGTTGTTCTATATTTGGACTAGTCTGAATTTCTGTCGTCTGACCTGTTGGGCAAATAAAGACCTTCAGGGTATTCTTTAAAATAAACATATAACACAGTGACAGTAGAGGTAAACCACATGAGGCATTCTGACATTAACCATTCCCACACAACAAAATTTTGGACTGGTCCAAATTGAAAGGTGGTGCAGACGACAATTCAAAGTTAATGAAATTTTAGATTTTTATAACTTTTTGGGTAGAAAACATCGTGTTAAATGAAGAAATTGCTTGTCACAAGCAATTTCTTCATTTTACACAATGTTTTCCTATTTGTTTTTCTTGAGGGGCATCCAACAGCGTCACTGTGTGGAAATGGGTTAATCATACAGTAAAATAGAATTGTAATTCTAGATTGAGAATATTGTCAGAGTGAAATGTATTGACCCTGGTTAAACTGAATCACTTTTGCCATCACACAGTAAATCAATTTTTTCTTAATAGTTCAAGGCCCAAGTATATAAAACCTTTTTCGTATTCAGCTGAGAATTTACCAAAAATTCAATTAGGTATAATATGTTGAATTCTATGGTAACAGTGTGAAAATGAAACACAAAATCTACAGTTAACATAGAAACTTAACATTTATTTCAGCTAGAAGAATACGTAAATTCTCAATTGAGTACGAAAAAAGTTTTATAATCACAGGCCTACATATACTACATTTTCCATATTGTTTCCTTCTATAAGAACAGAGATACTTAGAATTCCGTCGATACAGAATTGTTGTCTGCCACTTCTTTGAGATTGGATGAGTCTAGATTTTGTGGTTTGGGAAAGGGATCATATGCGGAGAGTAAAATATACAAATTGTCACATAATATTTTGCATGACTGGTGCTCAAATTCTGAAAAACTTAATAAATTTTTCACTTATCTAAATGGCATAAGGAGACAATTCTACAACAGTGGATTTAACCCTTTCCCATTCTTTGAAATTTAAGGCTGACCCAAATTGAGAGAAGTTGCAGACGACCATTTCAAGGGGTGATATTCAAAAAGAAACCATCCTATTTGATAGAAAATATAGTTGGAAAAGGAGAAATAGCTTGTATAAGCAATTTTCTTCTTTTTTTTTCACAATATTTCCTCCAAGAATTGTACAGGAAATGGTTAACTAGATTACAAAATTAAATCTTATCCATTACCTTAAATTTTTTGGGCTTATCCATAATCAAAGAAGTTGCAGATGATGATTAAAAGTTAATAGAATTTTATTCTTTTGTTATCTTTTCTGAAAGAAATTTCTACATATCTATCAATCTTTTCCCAAGATTTTTTCTTCAGGATCGTAAAAATGAGA
Source organism: Fragum fragum (assembly GCA_946902895.1). Classification (NCBI taxonomy): domain Eukaryota; kingdom Metazoa; phylum Mollusca; class Bivalvia; order Cardiida; family Cardiidae; genus Fragum; species Fragum fragum. The sequence continues at coordinate 43,062,105 of OX336366.1, read as the reverse complement.
AAATGTGTGGAAATCAGGTTAAAGTTGATGGATTGGAACTCGAAAGTCATCCTTCTGTCTGTTACTTAAGAGTGATCCCTTATTCAACCTCATAATGTAACACTACACTTCCATCTTAGCTGACTCCTTCTGCTTTGGATGTGGAAGTTGTCGGAAGTATAAATCTGCATGGACTACTTTTTCAACACATACATTGTACACCGGATGAGTTGGTCTCTGTAAAGACAACAAAAGTAAAATTCTGTCAAGGAATGTGATTAGTCTCACAAACTTGGACCATTCAGAACAAGATATACCTAGACATACAGCTATTTATTTTGTATCTAATTGATGGGTAATGACTGTCAAATGAAAAATTGATAAATCAGAGCAATCATTTAGACCTAAAAAGACAAAAGCTTTGCAAAGCGGCACTTATATGCTCGAAGGGGCTTGTCAGTAACCTTGGCTTGTCAGTAACCTGAGCTTGAATGATAGCAAATGATTTTTGTCAAGAGACAGATCTTATCACCTGAGCTTGTATGCTTCGACACAAAAATAGTTCCATGAAAATTAAGTAAAAATATTTGCTTTGTTTGCTTGATGTCATTAAATTATAAGAAATGAATAGAATATTTTTTGTTTTCATGGAGTAATGGAATGGAAAAATTAATCATACTTATGTATGAATATGTTTCCCATATCCATACAATGTGATAAGATTTTTCATTTCATACCTCCATGAAAACAAAAAATGTTCTATTCATCTCTTAAGTGAAATAAGTATATTTCATGCATCAGACAAACTGCCTTGTTGAAGGTCAGTAGGGTGGTCAGTCATCCTTAACAGAAAGTATCCAATCAATACATTAGTTCTAATCAGCTCAGCTGTTTTGGAACAGAAGTGGATGTATTGTAATCACCCTGCTATAATTTATGTTTGTTGAAGGCGGCATGACAACCTTCTGACCTTGTTTGTATCTCTACTATCAATGAAGTTATTAACTGTAAATTTGGCATATACGTTCACTACCAAATAAGCAAAACATCAAAGAAAAATACTGTTAACTCATTTCTGTATGAATAAAACCCCTTTTTACTCAGATCTTTCACTATGCATCCACTGAAATTGAGGATGGCATCTTCAAATCCCCTTGTTTGTTTGTTTTTTTCAATTAGCAGAAGGAATGAATCTAACTAGAACATAATAAGTAATAATAAATCCTTTTCTCTTTTCTATCTTATTTTTTCAATTGATGAAATATTTCAAAACTGACAGGACTGAGGAAAAAAACAACAACCCAAAATGTGTTAGTGAAACACAATGCCCCCCTAACAGCCTTTTATCAGAAAAAAGACCTTGATTTTAAGCTTGATGGATGACTTTGACCTTACAACAGATGCCTATCAATGCAAGGAATCTATATCGAAAATATGAGCCGTGTATCTTGAATGGAGTTAAAAATAACAGCAAAATGATAATTTTTTGTTAAGATGACCTTGAATAGTGACCCTGACCCTGATGGATGACCTACAATTTACACAAACACCAACTGATTCCTATCAATGCAAGGAACCTATGTCAAAAACATGGCCAATGTATCTTGAATGGTGTCTAAATAATAGCAAATTGGTAAGTCTTATCATTAAGTTGACCTTGAAAAATAACCATGACCTTTATGGATGAACTTGCCCTTACAACTAACTGATGCCTATCAATGCCAAGAACCTTTATCCCAAATATGAGCCATGTATCTTGAATGGTGTATGATTAACAGCAAACTGTTAAGTTTTTGTATTAAGTTTACACAGTTCATGACCTTGATAAGTGACCTTCACCTTGATGTATGATCCTTCCCTTAAAACCAACTGATGATTATTAATGCTTTTTTGGTTGTTATTTTGAATGGGGTTTAACACCGCTTTTAACAACTTTCAGTCATATCACTATAAATGCATGGCACCTTTGTCCCATATATGGGCTGTATATCTTGTCCCAAATATCAGCTGAATATCATGAACTGTGTTTGAAAATAGAGGTATTAAAGAGTTCACTACTGACAGACAGATGGACAGACAGATGGACTGGCAGAAGAATATTGGTAAAACAATATGCCCTAAATGTAGTCAACAGGGGAGGGGGCTAAGAAAATCAGCCCTTGTCATGCTGAACCCAGAATATTCCTGTTTACGCAGGAGCTGTAGACAAAAATCAGCATGCACATATGTGCCATCTGATCCAAGTCTACAACTGTTTGTCTCTTTTCAACTAGAGTTGCTCTTTTAAACTAGAGTTTATCAATTTTCATGATAGATATTGGCCCACATTTAGTACATCCAGTGTTGTCACCCTTTTGATTTAATGCAATTTTGTAGAGGATTTTTTTCTGCGTGTCAAAGGTTAATATTGGGCAACATACCATGATATAAAATGTACGTACCAAAAGGTTATTTTCATGACCAATGTTATAGGTATGGCTCAGTTTACCTCCTGCAAAATGCTGGGCAACTGATAAGCCACTTAGACAGTAACAAGAATGGTAGTAGTCCCTGGACCTGTAATCAAAAAATAGTTCAATTTAGATTCAACCCATCACAAACACACAACATCTTAGACTGGTTCATACTTAGAGAATTTTGAGACAACATAATATCTTTGGCTAAAAAGTTTGATAATAAATTAGAGAGGTTAGAAAATGTTGTGTAAATGTTTTTTTAACAACATCATTTCTTCAGGGCATCCTAATGCAGCAGAGTTTTGTTATGGATATTCTATTAGCCCTTTACTGTATTGAACCATTTTAGACCTGACTAAATTGAAAGGTTTTGCAATTTATCATTGATTTTATTTTAAAAATAATCCTTCAGTAGGGCAGAAAATTTGTTGAAAAAGAAGAAACTGCTTGTTACAAGCAATTTTTTTCCTCAGTGTTTTCTCAAGTATAAAAACACATAAAAAAACCCCTAGGATTGAATAGGAAAGGGTTAAGATGAATAGTATCCCGAGAACTTTTACCTATAGGTGCTCTGGTCCTGCATCTTGTAACAAGTGATTTTTTTTTGCCACAATGTTTCCCAGCCTATTTGATACTTATTTTTTAATTTAAATGCACTTTTAAATATCCTGTTGAATGAATTAGGACCATCCTAGCTTTTTGGTCTATAAAGGAATCTGATAAAAGGTCACGACACTCGTCTCAACATGTTTAGAAGTAAAAACTTAAAACTGCACTATGGCCGGAGCTTTTATTTTTTACAATTCATCCTTTGAAGTGTAGTATCTGAAGTCACTCTTTATTCCCTGGACTTTAATTTTTCTGAACATTATGCTCTTTTATCACAAATGAGCTTATTCCAGTGTATATGCCACTTAAACAAAATGCTCCTTTTAGAGAAACTCTTGTTGAAACAATTCTTAATCACATTTGGTATCTGTTTCTTTCCTACCTGCCAGGTTTATCAATGAGTCCACCGCCAGGGTACTGACAACATATAAGTACATATTCTTGTAGAGCTTCATGATGAAACAACCATCTTTCTGCACTTAATGCTGGGTCATCTAAAAGAGAAACAGGAACTTCTCAACCTATTTTCAAACAGTGCCAAATTTTGATTCTGAGAAACAGAGAAATTGTTTGTATCAAGCAATTCCTTCATTATCCAAAATTTTCACTATCCAAATAGACAAAAAAAATCAACTTGAAATTGATGTATGCAGCTGCTTTCGATTTGGACTAGCCTAAACTTTTTTAAGTGGGACAGGCTTCACTATGCTCTCTATAAGCATCAAATCACAGTTTTTGTAGATAATCATCCAATATTCTGTGAGGAGCAAGGTTATTCAGTGTCTTTGCTTCATACTTATGAATATAAAAATTTTGGAATGTTATGCATTGAACACTGTCTCTTGCTGTATTGAAAGATCAAGGCTATCAATCATAGAATTGATCGGCTAACCAAATCATTTGTTAAGACCAGAAGAAAACTTTGAAGTCCCAACATTGGCTGATATTTGTGTGAATGTACACTAAAGTATCTAAATTGATAGTTAGCTTGCCTCATCAACTGACATCTGGCATGGTTTGTTTGTTTGGATTGGGTTAAAAGCCGCATTTAACAATTTTTCAGTAATATCGCGGGGGCTGGAGCACCTAACAATGGATTCCTGGTATATCTTGCACAAGTATTAGCAGTACATTCTTTCATAGCCTCCACCTATTCTCCCAATCAGGTTTATGATTATCCATCCATTGGTGTGAGACAAAAGATATGTGCCACTGCCAGAGGACATCTGGCATAGATTATACACTAAATTATCTAAATTGACAGACAGCTGTGTATATACACTGGCCCATAGCATGTACTATACACTGTTGTATCTTAATTGATAGTTAGCTGGCCACACCCATTGACCTTTGGTACAGAATATACACTTAAGTATTTAAAATGATATTTAGCCAGCATCGAGCACTAAATTCCAGTATGAAGGAATATCTAAAGTATCTAAACTGATAACAAAATGGCAACATAAACTGACCTCAAGCTTGTAAGATTCAGTATTTTGATTGATAGTCAGCTGGCCATGTCAACTGACCTCAACCAAGGTAGATACACTAGAGTATCTAAATTGATAGTTAGCTGGCCACACCCACTGACCTCAAACCTAGAAGATACACTAAAGCATCTATATTGATAGTTAGCTGGCCACACCCATTGACCTTTGGTACAGAAAATACACTTAAGTATCTGAGTTGATATTTAGCCAGTAACAAGTATTAACCCTTGTCATGCTGCATAAATTACCTAACTGAAATGCTGTCAAATCAAAGGGCTGAAAGCACTGATAGAACTTGTTGTTCAAAAATCAATATTTCTTTAAGAAATCAACTTCATAAACAGCTCTGACAGGAAAAATACTAGCAGGAGGTGCAGACTAAGATCAGCCTGCACATAAGTGCAGTCTGATCTTAATCTACACCTCCTGCCAAAAACCGGAATATTCCGGGTTCAGCACGACAAGGGTTAACTTCTGGCATGGAAGAATCACTAAAGCATCTAGATTGATAGTAATCTAGCCTCATCCCCTAACCTCAAGCTTGTAAGATTCACTAAAGTATCTAGATTGATTGTCAGCTTGCCAGGTCCACTGATTTCAACCATGGAAGATATACTAGAGTAACTAAGTTGATAGTTAGCTGGCCACATCAACAGACCTCTAGTATGTAAGATACACCCAAGTATCTAAATTGATAATTAGTTAGTTACACCCACTGACCTCAAGCATGTAACATACAAAAAAGTATCTAAATTGATAGTAAGCTGGCCACATTCACAGATCTTTGGGACAGAATATACAGTTAAGTTTCTGAATTGATATTAACCTGGCAACAAGCACTGACTTCTGGCATGGAAGATACAGTAAAGTATCTAAATTAATAGTCAGCTGACCACACCTACTGACCACAAACATGTAACATGCAATTCAATTTCTAAATGATAGTAGCTTTCCACACCCACTGATATCAAGCATTGAAGATACACTAAATGTATCTTAATTGATATTTAGCAGGCAACAAGTACTAGAAGCACTGGCAAAGAAGATCTCATCTCAAGCATGTAAGATAAACTAAAGTATCTAACATGATAGTTAGCTGGCAAAACCCACTGACCTCAAGCACATCAGATAAATTTGAGAATCTTATTTGATAATTAGTTGGCTAAACCCCACTGACCTCTAGGAAGGATTTGCACTTAAGTATGGAATTTATCAGGCAACAAGCACTGGCCTCAGGCATAGTAGAAACACTTAAATATCTACATTAATATTTACTGGAAACAAGCACTGACCTTTGGCATGGCCACGTCCACTGACCTCAACCATGTAAGATACACTAGAGTATCTAAATTGATAGTTACCTGGTCACAACCCCTGACCTCTAGCTTGTATGATACACTGAAGTATCTAAACAGAAATTTACCTGGCCACATTCACTAAACTGTGGCAAGATACATTTAATATCTAAATTGATAGTTAGCTCGCTACATTCTCTGACCCCTAGCATGTAAGATACACTTACCTTAAGATACACTTAAGAATCTTAAAGGGGGGTATCAATGGAATCTAGGTAAGAAAAAATTGCCAATCACCTAAAAATACGCTAAAACAGCCCCTTTATACTTAAATTTGAGTCAGATATTGTTTTCGCAGTAATCTGATAGGCTCAAAGAGCCTTTTTCTGTTATGTAGAAAAGGTTCAGCGGAATTCTAGATTATTTTTCAGATATCACAGAAGTTGTTGATACTGCATGACTTCATATGCATATGACACAAAGTCAACAGAAGGTAACAAATTGACAAGCAAATAAACAAGGCCTTAAACTATGTCACACCAATGGTTAGCTCAAAACTATGTTAGGTGTCTATATTTGCATTAATGCATATGGCAGTTTTGCAATGATATTTACAGAATTGAAAATCTGTTAGCGAACATAACTCCTGATGATGTATTGATGACGTTGGTTTGAGATAATTCAAACTGAATACGGGATTCCAACGGTTATATGCACCGCGTGAATGACCCAAAATTCTTCTCAACTGTATCAGCTAAATCTTAAAAATTGATGAACAGCCTATGTAGGCTTTTAGTCAAATACTCTTGTTTATTCAGATAAACAACCTTTGGTTTGACTACTTTCCAGAATATTGTTTCCAAGATGACTGTTAGCTTGCTACATCCACTGACCTCTGGCATGGAAGATAAGCTAGGGTATCTATATAGACAGTTAGTATGGAAGATAAGCTAAGGTATCTATATAGACAGTTAGTATGGAAGATAAGCTAAGGTATCTATAATGACAGTTAGTAAATCACATCAACTGACCTCAGGCATGGTAGATATACAAAGTTATCTCAAATGACTGTTAGATTGCCACATCCACCTCTGGCATGTAAGATACACTATAGTATCTATATAGACAGGTTGCAAGCAAAATCAACTGACCTCTGGTATTGAATAAATTCTATATATAACTATACAGACAGTTAGATAGCCACAAGAATTGACTTCTTGCATGTAAGATAAGTCAAGGTATCTCGATTGGCAGTTAGCTAACCACATCAACTGACCTCTAGCATGTAAGATACACCAAGGTATCAGTATTGACAGTTAGCTAGCCACACAAAGTGACCTCTTCATGGAAGATATGCTAAGGTATCTATATACTGTAAATAAGGTAATTTTAGCAGCGTCTTATTTTCCCATGAGCAGGACCTCAGGACTTAATAGCGAGTTTGTGAATTTGCGAGCTGCTGTATGGTACTTCCGTAAATTCTGTAATTATTTCCAGGAATGCACTGGTGAAGATAAAATCGAAACAGTTTACATCCAGGTTCTTTATTTACGTACGAAAAGCATGATTACTAGCAATCCATTTTAAGAACATATACCTATTTTCTATTCTCGTAGTATATGATTTCTCTTCTATAATCATTGTAAGATCACAAATTATGTATTCAATTTTTTATTGAATTTTGGAAAGAGATGAAAAATAGGTTTAATGTATAATATTTATACCTTGAAACACAGACCCTTCGATAAATATAATTATAGTCTTACCAAACTGTCATAGGCGAAATAATTTCATAACTACCGGGTAGTTAAAACAGTTTTTAATTAATTTAATTCGCATTGTCTGTTTGTATAGCTGTGTTCAATACACTGAGTGGACTAAAATGGCAGGTTATAAAATTTTGTGGATTGCTAAAGATTCGTCCTGTTCTCCAAACCAATTTCTTCTTTTTTCTTCGCCGAAAAGGTGATAATCCCCATTTGAATGAAATTAAGTGGTATGATTCCGAAAAAGACAAATATTTTGTTATTTGATCTTTGTTGGTCCCCTACTTACTTTGGTCCTCTCCGTATTTTTCTGGACAAATTTGTCCAAATTAAGTGAGATTCTTAAATTTGCAAGCTCGCTGTCAGACGAATATTAGCGAAAATAAAACCCTCACTAATAAAACCAGACTTACAGTATATGTTATATTATATCATCATATATCTAAGATAAATTCAAGAGGAACTTTCAAAACCTTGTAGCTGTAGTTACGAGTTTTAAGAAGCAAATTCAAAATAATTTCTTTTGAAGATAATATTGAACATTTACTTTCTATTTAACATTTTATTCGTGAAAAGTAAAATGAATTAACAAGAGCCCTGCATGCTGATGCCAACGCTTAGCTGTTCAAGTACTTTAACCCATATCCACACAGCAAAATTTTAGAATGTTCCATATTGAAAGGAGTTGCAGACGCCAATTCAAAATCTATGAAATTTGAGATTGTTTTAAACATTCTGAGTAGGAAACTTTGTGTAAAATGAAGAAATTGCTATTACAAGCAATTTCTTCATTTCACACAATATTTTCCAATTTGTTTTTCTTGAGGGGCGTCCAAGAGCGTCATTGTGTAGGAATGGGTTAAAGTATATAAACCTTCTAGGTCGAAAAAAAAGCATAATTTGTTAAAAAATGCATTGATTTATACTCCTTGTTGGTATAGACTGCTTTTTTCACAGTGAATATATATTCTGAGTTTCAAGTGGATGTATTCAGCAATACCAGACATTACAAAATGTCAAAGTTTAGGATGACGACAATACTGGCACAGACACAGACGACACCCTGGCTACCTTGGGGATTTGAAAAGTTCGACAATTTTCACACACTGTTTATAAGACTAACTTTTCTCACAAGTACCCAAAATATCGAGCTATAGATATTTTACTGTGATCACTTATTAAAGAAATTTGCATTCAATCAGGCATATTGAAAGAAAGTAATTGCAAATGATACCCTCTTGTATATAAAATTTTTGTCACCATTTAATAGTAGTCCATTCATCAAAAAAAATCTCCCTTTGATAAAATAGAAAAAGTTTTGATAAAATAGAAAAAAAATTGAGTATAACTGAAAGAGTTTGCGTAGAACTTGTTCTTATATAAAATTGGCCACCATCTGATGACAAAAACCTACCTTGTAATGAAAGAACCATATGTATCAAAGGGAATGCACCACCTTGCCAAAAAGAGTAACAACCATCAACTAGTTTGTTGGTCCGACCTTGAAATCCTCCCTCATATTTCATCTGTCTATAGGATGTCCATTTCTAAATGAAGACAAGCATGCTTCTGTGACCATAATGTTACAAGACAAACATTGAACTTTTTATCACTTTCTTGTTCAACAAAAATATATTGTCGTTGTTGTTCTAAAACGACGTAACTACAGCTTGAATCAAGCTGTAGTTTCGACGTTTTAGAATGACAACGACTATATGTAATATCAAAAATATTTCAAGAAGGGATATTGCTAGTAACTAAGTTACAAGCATTTTATTATTTTCCCACACTGTTTCCTTATCTTAATCTTACTTTTGCATTGTCTGTAAGCTACTACAATTTAGAATACCAGTAGTCTAAATCATGTCATTAGGGAAAGGATAAATTCTATTGTGTTATATTTGTATTTTCTTTTTTAACAAATTAAACTAGACTATTAATGAATGTGATTAATACCAAATATGGCTTAATGTAAAAGAAACTAGATGGTTGTCCCTGGACAACTGCTGTCTAGCTCACAAAGTTTTGTAGGCATCATGCTCTGGACAAGCACAAATTTAGTTTTTGACCTAGAGCTTTGACCTTTAACTTGAAGCTATCCCAAAAAATGGCACATCTACTCATGATGGAGAATAATTGTGCCAATTTATTTTGAAATCCATCCATAATTGTAGGAGAAATGCTCTTGACAATCACAATTTTAGTGTTTGACCTTGAGCTGTGACCTTGACATTACAACTATCCCAAAAATTCTGGCTCACCACAAGCAGGCTCGACAATAACATTTTGTCACTGCAATCTAGCCATTTTTTAACAAAGGGCAATAACTTCAAGAAAAGTCTTGGACAGTAACCCAAATAAAACATGCACATGTTTGGCTAATACTGAGTGTACATGCAAATTTTGAATCAAACCCATAAATGTATTCCCACAAAACAAAATTTTAGACTGGCCCCAACTGAAAGAAACTGTGAATGACAATTTCAAGCTGATGGATTTTTTTTCGTCAATTTCTTCTTATTCCACTATGTTTTCCAAACTATTATTCCTTGGGGGGGGGGGCATTTGAGAGCGTCACCAAGTGGGAATGGGTTAGGTAGTTGAAGAGAAAATGAGTGGAAAAGATTTTTCATCAAAAGGCCATAACTGCATTAAAGTATATGTTTATTTGATGAATCAAATTGCAATTTGCAAATGTTTACTTGATATTGAGTCTGTCAGTGAGGCTTGAATCTAATCCAGGTGAAGAGAAAATGAGCAGAAATGACTTTTCAATGAAAGGCAATAATCCAACTAAAAATAAATGGACTGCAATCAAATTACAACATGCACATCTTTCCTTGATACAATGTCTATCTGTAAATTTTTAATCTAATCCATGCAGTAGTTGAAGAGAAAGTAAGCCGACAAGATTTTCATTAAGGGCCATAACTCTGTCAAGAGTAAATGGACTGCGACCAAATTATAATATGCACATCTGTATTTGGAAGAATCACGCATTTGTGAAACTGTGGAAGGACCGACCCACCAACTGACTACCAGCTAACAGACTAACTGATAAGGAACTGGTCCTATATACCCCCTCAAAACAGTTTTGGTGGTTATAAAAAGGCATCAATTTTAACCTTTTCAGAAAGTATTTTATAATCATTAACAACACTACCTGTCTATTTATAGATCTATTTATAAATTTCTTTACATACTAGTAAATTCCTAATATCACATAAATGGTGTTTGTTCATCAATGTAAGAGCTGCTATTCCACAGAATGAATATCCCCCATGGGCCTCCATACCAGGACAACCTGCAAACCCACCTTCATACGTCTGGCAGCTGTAAGAGATTAATTGGTTGGTTGATTAAATGATGTAAGCAAAAATACCAGTATCCCTTAAAGTGCTTGATAGCACTTAAACTTGCAAACCCATCATATGTCTGCAACAGTAGAAAAATAAGAGATGGTTGATTGAATGATTAAGGTAAAAGATGTGTTTCTGGAAGATGAATTTCCCCCATGTGCCTCTATACAAGGCTGACCTACAAACCCCCTTCATTTGTCTGATATTTGTAAGAGATCAAATGATGGGTTAAATTAATGATTGATGTAAGAGCTGCTATTCCAAAGAATGAATATTGCCCAAGGGTTTCCCTGGCAGGTAAGCCTACAAGTCCTTCATGTCTCTGATGGCTGTAAGAAATTAACCAATGTGTTTATTAAATCACTGAAGTAAGAGATGTTATTCCCCAAAATGAACATCTTCTACAGGCATCCAAACCAAGACAACCTACAAGCCCCTTTCAAAATTCTGACATGTCAGATATTGATTTATTGATTGATGGACAAGATGTTAATTCGACAGAATCCTCATTGGGCCTTAATATCCGGACAATGTGAAAGTTTGCCTTGATATGAAATTGTATGTTTGATTGACTGGTCAGTGGAATAACTGTATTAATAATTGATTGGTAGACCAAATGAAAAAGTGAAGGATTGAAATGTTTATGTGTCAAATTATTGATTAATAAGACTTGTGTTCACACTAATCAGTATCCACACTAATAAAATGACAGGCAGGTTGTAAAGACAGAGATCAGTCCACATAAAAGTAAAATCATAGAGAGCAAAAAGTATTTCATTGATAATTATTTATTTGCAAAGAACTGGTGGTTAAAGATAATTAGGGGTTTTAATAATAGCATTGCAAGCTGATGCCATGCTCTATTTAAGGTGATAGGTGTTTAGCAAACTAAATCCAAGAGGGGTTACAATTGATACATCCCCACTGTAAATCAAAATATTGATTTTCAAATCAAATCATTTATTTAGACCATAGGTGAACTTGAACTCCTATTTATATTGGAGCATTTTTTTGGTATGGCAACAACCATGTTGTGGCTATGCCTAATTCATGCTTTAATTATGACATCTATATTGCCAGCAAAGCCTTTTATTTTAGATCCCTGACTAAATAATCTCTCTTATTACATCAGTAAAACTGCCAATTCAGAGGTCAGTGGGCATGGCCAATAGCACTGTCTAAAGGGGACCAATGATCAGATGTTGGGTACTGGGTAGTAAGCAAAAACTTATAAATTGTAAAAAAAATCTAAAGAGACCTCTCTCATTCTGAAAGATATATCGAAACAGTCAGTGCAATGTCATACATAGGATAAATACCCACATCCAATAATTGATTGATTTTTTGAATGGGGTTTAACATCGCTTTTAACAATTTTTCAGTCATATTGTGGTAGCTGGACCACCAAACAATGGATTCCTGGTATATCTTGCACCAGTACTACCATCAAATCCTTTCCTAGCCTCCAGCTGCTTTCTCACTTAGGTTTATGATTATCCATCCATTTGTGTAAGACAACTATTGGAAAGGATAAGTGCTGCCGCTAAGGGTTGAACCCAACACATCCAATAATAATCTAATCCAATTATTGAAATTATGTTGAAAAAATGAAAATATCCTACCTGACAATCCATTCTGGAGTTCCATCAAATAATTCCTCTGATGAAATATTGGTCAATCTTGCAACACTGGCAGCACAATAGGCTCCCCTGTATTCACATAAGAAATGTAACTGAAAAATCAGTACTTACTTATCTACCTTTTTTCCAACAATGTTTTCTTTGCCTCATTTTTTTGAGCCATGGAATGCAGAACTGTATGGTAATCAGTTCAACAATTTTCCCACATTCTGGCATTTTATAACCCTCAAGAAAGGGGGTTGAGAAAACAAAGTACAAAGGGGCCCATAGGGCCTTATAAGCAGGGCTCCGGAAAACCGATAAATTGCCGGTCTGGACCGAATTTTGAATTGTCAGACCGATTGGAATCCCAAAAAATAACACCAAAATCGGTCCGAAATTTTCATTGAAATATTGGTAAACTCGCTCATTATCTATCAAAATCAACTTTAAAACCGAAATAATTCAAGGGTTTCACACCTTATCTGCAGATTAAGGGATTAACAAAAGTGCCAAAAATCGATAATTAATTTACCCGCCGGCCAGTCAAGTGCCCATCCGCACTTGGACCTAATTAGCAGTTAGCCAGTTTCACGCTTGACCGAACTTCGGGTATCGAGTATTTGCAATAGAAAATCGGTTTGAAATTTCACATGTTCGTGGTCTTATCAAAATGCTCATCTAAAACTGCGTCAATTTAAATTGCCATTACTGATGAAACAAATTTCTTTTAATACAATTCGGGAGGCTTATATAAATCAAGACATGAATAGGCTTCCGTTGCTGTTCGTATGAATTGGGAAAAGTTCAGCACAACGCTTTTTTGAGTTTAATTCATCACAAGTAAGCGCGTGAGACCGGGTTTGAAGTTTGTATAAAAAAGTCATGTCGTTAATATTTGTTTTATTAATTTTCATTCATGGTAAGAAACGTAGCCTTTAGAATGCAAACAATAGGTGATACCCGCAAAATGCCGATAATTTGAATATAAACGAAAGTGTCGCTTTATAATATCGCTAGTTCCCTCAATAAAAACAAAGAAACAACGAATCATGAAATCTTACTTCAGGGTTGGAAACATCCGAATTATAAATCGCAAATTAACTACAATTTATAAATGACCGAGATTTGTGTACAAATTCTACCCTGAGAAAATAGTGCAACACGTGGGCGACCCACTCGAGTTTGTCTCGTCGGTCTTTTTGATGTACGTCACGACTCTGCGATCCCATGGGGTAGAATGGTCTGACCCGACATTTTTGTGACGTCAGCTGTGTTTTTCCATCATTAGAGGCTCGTGTTGAGAGAAAATCGCTATGACTGTGTTAAATTTACAGAACTTGGGATAACTAGATTATGAAAAAGTACATCATTACTATAATTAAATCGGCGGTACTCGGATGGGGGGGGGGGGTTGGGGTTGCGTACGCCACGGAAATAAATTTTGATAATGTTATTTATTTGTCTATCTAATTTAACAATTTATTGGAATTTCGTGGACTGCCGTACATTTGCCAGAATTGCAATTTATATACAGCCGAATTTTCAATAACAAAATGAAAGTAGGATCTGTCAGTTGTCTTCATCTATCTTCCACTGGTTGAAGATTATAATCATCTTCGGAAAATTTGAAAAAGAATGCAACTACCGTATGAATGATGAACCCTTTTACATAAGGCAAAGGTGAAAAAAGGCGGGATATTCGTTTTTGCCGGGGGGGGGGGGGCATTCGTTTTTGCCGGGGGGGGTATTCGATTTTGACAGCGGGGGGGGGGGGGGCATTGCCCCGGACCGATTTTAATTTCCAAATTTCCGGAGCCCTGCTTATCAGTCACCTGAATCCAAAGAGCACAAAAACGAATAAAAGTCCACCAGATTATGCTACATACTGAATATCAAAGCTCTAAACCTTTAAGTTTGGGAGAAGAAGAGTTTTAAATTTTCATAGTGTAAGCCATATGTAAAGTTTGTGATGTCCTGAAATGGGCTAATTATGACCTTAGGGCCATAATTCATACCATATTGATAGGGATCCACCAGATGATGCTACATACTAAATATCAAAGCTCTAGGCCTGTTTGACAGAAGAAGATTTTTAAAGTTTTCACTATATAAGCCTATGTTAAATTTGTGACAACCGGGAAAGGTCTGATTTGAATCCTGAGGCAATATTTTTTTACATTCTTGATAGAGGTCCACCAGATGATGCTGTATACCAAATATCAAAGTTCGAGGCCCTCCTGTTTGGGAAGTAGATCTTTACAAATTTCACTATATAAGCCCTTTGTGAAACTTGTGATGTCCGGGAATGGGCTAATTCTGTCTCTTGGGCCATAATATATACAATCTTCATAGATATTTAGCAGATGATGCAGATTTTTGAATTTTTCACTATATAAGCCTATGTTAAACTTGTGATGTCTGGGAGCAGGCTTATTTTGACCCTGGGGTTATAATTTACACAACATTGATAGACGTCCACTAGATGATGCCACATACCAAATATCAGAGCTGTAGGTCTTTTAGTTTGGTAGAAAAACATCTTCAAAGTTGTCACTATGTAAGCTTATGCACCCCACTCACATTTGCCCACCCCCTTCCCTAGCACAGCCATTTCTTGACAGATTTTTTTTCTTGTACAAACTTGATAGCCCTTGCCCTAAAGACTCTAAATACCATATGAGAATCTAATCCAACAGCTGGTTCTTTACAAGAAGATTTTTAAAGATGTAGCCTTTTTGGCCCCTTTTGAGCCCCAAGGGGAGATAACTCCATGAAATCTACCAATCTGAAGCACCTTCCAATAAGGATGCTTCCTGCCAAGTTTGGTTGAAATCCACGGGTTCTTAAGAAGAAGTCCAAAATGTAAAAAAGTTAACGCATGACGCACAACGCACGATCACGGACAAAACACGATTGCAATAGGTCACCATGACCTTCGGTCAGGTGACCTAAATATGACAAGCATAATGTTTTGTTATCTGGTCATTGGTTGAAATGAAATAAGAATTACATTAATCAAGAATGTACATCAAGACCATCAGAGGTATCAACATGAAACTTCTTGGAGTATTCCCCCTCTCTCCCCCCCCCCCCCAAAAAAAAGTATATTAACAGTTATAATCCATTAACAAACAGAAAAATCTTCGTCGGGTCTAAATTGAAAGGAGTTGTAGATGACAATTTCAAGTAGAAGAAATTTGTAAAATTTTGCCAGAAACGGTTAAAAACATTCTCTGAAATGAAGAATTAGCTTATAATAAGGGATTTCTTCATTTTCCACGTTTTTCATAAGCTGTTTTCCTGCAGAGCAACAGAAGACAGTTTAGTGTGGGGAAGAATAAATTTGCTTTAGAACAAGACCATTGAAAAAGTTAAACTGAAAGATATGTACAGCCTGCTCAAATTTTTATTGATTGAGTTATGAATATTTTTTTTTACCAATCAGGACCCCAGTTTTTGATACAGTCAAATACCTTTACCTCGAACGTCCCTTAGCTGAAGTTCTCTTTACGTCGAAGTTATTCTAAAGTCCTGATCTTATTAGTCTTTACTTCTATGCATTTGAACCTCCATACGTCATTCTCTTTATCTAGTAAACTACCCCTATGTCAAATCAATTGTAAAGTCCCACCACTATTGTTTGCACATATTCACACCTCTTTATGACAAACCTTAATCATAGAGGTCGATATTTGCAATCAAATAAGTTTTTTACACATTTTGACGAGTCATCACAGGTAAGAGATAAGAGTGTTACAGTATTTGATATTCATTGCTAACTTGATTTTGTTTGATTGTTTGTCTACGATCTGATAATTTGAAAGATTGAGTGAAGTAGAGACAATGTTACAGAGGAATTTTACAATGAATAATGAGGCATCTAATGCCCATTCAAGTAGGACTTGTTTGGTGCCGGACCTGGTCTACCTAGGAATGGCCAGCAACTCCGACCGACGGGACACCCTAAAGGAAGGACCAGGCAACTAATCCAGGTGGATACTTGAGTATTTTGACAGGAAAGAGAAAATAGTCAAACAACCCAATTGACACAAAAAAATCAGTAATAAAAGGAACGGAAAAACAAACAAACAAAATAACAACAACAAAAAGCGAAGTCTAAACAAAACTTTAGCTACTAGTGATGATATTAAGAATATTAATAAAAGAAATTACAATAAAAACAAAGTCAGAAATTACAATAAAAACAAAGTCTTTATATCTTTCGTTTGATTAGATAATCATACTGGTACAAAACATTTTGGGCTTTATTTACTAATGGTATTTCGCCACCATTTTGGTCATACATGGTAAATCTTCGACTATCTACACCTCAAACTATCTCTACGTCGAAGTTTTCTTGTAAGTCCCCTGAACTTCAAGGTATAGGTATTCGACTCTAGATGAAACTAAAAATTTAATTATTCCACATTTACTGTAAGTTATGACTTCATTACTGTAAATCTCCAAAATGTCTAACACCTTTGGGCTAGTTGGGCCTTTTCATTCCAAAGGTATGAAGAAGCCTTTCTGTATTCAAGTAAATAAAAGTCTTCAGCAACCATACATTTGACACTCACCTTATATCTTCTTCCCCACCTTCATGCATCTTAAAGGAACCATGAGGTGTTCTCATACGCATTAAAAAATCATACAACTTTTCCCTGAAAGCAGAGCAGTAAGTTAAAAGTAGAGAAAGTTTCCAAATAGATTTTGAACGGAAGGTAGAGTAGGCTTATATTTCAATTCATTGCAAATGATTAATCTATTACTATACAATGACTCTTTTTTGATGCCCCTAAGGAAAAAAACATTGGGAAAACATTGTGTAAAATGGAGAAATTGCTTGTTACAAGCAATTTCTTCATTTTCCACAATGTTTTCTTCCCAAAATATTGAAAAAATCTAAAATTTCATAAACTCAAAATTGTTGTATGCAAAGCCTTCCAATTTGGACCAGTCTAAAATTTTGTTGTCTGGTAATGTGTTAAACCAAGTCCTAAAAAGACATAAACCTCAAGACATAGCACCGTGGATACCTCATATGCTTCAACTGTTTTTGATATGCAAATTGTACATCAAAAGTCCAAGTACATTTAAATGTATTCTGTAATGGATCCAATGGAGAATTCAAACAAGAGATCTGCTAGTAAAACAGCCATGCTCCCCTTCTGCCACATTGAATTAGGAAGAGGTGCAGTTGACAACTGATTAAATTAACTTTTTTGAACTTCTATTTAGTGAATTTCTGGGGATTAAAGACATAAAAGATCTTTAAAGAATTATCCAATGAGTTCCCTAAGTCTGATAGGCCCCGCCCTGAAACGCCCCGTTTTTTAAAAAAAAATCACAACAAGTTTTGAAAAGGGTCACATAAGGAACCTCCTTGCAAAATATCGTCCAAATCAGCATAATGGTTTAGGAGGAGAAGATTTTCAAAGATTTATTCCATGATTTCTCTGAGTCAAATAAGCCTGGCCCTGCCACACCCACAGTTTTTTGTGAACTAAAATTTCACAAATAAGTTTTGAAAAGGGTCCCTCATGGAACATTCCTGCAATAATTGGTTGAAATTGTCCAATTGGTTACAGAAAAGAAGATCTTTAAACAATTGTTGACGACATCAGACGGACAACGGACATAGGTCAATCATCAAGGCTCACCTTGAGCATGCTGTGCCAAGATGAGCTAAAAACAGATGGGCACTACCTTGAATCATGGCCAACAATATTGAAAAGTTTCAAGGCTGTAGGTCTATTGACTTACATCATAGAAACAGAAAAAGTCTATAATCAACATCACAGAAACAGAAAAAGTCTATAATCAAACAGACAGAGAGACAGACATGGTGAAACTAATATACCCCCTCTCTGCCCTAAGTGACAAAACAAGAAGAATGATAATAGCCTTGTCTTTTAAATCTTTTAAAAACATATTAATGAAAAAATAAGTACCTATCTATCACTTTGAATGCTTCTTCTGTTCCCAATATACACAGAGCGTTGACTGCAGCATAAGTTGGTGCTAAGTGTGCTTCCTGGCTAGGTCCACCTTAGGTCAATTTATTGAGAATGTAATTGAAATATAAAGATAAATGCATGATATAAATTGTAGCTTAAGATCAAAAGAGGATCTTCACATGTAATCAATAGATACAAGAAATAAGCACTTATTTCACTGAACTCAGATACTCTGCCTATACAGGCATTATCCATAGATTGTTCATTTTAGTCTTTTTTGAACTTTATTCAAAATGATATCTGTCCTTAAGATAGAGAACATAAAGATACACACATAAGATCACTTATAACCCTTTCCCACATAGTGATGCTTTTGGACGCTCCTCAAGAAAAACCTGGGAAAACATTGTGTAAAATGAAGAAATTGCTTGTCACAAGCAATTTCTTCAGTTGACGCAATGTTCTCTATCCAAAATTTTGAAAAAATCTAAAAAATTTGTAAACTTTAAATTGTTGTCTGCAACTCCTTTCAATTTAGACCAGTCTAAAATATTGCTGTGTGGTAATGGGTTAATTACTGATGTTAACACTGAACTTGCAGCTATCAAGCATTTTTTACAATAGCTTAACTTTTCATGATTGAAAACAACTGTACCAAATAATGATGAAATCAATCCATGATTGAAGAAGTTATGCTCCAGTCAAGCTCACTTTTATTATATTGCCTTGTCTTGTGATTGTGAAACTATCCAAAACTTTGCTTCCACTTTGAACTATTCAAAAATGGCAAATAACTTTGAAAGGCATAGCTATATTTACAAGTTATGCTCCAAACACAGTCTTGGCATTTAATCTTGAACTGTGACCATGAACTTGAGATATCTAACAAGAGGACCATGATGGTCCTAAATCGCTTGCCTGAGGCATCTGCAAGTTACAGTACATGTACTTTGTAGTATAAAAAAGACACAACTTGAGCAAAATAAATAAAACAAATATACGATTTTGGGCTTTGTACAAAACAATCCAGTAATGCTTTACAATAAGAATGAATGCCTTTGGCTTTATAGTTTAATCCACTATCAAACTATCCAAGAATTTGTCACCCTCAGGAAAATAGGTTTGAAAAATACATAGTGAGAAAGGGAGTGACAAGCAATTTATCCATTTCTCACAGTGTTTTCTACCTTAAATTCTTTGTATTTAGATTTCAATCGAACTCTAATTACTGTTTGCAACTTCAATAGGTGTAATTTTAGCAACCTTGGTAGAGAACAATCTGGATGTAATATAAATCATAATATGAATGCATTACAACTTATACATGAGGAGTGGAAGATATTTGAACATGCTCTTTTTGAGCGTTTTTCATATCTTTGGATGCCTTGGGAAGGGCCATGTTTGTCAAAAGGATATAAACATGGTAGATAACAATAATGTTATCCTTTGTTTTTAATGTAAATACTCTAGAACCTATATTTAAGAAGAAGAATTCTTTCAATGCAATTTACGCAATTTTCGAGCCCAGGAGCAGAGACATTTTTTATCCTAAGAGCATATTTTCCTGTTACATAGTACAAAGTTATTTAGTCATGGTCCATACCAAATATGTATGCCCTTCACCTTATATTTCAGAAGGAGAAGACTTTTGATGTTGCTCTAATTGGTTGTTTTCCAAAAATTTTGACCTCTGGGGCAGTGCCATGTTTTATCCCAGGCCTAAGATTTTAGCTAACATAGTAGAGAACCATCTGGATATGCTATATACAAAATATGAATGCCTTATTCTTTGTAGATTGGGAGGAAAAGACTATTGAAATGGTCTAATTGAGCATTTTTACAAACTTTGGACACCCAGGGAAGGGGTGTGTATTAACCTACAGGCATAATTTAATCAAAACTGATAGATAACAGCTAGGCTTTACTACACTCAAAATATAAATACCCTCCTCCTTAAAATGAAGATTTTTTCTTTTTTTAGCATACTCAAATTTTGCGTTTTTCCCAATTTTTGACCCCTAGTGCAGGGCCGTTTTTGACCCGAGGAAGACAACTTTTAGTGATATGGTACAAAACCATTTAGTTATGCTCTATACCAAATATGAATATTCTAGACCTTTTAGTTTAAGAGGAGAAGTCTTTTGAAATTGCTCTAATTAAGCATTTTCCCAAACTTCGGACCTTAGGGGCGGAGCCATTTTTGAACCCAGAGATTAAATATTTAAAAACTTGGTAGAGAACCATATGATTAAGCTCTATATAAAATATAAATGCCTTTGGCCTTGTAGTCTGTGAAAAAAAAAGATAACAAAGATTTTCTAAAATTTCCCATTTTCATATGCCGCGGTTACAAGATTTTTTCACGGAATTAAATTCTTTTAACAACTTCTGAAGAGCTTCACCAAAGGAATATCCCTGCAAAGTTTCAGCTTGATTGGCTTACTGGTTTAGGAGAAGAAGATTTTTAAAGAAATTGTGGACGGACGAACAGATGGACATTCGGACAGACAGCCAGATGGACGATGAACAACGACCGATCACAATAACTCACCTCGCACTTCGTGCTCAGGTGAGCTAAAAACTTATATCAAATGGTATATCTACCCATGATGAGGAAAAACTGTGCAAAATCATTTGAATTAAATCTTGACCTACTTACCACCAAATCCCCCATTCTTACACTGACATTTACCAAGGAACTCGGATACTCTGCAATACAAAGTGTTTATGAATGAAATAAGTTGCATAGAATTGTAAAGTCTATAACTGCTATAGTTAAAATATGTTGTAAGTCCAAATGCTGTTTGTGTTGATTTTTATAAACAAGATTTTTTTTAAGAATTGGAACATACATAATGTTACCACATCACCAATTTTCTCAAAGGAGATACTAAAGGAAGTGTTTTCGGTACTTTCTAAAAGCAACATCAACAAAAGAAAACCCAGCTGTAAGGTACAGAAACAGTCCATCTGAATTGTGGATTTGTGTAAAACCAAGCATATTGTCATTGAAATTGTCTTTGAATTAAAATTGACAGACTGACATTATTCTGAATAGTATGGACAACATAGGCTTTGAAGGAACCAAAATTCTGTATTTAAAACAGTCAGCCCCCACCACCACATTAATACAGGAAGTGGATTTTTTTCTAAACTGATATCAACAGAAATGCATTTGAATCTCTAGTTTTGTGTAAATAGTAGAGTTAAAAATTACAAGTTATCTATGCCTTAAACTTGGCATCAAAATCAATAGTAAGGAATATCAGATTGTATATCTTACAAATTAAAAATGTGTAGAAAACTTGAATTATCCCTTAGCTTACTTCATCATCAGGTTCAAGTCCCCTTCTTGAACCAACCCAGGTATACCCCTGGGTCTAAATTCCGGTCCTTCCCTGGGTTGCTCAGGGAGAGGGTAGGAGACAAATTTACCCTCGGCCTAGGTTTTACTCATTTGCAGAGTAGCCATAGGTGTATCTTAAAAGCCTATGTTTAACCCTTTCCTGGTTAATCCCTGGTTTTTACGTCCCTGTGATTTCATAATTGAGTAATTATTGTGAAAAAAAGAAGAAAATGCTTGTAACAAGCAATTTCTTCTTTTTCCACAATATTTTCTACCCTACTGAATGGCTATTTTTCAAATAAAATCAACTTCAAATTTTCGTCCACAAAAACCTTTGAATTAGGACGGGTCTAAAATTTTGCAAACCAGGAAAGGGTTAAGTGACTAATATACATGTTAATGTCAATGGATAAGTTACTGTCAAGGTTTTGCACTCTGCTGTTTAAAAGACAAGGTAAAAAATGAAGAGAGAGTGTAATATTAGCAAGGATTAGGAAAAAGAAGTGTACCAGCCGCCAGTAGTAATAAAAAGACTCCCAAGGGCCAACAAATATATGTACATTCATTATTTACAAATAGCCGGCAGGGTGCACTAAATGATAGTAGAATTTCTCATTTAGAGTTTAAAATGCTTTATCCCGTTAAGATAACAAGTGATGTATACATAAAAGCGTAGGTAAGGATGTTTTAGTCCTAGATCGCTTAATTCTTTACTAATACAATGATAATAATGTTTGCCTGTGATAAATGCAAATAAACAATCTATCCTAGACAGAGAATGAAAGATCCACCCTGACTGGTCAGGATTTCAATTCCATCCTCTATCAAGGACCAAAAGTAACAAGGGATGTAAAATTATTTACTATGCAAATGTCTCATTTTTAAAGGGTATACATGTACCTAGGAGGTTCACTTACTTTGTAACCTTCCCATTATGAATAGCTATATCAAGTAGGTTCACTCTGTGTGATATTTGAATTATCTCTTGTGTTCAACTTACTGTGTAATTGTCTCATTACTAAAAGCTACATCTAGCAACTCTAAACTGTGTAATATCCAGTAACACAACCAAGGTCGGCTTGCATCCAAACACTGTACAAAAGATAGACGGGCATTGTATAATGATAAGATTATTTCCAAATATCAATAGTGTTTTAATACCATTTTCTTTAACAGGACCTTTTCATACATTTTGCAGGCTTGACCCATTACCACATGGCTAATTTTAGACTGGTCTAAATTCAAAGGAGTTGCAGATGACAATTTGAAGTCTACGAAAATTTTTATTTTTTCAACTTACTGGGTAGAAAAATTGTAGAAAATGAATGTTTGTTGCAAGCAATTTTTTTTATTAAACAAAATTAATTCCCAATAGTTTTTCTTGGGGGGCGTCCAAAAGTGTCTTTAGGTTAAGAAAATTGGTAGTGAAAAACATTATTTGGAAAGGAATGGCTTGTGACAAACAATTCACTTTCTTTCATAATAATTTCTAGCTATTTGGCATTGGATTTTTAAATTCAACACACTTTAAAATATTGCCTGCATTCTCTTTCAATTTGGACCAGTCCAAACCTGGGTATGGCATTGTCTAATTTTTTAGAATATTAATCATACTTCTCTAAGAGTTATTACTGAATTCTAACAAATCAGAAAAAAATGAATGTCAAGCTGTTATTTTCTTTCTAGTTTCTCGACAAGAGCACCATATACTGTTAATAAAGCTAGTATATGTGGGCAGTTTGATTGAGTTTTTTGAACATCAAATACATGTATAGTCAAGAAAAGTAGCTACTAGGCTACATCAGCTTGACTTTTTGTTCTAAAATTGAAGAGCTGAGGAAAGAGGATAAAAGAACTCCTATCAAAAGCTGTTTAGTTTGGTGTTTATTCAAAATTAAACTTTGTGACATCGTCTAAATAAAATCACATGCAGTTTCAACTAAATATAACATTTATGACCGAAAACCTTCAACTTTTTTCAGAATAATTAAATAATATACACACAATCCAACATTTGACAAACTGAGGAAACCTATAGTTTAACCCACTCTCAAACAACCAATTTTAGACTGGTCCAGATTGATAGAAGATGCAGATGACAATTTCAAGTTGAAGGAATTTTTATTTCTTGGCTTCTTGGATAGAAAACATTGTGGAAATTGAAAAAAATTACTTGATACAAGATATTTTATCATTTCCCACAGTGTTTTCCAAAGCTTTTTTCTCAAGGTGAGTAAAAAGGATGGATTCTGTAATAATGGGTTAATACAGAAAATATAGTGGAAAAAAGGGGAAATTGCTTGTAAAAATCAAATGCTTCTTTTTTCAGTGTTTTCTACCCTATATGGCACTTTTTTCCCCCCATCTATATGCCTTTTGAATAGTCATCTGCAATTTGTTTTGACTGGTCTATAATTGTGTTGTATGGTAAATGTATAAAACTGAGTGGAGTAATCATGAAAACAAACCTGAAATGAAGTTGAGAGACGTTTCAGACCCTTCAAGAGAAATGCTACATGTAATTCTCTATCTAGAATAGGCAAAACTCTACTGAAATAAAGAGATATATTACAATCATGATCTAAGGACTGATAAAGATTTTAACCCATTCCCACAAGATAGAATTTTAGACCAGCCCAAATTTAAAGAAGCTGCAGACGAAAATTATAGATGGATGAAATCTTTAAAATTGTTGTCTTTTGAGGTAGAAAGCATTGTGGATAATGAATAAATAGCTTGTTACAAGCAATTTCTTCAGTTTCCACGTTTTCCAAAGCTTTCATATCATGGGACCTTTAATAGCGTTGGTGTGTGGGAATGGATTGACCCATTCCCACTCAGTGACGCTTTAGGACGCCCCCAAGAAAAAAGCTTTGGAAGACATTGTGGAAAATAAAGAAATTACGTGTTACAAGCAATTTCTTCATTTTCCACAATGTTTTCTACCCAGAAAGTTGAAAAAATCCACAATTTCATAAATTTAATATTGTCGTCTGCAATTTCTTTCAATTTGGGCCAGTCTAAGATTTCACCATTTGTTAATGGGTTAACCAATTACCAAAAGTCAAAATATTGAACTGGTCCAAATTGTAAATGTTATGTTTTTGGCTAAGTTTTCAGACAAACAGACTGCCACAAACAGGATTTTACATTTCATATATTTCGTATGTAGGCACCTAGCAGAAAGAGACAATTAATAAAAGTTGTATGAGCAAGGCAAAGACTATGATTTTTATCCTTATCTTGACAATTTGGCTATGAAATGTGACTTTTGCTCGTAACTTCAAAAACAATTGTTTGACCAGGTGACAATGTAAGGTCAAATTTTAAGAGCATACTCTTCAACATATGCTATTTAGAGGGCACTAAGTTTAGCAAAGACCTTTTATTCCTCATTCAATAACCAAAAACAAATAAAGGTAATTATAATGGTATATTTTTTCATCTTTTTGGATAGAAAAGATTGTGGATAATGAAGAAATTGCATGATACAAGCATTTTTTTCATTTCCAACAATATCACCAAAGCTTTTTAAAAGAGGGGCATACAAAGGAGGGCTTGTGTGTAAATTGGTTAATATTTCATTTTGAACATTAGCCAATGAAGATTTGAATGATATTCAACTTCTTTCAAAATGCATTCAAACAGATTTCTTTCTCAAATACTTACTTTTCATCAACCTCAAGTTTTATCTTAAAATGTGTGAAATGTTTGTTGACAGACTCTTCGACTTCATCCTGAAAAAAGACGATCATTAGATAATACAGAGCCTATATAACTATAAACTATGGCCCACTTATATCATAATCCTAACCTTAACACGAAATTAGACTGTTGAAAGAAAAAGAGCCTTTATCTCAGGTGAGCGCCCCATGGCCAATGGTCCTCTTGTTGTAAAAATGCCATTGAATACATAACAATTTAAAAATAGGTATTTCATCAAATAAATTAGTTTCAGGAAAATCCAAGAAATTGCACAACTGTAACTTCATTATTTCAGTCATAAAGGACTACTGTGTCTTACTCAGAGCAGTATTTCGCCCACAAATTGTTCTTACTTTTTTCATGATCAACAATTGTAAGGACACTGGAGCATTCAATAAAAAAAACAATGTGACATTATGTATTTTAATGTGACTATGGCACAAAGCACAAGCCTTTTCTAGTCACTGCTAACCTCCTGGGAAAAGACATAACTTCAGAATATTTTTCAGGTGGTTTCAAACTGAGAGTATATAGATAATCAGACATTTCATACATATATGAAATTTGGAAGAATATAGTTTTTTTCTACCCTGAAAATACCTTTTTACCAATAATTTTGAAAGTCTCGTGTAACAAAAGCAAGAGTTTAAAAAAAAAGTTTCTTGTAAAAGGTACTTAAGGTCTTTCTTATTTTGTGGACCAGAAATGGTACAATTATTACTCTCACTAAGATATACATTTTCTTGCTAACAGGCTGTTGGCATGAAAAAACATTATCAATCAAATACTTACTCATGCATAAATCTATGTTGTTCTCACTAGCATTATAAGCCTTATCCAGCAAGAATTTCAGGGGCACATTTTGCCAACTGCTTGATAAATCATTGTTCATAAGATGCATGTTGAAAATTTCAAGCGTCAGAGGGATTTGAATGATTTTTGGCAAAGAAAAAACATTTTTTGAAGAGAAATTTGATGGACATTCATGACCAAATAATTAAATTAATGACACATATCTTAATATCAGAGAAATTATAGATATTTCATAAAGTGGACTGGGACTAGTCCTAGTTTAGAATAGGGATCGACACTAACAGAGTCCCGATATCCCGAGGTTCCATGAAAATTGGAAGGCACCCCAGCAACCTCAGGCTAGGGATTCCGCCAGTATCCTTCAATATTTCTCTAGTACAATAGATCTTAATGTATCAACTAATGCTCCTGATTTTTTTGTTTGCTTGTTTTTGTAGAAAACATTGTTGATAATGAAGAAATTGCTTGTAACAAGCAATTTCTTCATTTTCCACAATGTTTTCCAAAGCTTTTTTTTCAAGTTGGGTTTAGAAGGACAGGATTGTGTTTGGATGAGTAAATGTTTTTCAAGGAGGGATCCCTGATTATCTGGAGGAAACCTAGACCGGTACTGCCGTCGACTTTAACAAAGTCGACAGGTAAATCCTAAACGACTGTACCAAGAGATTTGCTGATGGGCATTTAATTATGTATACCTAAACATCGAATCTGATTGGCTGATCAGTTGTTTGTAAACAATGTGGTGGAAGCAGGACACAGAGTTCCTCATACTTTTACAAGAAAAAAATGTCATTCCAAGGTTTTTCTTGCACACAATTTCGTTTGTTGAAGTGAGAACTGTTTTATTATTTAAAGTGAGCACTTTAAAACTATAAAAAGTAGGGCTGACTATCGACTAAGAAAATCACTATCGCGATAGTTTTACTATCACAGTATTGATATCGTGATACTATCACTATCGTCAGAAATCATTCGCGATATATCACGATACTATCAGTCTATATGTTACTTTGTTTATTTCATATGTTGATCTGAATAGATAGCATAGTCTACAGGCGACAAACATGGGACTTTCCGCCTTTGTTTTTCACAATCTCGAAATTTGCAGCCATGTCAGACGACAAAAATATGTGAAACAAAATAACTCGATTTGTGTGCTCGAAATAAGTAATTAATAGTTGTAATTAATCGAATATCATTTATAATTGTCTTCTTTTTATTTTTCGATAATTCTAGCGCTGAGAATTCATAAAACATTGATAACAAGTCTTAACTTAACGTGCTTTTGGATTTTTGAGAACCATTTCACTTTGTCAATCGAAAGTTAAAAATCAATTCCTAAACAAAAAAGGAGTATGGAAGAAACAAAAATCAAACATGCCTATCACATGATAATAGAAATTGAAAGTAGGATAAGTTACACAGAAAACTTGTTCTCCCTCTATCTCTCTCTTTCTCTCTCTCTCTTTTTTTGACCCAAGAGCCCCAAAAAACATTGAATTCCTTTGTAAGTAGGCTTTGAATATTTACTATTGAAACTAACGATATTTGAACTAACAATTGCGATAGTTATAGTTGTCAGGGAATTGCAATCGATACATCGATATCGTGACTGTCACTATCACAATACATCAACCTATCGTTTATATTGTTACACCTCTAATAAAAAGTAATATTTTTATCGTATCAGCGTCCTTATTCTGCAACAAAATTAGCTGCTAACGCGTAAGCCTCGTTTTTTATATTTTAGTAAGGAAAAAAACAAAACGGGCCAGGCTTTCTGTGTATGTACCAAAAATTGGTGTATACCTGTTAGCTTTGCTAAAGTCAACAGTGGTACCAGTCTAGACTCTAGAGGAAACCCCTGAAGTAATAAGTAGGGATTCCTGTGGGATCCAAATGATGCAAAAGTTAGTGTCTATCCCTGTAGAACTGTTCCTGGTTCACTTAAAATTTTTCATTGACTGTACGACATTCTGGATTTCAACCTATTACAATCATAAAATCAACACCGAGAACTGTTATTGGAACCCACTGGAGCAACGAACCCTAATAAAGAATTATTTTAAACAATATGATAAAATCTTGGGATAATATATATCAATAATATGAGATAGGTTTGACAGCAGTCGACTTTTCATGTCAAAAATTAAAGGAATTCGTTCGCGAAAACTAACGACTTACATGCAATATGCCCTACAGATAGACATTTCTCACCTGATCTTCTGAGGATATAGTCGGTATTCCGTCATCTTCGCTGCGATTTTTCTCTTCAAATTTTGGATCACAGCATCTGAAGTTGTGCAGTTCCATCGTACGATCTAAGAGTTCGTTAGATCACCAGACGCTTTTTTAATTATACGTCAAGCATTTGAAAGAGTAACTGGTTTCCGTTTTGTTGAGAAGAAAAATAGTTGATTCGAGTACCATTTCTTTTCATTCGTCCATAAATCAATTCGCCCAAAACTATTGCATAATTTGGCTCCGTGATGAACATTGATTTTGAATATACCATCATGATGCAGATGATATCAAATATATCCGACAATGTGCAAGATAAGATAGTCCAAATGTTTTAATTTGCCAGGTTTCTTATTTTCTTGCTTTGTTTTTCTCCATTCCATGCCTTATTGTTGCAAGTTTGAAGACAAAGAAATAACAAGGGTAGGGAAAAGTGTTTTACAGATTTCTGTCCACACAATGGGATCAAAATTGATGGCATCAGACCAACAATTAAATATGTAACACCTAAAATAGAGAATAGGGAAATATTGAGTTATCAGTGGGAGAACGATTGAATATAGCTGCGATATAGTAACCCTCTTTCTGATAATCACCAGCAGATTATCAGCAAGAGGGCTACAATATCGCAGCTACATTAGCCATAAAAGAACAATCCCTCAAAATGCTGAAAGATTTTCAAGTAGTTTGAGAGAAGTTAATTGAATAAGAGATATTCCTTATAACAAGGAGCTTCTTCTTTTCTTATTTTTATGCCCCCGCATCGATGGATCGGGGGCATATGGTTTTACCGGTGACTGTCTGTCTGTACATCTGTCTGTCTGTCTGCAAAACTTAACCTGCAAACTAAATATTTTCCTATAACTTCAACCCTGATTAAGTTACAAGGCTAATATTTGGTATGTAGATAGGTCTTAACAAGGCGCAACTGGGGAAGGTCATTTCGTCAAGGTCAAAATTTTAACCCTTTTCCCTAAAATAAAGAAAAAAAACCAACAATAAAATTCACATGTTTCTAAAGAATTCCTGGTGGCATGGTGTTTCACAAACACATCTTGTTCATTTTGTTAATATTTTATAACTATGCAACATTTATCAAGTTGTCATTTGCAGCCTCTTTGGATTTGGACCAGTCTAAATTATGTCATTAGAAAATGGATTGAATATCCATGATGATAATTTTTCTTGGTCTATCAAATTAACTCTTTCCTACTAGCTAGGTTATCCCATTCCAAAATTATCCTGCCTTTTTACGACCCTCAAGTAAAAGTCTTTATAGAATATTTAGGAGATATATGGAATTTGTAGCAAGCTATTTCTTAATTTCCCATAAACCTGTTAGTGAAATACCAGAATCAAGAAAATACCTTGATGTATGAACAATACATTGATCAAGTAAATTGAATATGCACATTTTTGTGTTGGTTAGTGACATAAGTCATGCAATGGTTTCAAACCTTTTCTCAGTCAAATTTTTGTCCACATCAAATTTGTGGAACTAATGCCATTTACAGAATCAATTACTACAAAATTGACTTAATTTTGAGTCGTTTTTTATGGGAATTGTAGCAAAAATTAGCTTGGGCCAAAAGTTCAACTGAAACAATGCATTTGATAACAAAATGGTTGTTTTTAACTAAGTGCAACTTTATTCATTTTGCATAACTTCCTACTTTACATGTTTCTAACATAAATAACAGGATGATAAACCTACATACCTCTACATTTGAAAATATTTTAGCTCGCCTCTGCACAAAGTGATCAAGGTGAACTTTTGTGATCTAGCTATGTTTGTCGTCCATCAACATCTTGTGCGGAATCTAGAGGCCACAATTTTAGCTCAAATGTCAAGAAACTTGGTCAGAATGTTTGTCTTCATGTACTTTGTGTGTACTCTATTGGCCACAATTTTTTTTCTCAAATATTTTTATATTTGGTCAGAATGTTTGTCTTCGGTGAGTTTGATATGGGGTCAAAAAGTAATTCACTAGGTCAAATGCACTCTAAATAGCTCATTTTTGCCTCAAATATCTTTATTTTTTGTAAGAATGTATATCATCATAATGTCTTAGCTAAGTTCCTAATTGGGTAATGTGGTGTCAAAAAGTAGTTCACTAGGTCAAATCTTAGATATACATTTTTTGTGCACTCTAGAGGGCACCTTTTAGCTCAAGTGTCTTGATATTTGTTCAGAATGTTTGTCTTAATAATTCCTTATTCATGTTTGATATTTGGTAAAAAATTAGGTCAGTAGGTCAAATCTTGGAATACCTTGATTTGTTGTCAAAATGTTTGTCGTTTTGATATTCAGTGCTGCTCTTTAGTGAAAAAATTGGTCACTAGGTCAAACCTTTGAATAACTTTGTATACAGCATGGTGGCTACATTCATTGTTTAATTATCATAAAACTTTGTTTAAATGTTGTCACTGATTCAGGTGAGCAAATCAGCATCAATGGCCCTCTTGTTAAGAGTAAAAACATTAGATATATATTATTTTAACAGAGTTTCCGAGTGACCGGTCAGTAACTTGCGGTGAAAGCTGGCTGTTATGGTGATGTGGTAAAGTGTATAGCCTTTTCTAAAAGATATATAACCAGTGTATGTCATGGTTTAGTGTCTTAGATGGACAAACAGCACTGCTTGACTCCCAGGTAGACCACTTGGCTGTGCTTGTTACATCTTTTAGTTTAACCCATTACCACACAAGAAAATTTTAGACTGGTCCAAATTGAAAGAAGTTACAGACTACAATTTAAACTTTATGGATTTTTTTTGCCTTTTTTTGCAAGAAAACATTTTGGAAAATGAAGAAATTTCTTGTGACAAGCAATTTCTTTATTTTCCACTATGTTTTCCAATCCTTTTTTGCTTGGGGTGTCTAAAAGCGGCATGGGAATGAGTTAAAGAACATTAAATTGTTGTCTGCAATCTGCTTCAACTTTGACCAGTAAAAATTTTGCCATCTGGTAATAGTTTTAATTGATATATAGAAATTGTTTAATTGTTTTTTTTTGTGTGTTTGTTCTAATGTTATTACCAAGATGCATTGTCAATGATGGAAAACTGTCAAGCTCTAATAAAAAGCATCCAAAATCTCTCAGGGTAACACTTTTAGGGTATGGATCAGAGTGGATGGGACAATTCCAATCATGCTTGATAAGGAATTGAATCTTCAAGTGAAAAATTATTTTATAGAGCTCAACTGGGTCACAATTGAAGATGCATTGTGTTAACCCATTCCAACACAGCAAAATTTTAGACTGGTCCAAATTGAAAGAAGCTGCAGACGACAATTTCAAGTTGATGGAATTTTGAATTTTTTTGTCTTTTTTGATAGAAAACATAGTGGATAATGAAGAAATTGCTTGATACAAGCAATTTCTTCATTATCCACAATGTTTTCCAAAGCTTTTTTCCTGAGGGGCGTAAAAAGGAGGGATTGAGTTGGAATGGGTTAAAACAGTCTCTTTTCCAGTATAAATCTTCCAAAGGAAAACTTCCACACTATTCCTCTTTACAGAACCAACAAACACTAATTTAAGGTCAAATACAAACTAATAGCTCTTGAAATCTCAGAGCCTATGATACATTTTTTTCAGGTTCTCCCCATTTTACATAGAAACATTTAAGAATGGAATCTTATGGAATGTTTTTATCCTATTTATTTAATATACAGATAAAACAGGGGTAATATAGGCTTACCTTATATTCAATAGAAACAAAGACCAAAGTCTTTATAAATCTTCTTCTCCCAAACCAAAAGGCCTAGAGCTTTGTTATTTCAAGTATGTAGCATTTTCTAGTGGACCTTATAACCAAGTTTATTCATATGATGTCTGTTTGGTCACATCTGGGCTCTGATCAGTCACACTCCAATGTAAACATGTGAATAAAATCTTTTCTGAAACCAAAACGCCCAGATCTTTAGTATAATAATGGTATGTGATCATCTCCTAATGGACCTTTAACAAAATTGTGCGTATTGTGACCAAGGCTCATATTTTAGCTCTGTTACATAGAAACAAAGAAGGAAGTGATAAAAACAAGTCATGAAATGTTCAGTTCTGAAACCTTGAATAGAATAACATTTATATCACTGCTGAAACTAGAACAAGAGAATTTGTATTTGGTATTAAAGAAAATTCTTGCGCACCTCTACCAGATTTGTTCATTCAATGATCATTTTTGGCTCTTTGAGGGTTGTTCCATTTTAACCCATTAATACCCCACAATCATGCTTTTGTTGACCTCAAGAAGCTGCCGTCATAGTGCAGCTGGTAGCACATCAGACTCCCAATCTTCAATCATGGGATGTCATAGGTTTGATCCCCGGTGGCGGCACATATCCTTTCTGACATTTGTCTCTCACCAGGAGGTGGATAATCGTGAACCTAAATGTGTGAAAGCAGCTGGAGGCTAGAAAAGGATGTAATGGTAGTACAGATGTGGGAAATACCAGGAATCTATTGTGAAGTGCTCAAGCTGCTGTGGTATGACTGAAATACTGTTAAAAGTGGCGTTGAACCCCATTCAATCAATCAAACCCTACAAGAAAATCACATTGGAAAACATTGTTGAAAATCAAGAAATTGACTGTAACAAGCAATTTCTTCATTATCCACAATAATTTCTGTCCCAAGAGACAAAGATCTTTAAAATTTGATCAACTTGAAATAGTCGTCTGTGATGTATTTCAATTTGGAACAGTCTAAAATGTTCTTATGTGGTATTGGGTTAAGTAACACAAAAGGAAATCTTTTTACAAAGTAACAAAGAATAAATTTTTTCGAAATCTGCTCTAAATCCAGAAGATGCAGAGAATTGAACTTTCGGATAAATCACTGGTGCATTGAACAGATGACCTCTGCCTTATGCAAAAAAAGCAAAATTTGAGTATGCTAAAAAAGTGAGTGTAGCATAGCCTGGCTGTTATTAAACCTTTTCCCAGAGGGTGACAAATTCTGGGATAGTTTGGTAATCAATTAAACTATAAAGCCAAAGGCATTCATTTTTAATGTAAAGCATTACTGGATTGTTTTGTACAAAGCCCAAAATCTTATATTTGTTATATTTATTTTGCTCAAATTGTGTCTTTTTTTATACAATTTCAAAAAAGCACTGTAATTTGCAGATGCCTCAGGTGAGCGTTTTAGGACATCATGGTCCTCTTGTTTTGTTCTTGGAGGCTTAAAAAACTGCATTGTGTGGGAATGGGTTAACCTATAATTTCTTTTCATATACTTTCAGCAATTATGGACATAGAGAATAACATAGAATTTGAAAATATGAAGTGGATGTAGTACCTTTTTCTTCTCAGAGAACACAGGAATGGAGGAGATAGGGTTGAATAAAGATGACATAGAAATGGCAGAAGAAAGAGTTGTTAATAATAATCCTGAAGTTAGAGGAGATGAGCGGGTTTCAGAGAGCTCCTCCCTTCAAAACTTTCCAGATGAGTTGATTGTGGAGATATTTATCCACATTCCTGGCTATGATCTTCTAGCGTCATGTTCTCAAGTGTGTCAACAATGGTATAACATCATACAATCTCAGAGGTTATGGAAATGTAAATGTCTAGTGAATCACGGATACACAGAAACAATGATGATGATGATGACAAAAGATGACTACCGTAGTCTATTTATGAAAAATCCATACAATCAGAATCTTATCAGGAATCCAGATGCACTACAGGGCATGTTTAATTTGTATACTACTGAACTTTATCACAGTACTCATTCATTATTGAACTTGCATCCTAATTTTTTGTAGCTTGATAACAAAATCTGGTGAAATTAATGTAGGAAAAAAATTAAAGGGGATAGAATGTCAAATATTTCTATCTTTCTAGGTAGGAAATCATGTGAAAAGTGCAGAAATTGCTTGTTAAAAGCAATTTGTACATCTTCAACATTCTTTTCTTGAGCTTTTAAATTGAGTGGCTTTTGTTGTAATAAGTTGATGATTACTTCAATTTGTCAAAATTGAAGTTTAGATAACCAGAAACTACTATAACAAGGAGATAATGGTTTTAACCCATTATCAGATGGCAAAATTTTAGACTGGTCCAAATTGAAAGAGTTGCAGACAACAATTCAAAGTTTATCAAATTTTAGCTCTACTGGCTTTTTCCTGTCTACTGTCCATCCGATAACTTTTCCTTGTCATCATTCTGGTCCACAGTTTTCATCAAATTCCCTTCAAACTATCTCAGAATGATTGTACCATCATAAGAATGGTTCTTTTCAAAATTGGGTCAGATCCTTCAAGAAACATAGGAACGGGGCCTTATAGAATTTAATTAAAACATAGTTGTTAACACTCTAAAGTCCACAGTTTTCATTTGATTCTCTTCAAACTTTAACAGAATGATTGTATCATCATAAGGATTGTTCCTTTCAGAATCTGGTATGATCAAACAAGAAACATGGGAAAATTTAATGGAAAAATCTATTAAGAAGTCCGCGTTAACACTCTAGAGTCCACAGTTTCGGTAGAAAACTTTCTCAGAAAGGAGCTTATTGTCATTAAGATCAATGAAATTGTGTTTAATAGTCTAGAGCTGACCTTTTTTACCTATATGAGATTACTATACAACGTTTTAATTATCCCTCTTAACCCATTACCACATGATCTTGCATTTTGAGGCAATGAAGTAATGCAGCTACAAACACATGAGAAAAGGATAAATTGTGTTGAACAAGCAATTTTTCTAGGTTAAAAAGATTAGTTTGACACTGTTCATTAAGGAAACAGAAAAGTTTTTTTCTATTTAATTCATTCCCATACAATGAGGCTATTTGATGCTCCTAGAAAAAAAAGCTTTAAAAAACATTTTGGAAAATTAAATTCATCGGCAATGTTTTCTATCCCAAATTGCCAAAAAATGTAAATTTTATCACCTAAAATGTGTTGTCTGCAAGATCACTGAATTTGGACCAGTCTTCAATTTTGTCATCTGGTAATGGGTTAAAACACCAATCCAGATATTTGCTTTTCAAAAAGTTCATCGATTTTGGACTCAGATCAAATGTGGGGTACAGTAATGTCTTTAAGAAATGATTAATGTAATGTCAGTCTAATGAAAGATTTTGCTATTTAACCCATTCCGACACAGTGACGCTTTTGGACGCCACTCAAGAAGAAAGTATGGAAAAAAATGTGTAAAATGAAGAAATTGCTTGTAACAAGCAATTTCTTCATTTTACACAAGGTTTTCTACCCAGAAAGATGAAAAAATCTTTAATTTCGTGAGCTTTAAACTGTCGTCTGCAACTCCTTTCAATTTGGACCAGTCTAAAATTTGGCTGTCTTGTAATAGGTTAATATAATCAAAGTGTATATACAAAGTACTAATATTGACTTCTTCATAACAGTCTTTTGACATGCTCCTGTCATATTTAAGAGATGAAGAGAATATTTTTGTTTTCATGGAGGTATTAACCGAAAAACCTAATCACACTGTATGAATACGCAAAGCGGATTCATACATTGTGTGATTAGGTTATTCGGTTCATACCTCCATGAAAACAAAAAATATTCTCTTCATTTCTTATAATTTAATAGCATCAAGCGACAAAACTAAAAGCTTTATAAATTTTGATACTTTTGTATAGGACTATTTTTTACGGAAGTATACAAAATCGCTGCATGCTCAAAACTGTGAGCATGGAGTTATAAATAATTTTTCTTAACCAAACAGAACGCTCCTTTTTGATAGAGGAAACTAAAAATTAAATTATTTCAAAATCAAACTGTAAAATAATAAATATACCCGACATTGGAATATAAAACATCCATTGATTATACATGTATTGCAGGTTTCAAATATTGGTATGTGAAAGCTGAAGGAGAGTTCAGAGTTGAAACCAAACATGTTGGACGTCATCGAGATCCTAGAATAGCAAAGTATGCAGGTACTTTTGTGGTACACTACAATATTTTTCGATTCTGACACAATATGTTATATCATCCATGTATGAGCCTATTTCAAGCAATTTTGTTAGTGCAATGACACATCTACACAATCCATTTAGAGTATTACATGTTGTCACAAGACGGCTGAGCAGTTGGCTTGGATACGGGTCAATAAAGAGTCAGGATGTGCATTTCCAAATTTTATTTACATAAAACAAATAAATAAATAAATACCAATCGATCTAAGTATAAACAAGTTAACCAAAATGTTCCAAACAATAAAGTCTCTAAAGAATTTCCATAGTCCACAAGCACTATACGATATTTGATGAAGTCTAATGTCCCAAAATGTCTACGTCACTTCGCAAGATTTATAAAATATGAAACCGACAAAATGTTAAATTACTACCAACCAATCATTAACATAAATTTCTAAATTAGACTATTGCCTGACCGCGCCTACTTCACTAGGATAATATGTCTGTCCAGCCGTTTATTGTATGTGTTGTTCCCCGGTCGTCACAACCAAAACGTCCTTCCCCTATGACGCTGACGCGGGCACGAAGTACTACCCAAGTCTCCCGGTCTGGACAACACGTTATAATCTCACACATGGAACTGGTCAGGTCTCAAGTCATCGCATCACACGCGCCTATATACCATCAGTTTGTAATGTAGGTTGTTATAAACAATCAAGCAAGCAACCTATTGAAAGTACAACAACTATTATAGCAACTACCTAATAAGAGCTCTAATGGCTCTACTTCCCACAATGTTTTACAAACATCTCATAGACGATATAATATGCTAGCATCTTTTCCCACAATGTTTCCTCAAACCCAATCTATTACAAACATAGACTAAACAATATGATAACGTCTTTTCCCACAATGTTTTCTCAAACTCAAGCTATTTACAGAACATTGACCAATATAATTCTTTACATCTTTTCTCACAATGTTTTCTCAAACTCAAGCTATTTACAGAACATTGACCAATATAATACTTTACATCTTTTCTCACAATGTTTTCACAAACAACAATTCAAAATACTGAACTGTATTAAGATATAATTATACAGCATTTGACATTATCCAATTATCATTTGAACAATACAACATTAGCATTTGCAAAACATGAACTGCTAAGCAGACGATTAAATACAAATTATCACAATGTTTGTTTCTTTGAAAATAGTTACAAACAAAATAGCTTATTTAACCACGGCTTAAAGATAATCCAACAAAACATTCAACGTTACAGCTCTCCGAAATCCAAACCTAGCCATCTGACATTCCAGAACAATGCAGGAAAATGAGCAATTAACTAAACAGCCATAAGTCATTTTCCAGCGTTGTTTGCGATAATTCAATGTACCAAAAAGCTGCTCGTTTAAGCCACGATATTCTTAAGACATAAAAAACATTTACACAATAAAATCAATGTAAATTAAAAGATATTTACCCCAAGAAGATTCCAACTCTCACAAATCTCAACTTCACTTTCCAGCTACCATGCCAAAAATCGTCTACCCAACGAGTAATTTCAACGCAGGGTTTTTATACAAAACCCTACGAAGAAAACTCACTCAACACGCACGCGTAACCCAAGTACGCTAAAAACACAATGTACAATTAAAACTACTAGCCACCAGAAAATGTGTTACAACAGCCAATTTAAACCCCACGGCATATAAAAAGGGGGCGTAGTCTCGCCTTAACTATGACATTAACCCGATCCTAGAAACTTAATGTGACACATGTACTAAGTACATAATTTTATAATACTCTTAACGGATTGTGTTGATGTGCCATGGCGGTACTTGGTACTCAAATGCTATAGGGAATTTCACTCTAAACATTCTTGTTTTTGCAATAATGTTCACAAATAATATTAGATTTTTGTAAAACTTCATAAGAATAACAAGGAATGTGCCTTTAATATTGGGGTGGTTTGTTGGAAATCATGGGAAAATAGGCCTTGGTGAATTTTGCCTAACCCATTACCACATGACAAAATTTTAGACTTGTCCAAACTGAAAGATATTGCAGTTGAAAAATTCAAGTTGTGACATTTAGAAAATCTTTTCATTTTAGATTGTTAAAAATAAGACATCGAGGAAAATGCCTGTTACAATCTATTTCTTCATTGTCCGCAATGTTTTCCAAAGTTTTTTTCTTTGAGGGAGGTTAGAAAAGCGTGATTGTGTTGGAATGAGTTACAGGTAATATCATTTTGTTTACAGGATAAAGTCTATTATTCTGTAAAGAACCTAAATTAGCTTTAGTTAGGATATTTGTTAAGCCAAAACCAACCAAAATACTTAAAATAAATGTCAAGAGTTCAAATTTTAATTCGGTTCAATTCTACAACTTTTTGATCCATTGATTTTTCCGATATTCACCTATTCCAGGTGGACCAATCCAGTGTTGGATACCAACTTACAGAAGCCATACAAAGGTTCAAGTGATTGATTTGATAGAGAGGGGATGTACTGCCGAGATGCTAGACTTTGTCAGACCACATATTGTCATAACTGACTGGTAGTTACATTATTTTTATGTCCCTACCTTGAAAGATCAGGGGCATATTATTTACCTGTGCTCCTTTGTCCAAAAGTTTTCCTGCAAACTTAACCTATTCCCACACAATGACCTTTTTGGATACCCCTCAAGAAAAACAATTGGGAAAACATTGTGTAAATGAAGAAATTACTTGTAACAAGCAATTTCTTCGTTTCCCACATTGTTTTTACCCAGAAAGTTGAAAATATCTAAGATTTCATGAGTTTTACATAGTATTCTGCAACTTCTTGTGTGATAATTGGTTAAGGTACAATGCTACTATGTACCTCGATGCAGGAAGACTGCATCTAAGAATGGTCATGATTTACCATGTAAAATTTGTACCACTAAACCTGAATTTTTAAGCCCTTGACCTAACAATTGACCTATCACGGCTGTCAATCAAGGAATAAAACCACCAATGAATTAATTTATTCAGCTTATCAACTCCGACATTGGCCACCATTTTTGTTAACCTTTAGTGCTGGTTTGGTGACTTAAATGTTGCGACTACAGCTAATTCAAGCTGAAGTTACGACATATAGGTCACCAACCAACTATTCTACTTTTTTTGTTACATGATACTGGCCATGAATTTTGCAAAATAACACCGTTAAAAATCAAAGTGGAACTTCCTGTCAGATTAATGGGCGGGGTCTAGGGAGTCATTGGGCGGGGTTAGCGATTGGTTAATTTAATTACTTGTTAACCCATTACCAGAACGCAAATAAATTTATTGATTAGTTTTTGGATTTTTTTTATTTCTTGGTAGCAATTTCTTCATTTTCCACAATGTTTTCTAACTCTGTTTTTCTTCGGAGTGTTTGTGTGGGAAATGGATTAAGTTAAAAAGCTCATATTAGACATTTACCCATTCCCACACAAACCTTCCTTTTTATGCCCCTCGAGTAAAAAGATTTGGAAAACATTGTGGAAAATGAAGAAATTAATTATCCATTCAAAAAGGTGAAAAAATTCACAATTCCACCAACTTTAAATTGTCATCTGCAGCTTCTTTTAATTTGGACCAGTTGTGTTGGAATGGGTTAAAATACAATCATGGTCAACTCTTACATGTCCTGTTGTGCTTTTTAGCTCACCTGAGCACATAGTGCTCAAGTGAGCTATTGTGATCCCCTTTTGTCCGGCGTCCGTCTGGCGTGCAACGTCCGTCAACAATTTCTTTAAACGACATCTCCTCCCAAACCACTGGGCCAATTTGAACCAAATTTGGCAGAAATGTTCCTTAGGTGGTCCCCTTCAAAAATAGCTAAAAAAATTGAAATCCATTAAGAAATCTGGTTGCCATGGCAACAAAAGTAAAATTTTAAAATAATCTTTAAAAATCTTCTCCTCCTGACCCAGAAGGCGTAAAGCCTTGATATTTTGCATGAAGCATCAGTATATTGACCTCTTTCAAAATAGCTAAAATCATGATCCTCGGGTCCCCAGGGGCGGAGCCCCAAGGGGGTGGGGTTTATATAGAAATAAAGCACGATTTTTTAAATGACATCTCCTCCCAAACCACTGGGCCAAATTGAACCAAATTTGGCAGAAATGTTGCTTAGGTGGTCCCCTTCTAAAAAGCTAAAAGAATTGAAATCCGTTAAAAACTGTGGTTGCCATGGCAACAAAAGTGAAATTTTAAAATAATCTTTAAAAATCTCCGTTAAAGACTCTGGTTGCCATGGCAACAAAAGTGAAATTTTAAAATAATCTTTAAAAATCTTCTCCTGGCCCAGAAGGCGTAGAGCCTTGATATTTTGCATGAAGCATCAGTATATTGATCTCTTACAAAATAGCTAAAATCATGATCCTCGGGTCCCCAGGGGCGGACCCAGGGGGGGGGGGGGGTATAGGCATGAAGCATCAGCTCACAGTCTTCTTCCTTATTTCTGAAATTATAACCCATGGAAAAAGTTTTTTCCTTCTTTCAAATCAGCACTAAAGCCCTGGAATTTGTAATTTAGACTTTTGGATCCCCAGGCTCATAGTCTTTATATGTAATTGCGGCCCACTTGTTTCATAATCCTAACCTTAACATGAAATTAGACTGTTGAAAGAAAAAGAGACTTTATCTCAGGTGAGCGCCCCAGGGCCAACAGCCCTCTTGTACTAATAATTTAATTTTACTGTTAAACTACATGTATTGAAATAAAAAAAGGGTCAACCCTTTCCTGTTCAATCCCCGGTTTTTACATCCCTGTGTTTTTATACTTGAGAAAATAATGAGGAAAAAGAAGAAATTGCTTTTCTTTTTCAACAATATATTCTACCCTATTGGATGATTAGACTTTAAATTGTCGTCTGCAAAATTTTGTAATTGGACCAGTCTAAAATTATGCAAAACAGGAAGGTGTTGACTCACTTTTCGGTTTGATACTCTCCTGCTTTTAATCATTTTGCTTTACTCAAAATATACTGTGTAAGATGAAATTTTGAGTTCATGTATATGCAAAAAGATTATTAGCTCACCTGAGCACAACATGCTCAATATGAGCTATTGCGTTCAGTAATTGTCTGTTGTCTGTCTGTCTGTCCGTAAACAATTATAAAAAACTCTTCTTCTCCTAAACCATAAGGCCTAGAGCTTTGATATTTTGATCATATCATCACCTATTGTCCCACTACCAAATACTTCAAAATTACTGTATTCTGAAAATAAGCCATTTTCTGCGCGATCCCTGATTTAACAGAGGAAATCTTTGAAAATCTTCTTCTCATAAACCATAAGGCCTAGAGCTTTCATATTTGGTATAGATAATCATCTATCGAAACTCTTCCAAAATACTTCAAAGAATATCCGTATCTTGTAAATTAGCCCTTTTCCCAGCGATCCCTGATTTTACATAGAAATAAAGAAGGAAATCTTTGAAAATCTTCATCTCCCAAACCATATGGCTTAGTTTTAATGTTTGGTATGTATCATTACCTATTTACCCACTACCAAAATATTACGAAGAATTACTGTATCTTGAAAATGAGCCCTTTTCTGTGTGATCCCTTATTTTACAAAGGAATAAAGAAGGAAATCTTTGAAATTCTTCTTCTCCCAAACAATAAGGCCTAGAGCTTTGGTATTGGGTATGTATCAACACCTATTGGCTTTCTACCAAAATACTACAAA
Organism: Fragum fragum; assembly: GCA_946902895.1. Classification (NCBI taxonomy): domain Eukaryota; kingdom Metazoa; phylum Mollusca; class Bivalvia; order Cardiida; family Cardiidae; genus Fragum; species Fragum fragum. Next base: position 43,019,857 of record OX336366.1, on the reverse strand, counting down.
GAATTACCGTATCTTGAAAATGAGCCCTTTTCTGTGCGATCCCTGACTTTTCAAAGGAATAAAGAACAAATCTTTGAAATTCTTCTTCTCCCAAACCATAAGACCTAGAGCTTTGATATTTAGTACAAATCATCAGCTACTGACTCTCAACAAAACACTTCAAAGAATCACTGTATTCTGAAAATTAGCTCTTTTCTGTGCGATCCCTGGTTTTATAAAGGAATAAAGAAGGATATCTTTGAAAATCTTCTTCTCCTAAACCATTAGGCCTAGAGCCTTCATATCAAATTTTGGTATGTATTGATGTCTATTGACCCTCTCTAACAAAATACCTCAAAGAATAACCATATTAGCGCTAAATGGTGGGATCATTAATATACCTATGATTAAAAGAGAAAATCCTTAAACATCTTCTCCAAAATAATTAGACAGAGGGCTTTGCTATTTTGTATAAATCATAAAGCCATGAGCCATCATACTCAGGGGAGCGATTTAGGACCATCCTGGTCCTCTTGTTTTTTATGTACTTGCTTAGCATTAGAGAGAAATGAATAAGCCTTTAACCTTAAAGTATGGATTGTAACCCTTTCCTGCTCAATCCCTGGTTTTTAATGTCTCTGTGATTTTATAATTGAGAAAACATTTTCTAAGAAGAAATAGCTTGTAATAAGCAATCTATTCTTTTTCACAATATTTTCTACCCTACTGAATTAAAATTTTTCAAATTCTAAATAACTTAAGATTTATGTCTGCGAAACCTTTGAATTTGGACAGGTGTAAAATTTTGCAAGACTGGAAAGGGTTAAGGTTGTGAAAAAAATAACACATTAAACCATTCCCAAACAATGACGCTTTTTGATGCCCTTCTAGAAAAACAATGGGAAAAACAATGTGGAAAATCAAGAGGTTGCTTGTAACAAGCAATTTCTTAATTTTCCACAATGTTTTTCTACCAAGAGAGTTGAAAAATATAAAACTTCTGAAACTTTATATTGTCATTTACAACTCCTTTAAATTTGGACCAGTCTAAAATTTTGTTATGTGGTAATGGGTTAAGGATTGATAAGTCTTGTACAAACCATACGCTACCTTTTTTAGGTAACTACTATTTGATAGCATGGTAAGGGTTCCTATTTTATTTGAGAAGGCTGTACAATTATACCTTTCACGGACAGTATATATATTTTGGAAAACAGAGAAACTACGTGTGACAAGCAATTTCAGTTTTATTAGCTTTCTGTAAATCCTAATCCTAGGAAAGGATATGTGCTATATATACTCTAGGAAATCTATTTATAGGTACACTGGACAATACAAGATGATAGTCCAGCTCCTTCATACCTTAAAAGACAGGGAACCATTGTATGAGCACAAACAAAGAGTGAGGAAACCATTATCAGGGAGACTCAATTGTGTATGAAACTTTTTATAACCATTACCCCTCGTCCCTAGAAAAGAAAAACTTTATTTTTGGATTCTGCCTGTCAATCTGTTATTTTTTCTTATCCGCCAATTTACTTTTTACCCTTTCCTACTTATCAAACTTTTAGACCTGTCCAAATTCTAAGGTTTTGCAGAAGATAATTTAAATTGGATTCAATTTGAAAAATAACCATTGAGTAGGGTAGAAATATTGTGGAAAAAGATGAAATTGCTTGTCACAAGCAATTTCTTTTTTGTCTACAATATTTTCCCAGACATAATATCACAGGGACATAAAACAGGGATTGAACAGGAAAGGGTTCAACTACTTGTTAGATTCCATTCAAATTTCACACAAGCATTTTGTATCAAGCAGAGATTTGCACAAGCTTGTTACATTCCCTTCCTATTTCTTGGAGTTATGGCCATTTTCTTAAAATGCTGTCTGCTCCTTTTAACTACAAAATGGGTTTGATTCAAAATTCTAACATGCTCTCAGTATCAACCAAAGATGTCCATATTCTATTTTGGTTACAGTCCTTTTACTTTCTTAAGAGTTATGATCCTAAGGTGATAAATAGGCTACAAGTTGTCAAATTTAACACACTTTTACATGATTAGAATTAGAGTGCTGTGCTGGATTCAGGCTCTTACCCGAAAAGTCTCGGATGGAGCAGAAGGTCAGATACAATATGTCTTATCTCTTGGTTCAAGTGTCCCATTTACAGTAAAACCCCTCCTTAGGACCACCCTGAAAATACGGGTACTCGCTATTACGACCGAAATTTTACAGAACAGAATTTTTTGTTCTTATTTTGATGTCCAGATACCCTCTAAAACAGGCACCTGCTATTCTGAATTACGACCACTTAATTCAGTACCAACTATAGCTGATTCGCTTTTTTTAACCCCACTAAAACGACCAGTAACTTCACACATTGAGACCGACCACCAGAATTTCACACTTGATAAGAGCGACACTAATTGGGTACAAATGCATTGTCAATACAATATCGGATTTTTGTTTTGTGATATCGAACCCTTATTATGATAGGCATTATTTCTATTAAATAGATTAAAGTGGCTGATCACATTAAGAAATTATAAATAGCTTTTATTATTTTTTAATTGTTATTTGAATGCGTCACGGGTTTTGACTCGAGTAATAAAGTCGAAAGTGAAAAAGTATCTGAGAAGTTACGAATAGTTTGTTTACGGTTTTCCAAACAGTTAATTAGCAATCAACTTTTGATTTCAACTTAATTGATGTTTGGTATTTGCATTATAGAAGATAAGATATCAACAGTCTGACACTTTGAGCCTGTACTTACATATTAATAATATGAGGTCAGACTTCTGAATCAGATGTAAATGGAGAAGAGAGAAAGTAGAATTTATCAAAGATTTTAAATTTGAAAATGACATAAGATTCCATTGTAATACATGTTTTTATAGTTTTATATTTGTATGTATAGTATTAATATATTCAAATAACGAAGAAAGAATAAATATGAAATACTTGACAACAAATGACTAAACCTCAGTATTACGACCACCCTGCTATTACGACCACTTTTAGTAAGTACAGCGAGTGGTTGTATTAGAGGGGTTTTACTGTATTTCACTCATTTCTACATGTTTATCTTCTTGCATGATCTTATTGCTATAGGTGCCTACCTTAAGGTCAGATCAGATCAAAATCAGAATTAAACTTTGCCTTTATCTCTTGATCCTATGTTTTGATTATGATATATTTCACACTTAAATATCTTGACAAGAAGAAGTATGCTATGCTTGTTTCAGACTCCTTCTGTAAAGATCAATGTAATAGTAAATTTTGACCAGTCTGAAATTTTATTGTCTGGTAATAGTTTGGGCTAAGTGACCAGACAGCAGAATTATAGACTTGTTCAAGTTAAGGGGTTTTCAGTTTAATTTCACATTCATTCAATACTTTAAGAGATTTTAATAGATCTCAACTGAACCAATTGACATTAATTTTATACTAGCTCTCAAATAATTTGGGCTAATGGGATATAAAGGGCTTCTGTCTTAAGTTTTAATCTGCTACATATTTTGAAATACTGCTTGACCAGTTGTGAAGAAATTTCATGAAAAGCTTCCATATCAATCAAGTAATATTACAATTTGGTTGCATTAAAGTTACTTGACCCTAGTTCTGGTCCTCTGGTTTTATGACACGGGTTATTAATGACTTTCAATGATAGTACAATTTTTATTTGATTTCCTGTTTGATTTTCAAATTTGATTCTCAATTTGATTTCATATTTGATTCTCAATTTGATTTTATGTTTGATTCTCAATTTGATTTTATGTTTGATTCTCAATTTGATTTCATATTTGATCCACAATTTGATTTTATGTTTGATTCTCAATTTCAGATCCAACACACTATTGTAGATTATGCCCAAGGTGTTCGATACATTTCATTCAGACATGGTGGACGACAATATGTCAAGGAGGATAGTTATGGTGATGATTGTACAAAAATAACTTTATCATCAGTGAAATTTGACTTGTCTAATATAGCTGGAAGTTGGGTAATAGATGCTCAGGAAAATATTACTTAGCAGTCAGCTTGAGATAGGAAATTTCTTGATTGAATGGGGTTTATCTACTTTTAACAGTATTTCAGTCATACTGCTGCGACTGGAGCACCTAACCGTGTATTCCTGGTATTTCTCAAACAAGTACTACCACTACATCCTTTCCTAGCCTCCAGCTGCTATCCTACTTAGGTTTGCAATTTTCCACCCATTTGTGTGAGATAAATGTTGGAATGGATATGTGCCGCAGCCCAGGAGGAAATTTCTTGACTTTAGATCATTCCCAAAGTACTGCCAGAGCATGAATATGTAACTGTATTGCATTGCAATTTATTTTGAGATTGAGTGATGCCACTGCAAATTTAATAATTCATTTGCTTTTTAAGAAGCATTTGTACTACACTGTGGCTGATATGTCTTGTGCCAGGATCATTGGCTTGGATGGGATTCAAGACTCTGTTTTGTGTTTGTGACTGTTCCTCCATCAAACTTTGTCCAGATGCTACCTTCTACAATAATGGATGGATTTCAAAATTAAAAGGCTCTGTTGCCCTCAATCAAGTGTTGATGTGTTACATAAAACAAATGTTCACTTTAGTTTAAGATCACACCTGAATGTCACATTTTTGGCCTGATCAAACCTCCTACATTTTTTGATGAATTGGCACAAACGGTCTCCATACTGAACCAATGTGCCATTTGAAATATTTATTTAGGTAGGTTTAAGAGCAAGGTCACAGTTGAATAGAAACAAGGAATTTGAACAAAACTTAGAATTGATCTATAACTCAGAATTGGGGACACACCCAGAATCTTTAAACGATCAGAAAAGTCTGTAAATTCGGTAAAGAGTTATATTTTCTCATTCAAACACCAATACTGATTTTATAGACGCAAAGGGCTGAACCTGTATAATGTTACATTCTGGTCGCCAGTCTATCTGTTAGCAAATTTTGTATTCGCAACTCCTCCTACATTCTCAATAGGAATGAAGTGATATTTGCCACAATGATTCTCTATGATGTCTAGTTGTGCACAAGACCTTTGAAATTCAAATCACTCTTGTCTTTCTTGAATTATCTGCCCTTTAATTGAAGTAAATATCACTTTATTTTATGTGTGCGTAACTCTTCCTACGGTATCAATTGGAACGAACTGTAACTTGCTACAATGTATCTCTATAATGTCCTTAGAAATTTAAACCACTCAAGTCATTCTGGAATGATCTTGAATTATCTGGCCTTGAATTGAAAAAAATCAAAGGACTGAAGGTCCTGAAAATCTCCATGTTTTGAAAGTTTAAACCGCTCATTACTTGTAAATCCTCAGATATGGATAACATCTACCTTACAACCTGTTAAAAGACAGAAAATTCGAAGACTGGTCCAAACTGAAAGAAGTCAAGACAATTGTATTTTTTTCAAAGGGAAAATAATTGTCATCTAGGGTAAAAAACACTGTGAAAAAAGAATAAATTGCTTGTACAGGTAATTTCTCATTTTCTCACGTTTTCCTTAAAAAATTTTCTTCAAGATGTAAAAAAGCGTGATTTTGTGGGAATAGGTTTAGTGTTGAGTCTTTTCAGTTCTTTGAAATTTAAATGTGAGTGTACTATAGCAATAAATATTTTGAAGCATTAGTTTTGTATACAAACCTCAGATGAAAAAGTCACTAAATATCAATGAAAATGAATTTAGAAAACCATCCTTGATTTGAGTGTTTATAATTCCATTTTTGACCTATTACCAGATGGCCAAATTTTAGACTGGTCCAAATTAAAAGGAGGTGCAGAAGACAATTCAAAGTATTTTTTTTCAACTTTCTTGGTAAAAAACATTGTGAAAAATTTTTCATTTTTAACATTTGTTTACCCATATTGTTTTTGGAAGGGGCATCAAAAAGTGAGGCTAAAGTTACCACGGTAAAATTTCAACCCACACAGAGTTTAATGTAAGAATGAAAAACATCTAACGCAGTAAACATAATATTTTTACAAATGGAAAGTTGATCGGGGCTAATTACATGTCTTTGATTATAAATTAATATGCACGATTAGGGCAAGAGGGACGAAGGCAAGATATGACTCATTGGAAGCTGTTGCTTGATATAGGGTACTTTCATGTGAGTGTTCTGAATTTGGCAAAATTATCAAAAATTGATGACTGAATGGACAGAAAGAAAGCAGATATATAGATATATTGGACCTTATTAATCATTTATAGTCATATCATATTGTTAAGAAAAAATATGGTCTTTGTTTTGTACCGAAAAAATAATTACCTATTCTAGAGTTACAATGTTAAAACGGTCAAGTTAGACGAAGTTGCTGTATAAAACGGATAAACAAAGCTGTCAGTTTTAAGCACGATTGGAATGTTTTGTTTAACAAATTAATTGGTCATTCATAGGATCATATTTGCACTGTCTGCAAACAGTTTGCTCGTGCTCTGACTTTGTGTCTATATATATTTACCTCTGAATTCTACCCAAAGAATGCAACGTCTGCATATCGCTTTTGAGAGGTGTACATAATCATATAAACCTGGTAAACGACGCATATTTACATAACGAAATTGATCTGTGAAGTAGAATACTCGCATCACATGTGAGAGCCTCCTAGTTCGAACCTGGCTACATGCTCTATTTCCCCTCCCTTCTCTCTCCCTCTCTAGCTCCACTGGCTGAAAGCCAACGGGCTTTTGTCATGATGTGGTGTCAATCCGTACGTCTACTTTTACTTTAAAAAACCTTCTTATTAGGAAATACTGAACAGAAGTCAACAAAAATTCACAGGATCCTTGGGTGGCCTTTAATGGATTCCTTCAAAGCATTCTGATCCGGTGAAAAATTTGTAACGATATATACCTGAAAATATAACGTTACAATACCTCAAAAGTGAGAAGAAAATTTTTGTGGGCAGGTTTTGTCCCCTAGCACATAAATTGGCAGATTCGCATAATCGGGAGTAGATTTGGGTAGAAAGTGATACCTCTGATAATCCAATCACCAATCTTTTTCTGCCCAGCTTATATATCTCGTGTATACATCTTAGGCTTTCAATGCTTTGATTGGAACTGCAAGAGTAATTCTTTTTCAAAGTGTGTCAAGACATAAAATATGTGTTAACTAATTTGTGCTAACTATACATTGATAAGAGACCTTAACAGATGACCTGAACCTTACCCCAAATATGAGTAATGTTTCTTGAATTGAGTTTGAATAACAGAATAGTGTTATGTTTTTGGTGTAAAGCTTACTGCTGGCAGACAGACTGATATCGGAAACACCAATCTTACAGATAAATTGTTAACATACTATTGGAAAAGGCAAGTATACTAATGGATTTTATATTGTGACTGTAGCATTTAATTTCTGAATTCAGAAATAAGCCATTTTGACACAACCTTAATGGAACTGCTATAGAAATTCATGTGGCAGGAAAAAGTTATCGGGGAAATATCCCAGTGAGTTTATATATAGAGTATCATCCAATTTAGTACAAGGGTCATGGAATAAAGGCTTTGGATTGAAGGACAGATTGAAAATTTCACAGCGCAGCAACTACAATGTATATTCTCCCTCCCCAAATAATTTGGGTAGCATAATAAGAATTGTAAAGTGAACTGGCTTGAAGAACAGGAAAATATGTTAAAAAATTAGGTTTACCTGCATGTCCTTTATTTCTAGGGGTTTGAGCAAAGTTAGCATAGTTACATGTATAGTCTTCAAGAAAAAGAAAGATAGTTAATTTCAGGGTCAAAAATATACAAAATGTGAAGTGCAAAACATAAATCCCTTTTTTGCAGAGCATTCCCTCAAGGGAGGTATTGATCTTTCAGAAATCTAGACGAGATAAATTTGCCAATTGTCCCCTGTCAAATGAACATTAACCCTTAAATGTGAGTCGGATATTGTCTTCATTGTAATCTGATGGGCTTAAAGCGGCTTTTTGTGATTATATAGGAAATTTTCAGCAGAATTCTATATTATTTCTAGAAATCACATTAGGTTTTCAACATTGCATATTTGCATATGACCCAAAGTCAGAATAAGATAACAAAGAACCAAGGGGGATCAACCAACGTCTTGAATTGTCGCATCAAATGTTTAGCCCAAAAAATAATTAGTGCCATCATGTTTCATTAATATTGATATTGTCAAGAACATTTTTGTTTTCTATTTTGAACAATGCCTTTTAATGAGATAAAAATAAATGAATACTGTATCTTATTTCGAGAAGATAAAGTTACTTCCCTTATAAAGGATTTGAATAGTTGCTTTTTTTTCATTTTTTAAGTATCTGAAAAAACCTTCAAGTAAAGAATTTTCCAAGACTTTACCCAGTGACCTACTTTTTGACCTGATAATTTTTATTTACATCATCAATATACTCATTTTTACAAGGAAATCGTCAATACGGGTATTTTTTTTACAATGAATTATTTACAATGAGGACCCAAGAGCTGAACAAGATTTTTCCAAGTGGCTTAGTATTTGATCTACAAAACCAACTTTTGATAGGGTTCAAAGTCTATTCAAGGTAAACTATATGAGCAGATGTTGAAAATTTGATCAAAATTGATGTCTGTAGATTGTTAACACAATTCAAAAAGATGGACATTTATGTATCCTTGGAGCCTACCGTAAGGGTTACTCAGTTGAACTAAAAGTCTCTAGTCAATCCCTAAGGAATGGAGATCGTGCGGGCAACATTCACTGCAGGCAAGGGCTCTGCAGACTCTCAGAATTTGGGGAGAAGTAATGTGCCACAGAAATAATTGTTTCTTCAGGTTTGATATAAAGAAAATTTGTCAAATGCCGATGGTATACATTGGCTTTGAACCATTCAATCAGCAGAGATGCGAATAAGGCAAGCATGTTGCTCATTGATATACACTTAATTTATGATCAAAGGGCTTCCAATCAGCAGTTACTGTCCCCTAATTTTTTAGCGTCCAGGCAAAATGCGATTATCGCCAATCATAACGAGGAAACATCTCGTATTTTCGAGGCGACTTCGATTTCACTTTGTTCAGAAACTCGGGCGAAGTTTTATGAAATCTGGCAACTTCTTCGCCTAAGTCGCCCACTCTGCAGGTCTTGCAGGCCCAAACGTGACTGTCAATCAAGGAATCAACCAACAAATCAAATCATTTATTTCACCCAGACCGTAGCTTTCAACTCCATCATTGGTCTCTATCTTTGTTAACCTTTTTTGTTGGTTTGGCGACTTAAATGTCATAACTACAGCTTATTTTTGCTGTAGTAACGATGTTTAGATTGCCAACCAACCATTTTACTCTTTTGTTACATGCTACGGGCTATGATTTTTGCAAAATTACGTCAATAAAAATCGAAGCGGAACTTCCTTTTGGAGTTAATGGACTTGGCCTTGGGAGTCAGTGGACAGGCCAGCAATGGGTCAATTTTGTAAAAATGAATCCAATGATGCCTATTGAGCTCCGACAGGAATTCCCACTTAGACCTGAGCTATTTTGTCAATTTTATGGTCAATGACTTGTATCTAAAAAATGAAATGGATGTTTGGTGACCCAAAGCTTAAACAATCTGTAGTTTTGATATTTAAGTTGCAAACCAACAGGAACACTTCACATGTCAGGTCAAAGTCCAATTCTGGTCTAAATAGATCATTTGATTGGTTGATTGATAAATTGATTGACAGCTTTGATCTGTCAATTAAAATGATGCCCATCAATTGTAATCGATAATTGAATATTCTTGTAGCACTCTTTAAAAACTTTTATAATAAGGTCTTCTGCCAGGTACACCTTATTTTACAAAGTTACATAGAAGGAAATATTTAAAAATCATGTAACAAATCTTAAGGCTCATGTAGTGTTTGTTGTTGCATCATCTGCTGAGATCTCTCTCTCTACTAAAGTTGATTAGCCCTTATCTGTCTATCCGCCCATCCCTGTTTCCATTTGTCTACAACCGTAAGGCCAAATTGGATGATATTTCATATGAATTCCTTATGATATATTGAGCTGATACATTGTCCAAGTTTTTAAGCTCCACTGGCTGAAGCCAGCAAGCTATTGTCATGGCGTTGTGCCCATCCTTTCATAAACTTTTACTTTGAAAATCTTCTCCTCAGAAACTACAGAACAGAATTCAACAAAATTTCACAGAAATGATCCTTGGGTGACCCTTTATCAGATTCCTTCAAAGAATTTTGATTGGATGAAGAACATGGCTTGAATTGGCCGTGCTAAATCGCATAAATGGTGAAACCATCAAAATCTTCTTCTCAGAAACAAATTGCTGGATTTCAACCAAAATTTACAGGGATGATCATTGGTCGACCCTTTATCAGATTCCTTCAAAGAATTAAGATCGGAAGAAAAACATGGCTTTAATGGGCGGGGCTTATTTCCATATATTGTGAAACCTTCAAAAATCTTCTTCTCAGAAACCAATTGATGGATTTCAACCAAAATTTACAGGAATGACCATTGGGTGACCCTTTATCAGATTCCTTCAAAGAATTTTGATAGGACAGAAAACATGGCTTTAATTGGAGGGGCTAATTTCCATAAAGAGTGAAAGCCAATTCATGAATTAAAACAAAATTCTATAGGACCGCTTATTGGGTGACTCTTTATCAGATTCTTTTAAAGAATTAAGCTCAGATGAAAGACATGGCTTAAATGAGCAGGGCTTATTTCCATATAAGGCAAAATCTTTAAAAATCTTCTTCCAAGAAACCAATGGCTGAATTTCAACCAAATTTCAAACATGGCTTTAATTGGAGCGGCTAATTTCCATATAGAGTGACTGCTTTGAAAATCTTCTTATCAGGTACCATTTGATGAATTTCAATGAATCCTTGTCCCCATATATGGTATATAGTGAAATTTTGAAAATCTTATTCTTGCAAACTGCAGGATGGTTTTCAACCTAACTTCTCAGGAACGATAAGTAAGTTCAGGCCGGTGGCACTAATCAGGCACTCAAGCACCTCTAGTTTTAATAGCAACAAGATCTCGGTTACAGTTCAAGGTCAAACATTAAAATTGAGATTTTCCAAAGCATAGCTCCTTCAGTTATAGATGGATTTCTAAATAACTTGAAACAATTATTCTCTATCATTAGTAGATGTGCCATTTGAAAGAAATATTAGGAAAGCTCCAGGGTTAATGTCACAGCTAAAGGTCAAACATTAAAATTAAGCATTCCAAAGCACAGCTCCTTCATTTATAAATTGATTTTGAAATAACTTTGCATAATTGTTCTCTATCATGGGTAGATGTGTCATTTGAAACTAATTTTCTGATAGCTCAAAGGTCACGGTCACAGCTCCAGGTTGAACATGAAATTAAGCATGTCCATAGCATAGCTCATTCAATTATTGATAAATTTGGGAATAAATTTGCGCAATTGTTCTCTTTCATGAGTAGATGTACCATTTTAATGAATTATTTTGAAAGCTGCAAGGTAAAGGTCACAGCTCAAGGTCAAAGATTAAAATCAAGTATGTCTGGAGTATAGCTCCTAAAATGGTGGTTGGATTTATAATAACTTTGCACAATTATTCTCATTTATGAGTAGATGTGCCATTTGAAACAAATTTTCATATAGATCCAAGGACAAGGTCACAGTTCAAGGTCAAACATTAAAATTATGCATGTCTGGAGAAAGGCAAGCATATAGACACCATTTTGTCCATCTGTCTCAACCCTGTTACCCATATATTTTATACTTTTTATGACAAGGCCATATTCAGGGAATATAATCTGTCTCCGACAGCTCTTGTTAAGTAGAACTAAGAAGGAAATCTGAGAGATTTCATATTACATGTATGTATGTGGCAACACCTCCTTTAACCCTTTCCCATACAATGACCTATTTTGACGTACCCCAGAAAAATAGCTTTTGGTAAACATTGTAGAAAATGAAAAAAAATTGCAAGCAATTTCTTCATTATCAACAATGTTTTTTACCAAGGAAATTGAAAAAATCCAAAATTTCATCAACTAAAATTTGTTGTCTGCAACATCTTTCATTTTGGACCAGTCCAAAATTTTGTTGTCTGGTAATGGGTAGCTACAGTAATGTACCTAAGGTTCTACTACTTCTCTGTCCAAGCACAATCTTCATCACAATATTCATATTGCTCTCTTTATCACTATTTGTGATTGTTATTTGCCTTTGTTAGCAATTTAGGACTGTCCTCTTGTTCACATTGCTTTCACCTCTCTTCTTCAGGGTTTTAAAACAAGTTTGTTTTTTTTTTGTGGCAAATGGTTAACTTGCAACCATGTTTGAAACCTGCATCTAGATATAAGGAAAATAAAGTAGATAAACAGAAGAGCTGCTCTTCTTAGCCTCATTAAATATATAAGGCAGAGTGAGAAATTGCTGTTCTTAAGATCATAAAGAATATACTATGCAAAGGTGGGAATTAACTTTTTTGAGCTCATACAATAAAGAAGGCAAGGGAAAAATTCATCTTTTTGAAGTCATGAAAATGTTTTTGGCAAAGGTAAAAACTACTCTTCTTGAACTCATGAAAGTACATGTATATCTGGCAAAGTAAGAAATTTATTTTTTTGACCTAGGCAAAGGGCAAAATTACTATTCTTGAGCCCATGAGAATAAACGTGGCAAAGGATGAAATAACTCTTTTGGAGCTCATAAAAATATACTAGCCAAAGAGAAAAATAATATTTAAAGTTCATGGAGTTCATGGAAAAATACCAGGTAAAGGAAGAAACTGCTCTCCGTAAGCTTATGAAATATACTTGACAAAGGGAGAAAATGCTCTCATTGAGCTGATGCAATATGCTAGGCAAAGGGAGATGTAGCTCTACTTCAACTCATGAAAATATTGTAGAAAAAGAAAAAAGAGTACACAAGGGCTTGAGACACTCTTCTGGCTATCAAGTTTTCTGTTAAGGCAACCAGATATTTAAGGAAAGTAATTGCTTAAAGAAAATGCATACAATTAAAATAGTAATTATGGACTTAATCCCCTTCATTATTTTGAGCAACAATCCTTAAGGCCACTTTTCCCGTGTTTCATGACAGATCCACTCCATTTCCAATGTGACCCTACAATCATAGAGTTCTCATAAGGCCCCCTTTCCCATGATACTTTATTGACCTTACCCATTTTAAGAAAGAATCAATCCTTAGGATTATACAATCATTATGTGAAAACTTAAAGAGGTTTCAATAAAACTTTTTACTTTATTTTGCAATAGAATTTGTATAAGGTCCCTTTTCCCATTACTCTTGACTGATCAGACCTAATTTCAAAAAGATGATGGTACAATCATTCTATGAAAGTTTAGGATGAAATATTGGGACTTAATTGTGTTAATTAGAATATTCAAATTAAATTCTCATATGGCCCCTTTTTACGATACTTGATGGATTTCACCTAATTCTGAAAAGAACCATCCTTTGAATGTACACTCAATCAGTGAAAGTTTGAAGTCAATCCAATGAAATCTTGGGACATCGTTGTGTTAACTAGAATATGTAATTGAATTGAGAGAATTCATGATGGAAAAATCCTAATGATGGTACAACTATTCTGTGAACGATTGAAGAGAATCTGATGAAAACTGTTTACTTTATTGTGACACAAGATTAACAAGAGCTGGTCACAGTCATGTGACAAATGCCCCCAAAGGACAGGGTCAAGCATGTGGCACTTTGATTTGTTTTGTAAACACAACCACATGCATTTGTGATCTATACGTCTGGGTTTTTAATAAATGAAATTTTAATACATATAATAATTTCTATAAATACAGAATGAAATCGAGAAATGCATTATGGACAGATTTTTTCCGACGTCAAAAGTAGGTCAAAGGTCAAGGTCACTGGGTCAAGGTCATGTAAAGTGGTCCACCCAATAAAGTATCTGTCCAAATATGGAAGCAATCCATTGAAGAATAAGCATTCTGAAGTATTGCATGGCAATACCAAGTCCCCTACAGGTTTTATATATATCCCTAGAGCGGTATATTTTCTGGGCGGTAAAGGGATTACTACCCACCAAAATATTATAGTTGTATCAGATTTTATGAGCAATTCTTAAACACACACACATACACACAAACATAAAAAATAGGCGTCTCTTTTTGTTGTTAGCTAAATTATACTTCATAAAGTCATCTATTCAAAGAGAATTAAGACCCTTAAGCCCAAGTAAACTTTGAACAAAAGCTTTCAAAAATCTGTCTGGGATTGTGAATGCTTTTCAGTTATCTATATAGACTCGCATAACAAAAACCACCTTCATATCACAAAGGGTTTAGAAAAATCCGGAAAACTGAAATTTCCTTGTAATTTTTCAAGTCCGGCATTCACATCTTCCTCAAAAATCAATGGACCTAAACCAAACTAAAACTCGTTCTGTAACTCATTAATGTGGACTCTCATACCAAAAATAGGCTCAATATCTATGAAGGTTTAGGAAAAAGGTCCGGAAACTGAAATTTCTTGGTAATTTCTAAGTCCAGCATCCGTATCTTCCACAAAAATCAATGGACCGGAACCAAACTCAAACTTGTTCTGTAACTAATTGATACAGATTTACATACCAAAAATCAGCTCAATATCTCTTAGGGTTTAGAAAAAAAGTCTGGAAAACTGAAATTTCCTGGTAATTTTCTAAGTCCAGCATCCGTTTCTTCCTTACAAATCAATGGACCGAAACCAAACTCGAACTTGTTCTGTAACTCATTAATGTGGACTCACATACCAAAAATCAGCTCTATATCTCTCAGGGTTTAGAAAAAAAGTCCAGAAAACTGAAATTTCTTGGTAATTTCTAAGTCCAGCATCTGTATCTTCCACAAAAATTGATGGACCAGAACCAAACTCAAACTTGTTCTGTAACTCATTGATGTGGACTCACATACCAAACATCAGCTCAATATCTCCCAGGGTTAAGAAAAAAAGTCTGGAAAACTGATATGTCTGGACTGACAGACGGACGGATGGACGGAGCCCAAACCTTTAGTCCCCCTCGGCTTATGCCGGTAGGAGACTAATAAGAGAGTAAATACAATTTTACCATTTCGGACACAATTTAACCATTCTGGACACCCATTTGACCCCAGATTGTGACCTTGACCTTTGAGATAGGAACCTGGATCTTTTTTGCGTCACGTCGTCTGAAGGTGTCGAACATTTGTATGACAGAAATTTGTACCTGGGTGCATGATTAAAGATGTTAAAGAGCTGACACGGCAAAAAGTGCCGATTTTTGACCTTTGACCCAAGATTGTGACCTTGACCTTTGAGATAGGAGCCTGGGTCTTTTTCCCGACATGTCGTCTTAAAGTGGTTAACATTTGTATGAAAGAAATTTGTACTTGCATGCATGATTATAGAAGTTACAGAGCGGACACGGAAAAAGGTCCCCATTTTTCACCTTTGACCCCAGATTATGACCTTGACCTTTGAGATAGGAACCAGGGTCTTTTTCACAACATGTCCTCTGAAGATGGTGAACATTTGTATGAAAGAAATTTGTACCTACGTGCATGATTATAGAAATTACTGAGCAGACACGGCAAAAAGTCCCCATTTTTCACCTTTGACCCCAGATTGTGACCTTGACCTTTGAGATAGGAACCTGGGTCTTTTTTGCAACACGTCGTCTGAAGATGATGAACATTCGTATGAAAGAAATTTGTACCTGCGTGCATGATTTTAGAAGTTACAGAGCGGACATTGCAAAAATCCCCATTTTTCACCTTTGACCCCAGATTGTGACTTTGATCTTTAAGATAGGACCCTGGGTCTTTTTAGCTACACATCGTCTTACAGCCGTAAACATTTGTGCAAAGTTATATTGAAATCCACTATTGCATGTAGAAGTAACCAAAATGACACAAAAGCCGGAACAGACGGACAGACTGACTGACGGACAGGCAGAGTTTGATTACTATATGTCTCCCTTTGGGGGCGTAAAAATGTAATTTTCATAAGCCCCCCCTTTCCAGTGAAACTTGACGGATCAGACATTTTCAAAGAGAACAATCTTTATGATGGTACAATCATTGTCTGAAAGTTTGAAGTGAATCCAGGAAAACTGTAGACTCTAAAGTGTTAAAAAGAATTTTTTAAATAAATTTCCTGTGTTTCTTAAGGATTGGGCCTAATTTTGACAGGAATGACCCTGATAATGGCACATTCATTCTGTAAAAGTTTGAAGGGAATCTGATGAACGCTGTGGACTGCAGAGTGTTAACAAAATACAAAATGTATTTTAATCAAACCTTCATAAGAACTCTTGTCCTGTGTTCTCTGACGGGTATGACCTTATTTCAAAAGGAATGATCCATATGATGGTACAGTTATTCTGTGAAAGTTTGAACAGAATTATTTAGAAACTGAACACTGTAGAGAATTAACTAGGATTTTTAATTGATTTTTTTTATATAAAATTTTCATGAGAACCCTTTTCCATTGAAATTTGACAGATCAGACCCAATTTCAAAATAAAACATCCACAGCAAGATTTTAGACTGGTCCAAATTGAAAAGAGTTGCAGACAATAACTCAAAGTTTATGAAATTTTAGATTATTTCAAATTTCTTGATAGAAAACATTGTGTAAAATGAAGAAAGAAATTGCTTTTTTCAAGCAATTTCTTCATTTCACACAAGTTTTCTCAATTGTTTTTCTTGAGAGGTGTTCAAAAGCGTCACTGTGTGGGAATGGGTTTATCAAATTTTCACAAGGCCATTCTATCTGTGTTTCGTGACCGATCTGACCAAATTTCGAAAGGAACAATCCTTATGACTGTGAAATCATACTGTGACAGTTTGAAGGAATTTATTGAAAACTGTTGACTCCAGATTGTTAACCAGGATTTTTAATAGACTTTGAATTAAATTTTCATAAGGCCCCTTTTCCTGTGCTTTTTAACGTATAGGACCCTCTTTCAAAGGGAATTCCTTATGATGGTACAATCATTTTGTGAAAGTTTGAAGAGAATTTGTTGAGAACAGTGTACTCTAGTGTGTTAACAAAAATATTTTAATTAAATCTTTATAAGGCCCTTTTCCTGTGTTTTTTACGTATCAGACCCACTTTCAAAAGGAACAATCCTTATGATGGTACAATAATTCTGTGAAAGTTTGAGGAAAATCCAATGAATACAGTGCACTCCAGAGTGTTAACAAGGATTTTTTAATACTAGATGGTTGTCCCAGGACAACTGCTGTCGAGCCCGCAAAGTTTTGTAGGTATCATTTAGTGTTTGACCTTGAGCTTTGACCTTGAGCTATCCAAAAATTCTTTCAAATGGCACATCTACTCATGATGGAAAACAATTGTGCCAATTTATTTAGAAATACATCAATAATTGTAGGAGAAATGCTCCAGACAAGCACCATTTTAGTGTTTGACCTTGAGCTGTGACCTTGAACTTGAAGCTATCCAAATTCTTCAAAATGGCACATCTACTCATGATGAAGAATAATTGTGCCAAGTTATTTTGAAATCCATCCATAAATGTAGGAGTAATTCGGACTGATGCACATACACAGTCTTGTCATAGTGACAACTATGTCTCACTCTCCACAAGCAGGCTAGACTAAATTTCTTCATAAGACCCCTTTTCCTGTGTTCCTTGAAGGATCTGACCAACTTTCGAAAGGAACAATCTGTATGACAGAATAATTCTGGAAAGTCTGATATGAATCCGATGAAAATTGTGGTCTCTAGAATGTTGAAAGTTTTTAATTTTTTCATAAAGCCTCCTTTCCTGTGTTTCTTGACAGAACAAATTTCAAAAGGTGTTCAAAAGCATCACTGTGTGGGAATGGGTTTATTAAATTTTCACAAGGCCATTCTATCTGTGTTTCTTGATGGATCTGACTAAATTTCGAAAGGAACAATCCTTCTAAAGGTACAATCATTCTGTGAAAGTTTGAAGAAAACCATGCTTGCTGTGTGTTAAAGAGGATTTATATAGATTTTTAGCACAACTATTTGAAGAATAGGGAGGCTTTCCTGGTCATCCAGTGTGGGTGTCGGCATAATGCTTTGGTCAAACCTTACATGATAGTGTCATATCTCAGTACATGTATCTTCTAATTTTATTGGTCTGGAACTTTGCAAATGCTTTTGTGACAATAATATCAGCCTCTAGACACAGATTCAATACTTTGACATTCATTTTAGTGGAAGTTTAACCCTTTTCTTGGTTAAACCTTACATGTGACTGTCATATATCTTTAATAACACTTTTTCTATTATCTGTACAAGTAATAAAGGAAGTAAATACCTTTTTGAACAAATTTTTGAGTAAAGATCTTGATTTTAAGTTTATTTGTACATACAGACCATTTACACATGCAGGAAAATTAAAGAGAGAGTTATTTGCTATGAAAGATAGGGGTCTATACTTAAATATGGGAGGAACAAATAGATTAAAACAGTTCTTTCTAAATGTCATAACACATTTATAAAGCACTGAATTGATCGATACCCTGATAGCTATAGAAATTATGATATTAAATTGTTCTGCTTATAGACTGAATGTAGCATTTACAACACATGCTGGTCTACGAACCATAAGCAATTTTAATGTTATCTGCTGTCTTGATTTTTGCATGGATTAATAACATGGTTTAATGCAGGAATGTTGGTTGGAAAATCTTTCATATGGAATTTCTATAGCTTGCTTGATTTGCCTTGCTTATTTTTGTTTTATTTCTATGTTCCTTTGCATTGTTTTTGTGCATTTGGGGCTGGATGGGTTGGCGTAGTTTTAAAATACATGGATCAAATTTTTCGAAATGCAATTTGATGCTTATAAGGATTAATTTGAAATACTCTATATTGAAAAGTGTTGTTTGTGTGCGTTTGTTAGTCACTAGCTTATGATACCAAAATAGGGAACACTTAATGAATTTGAAGAGTAATTTCATAGTTAAATGGAAACTTGGATAAAACAATAATTGGGGGGCTTTCCCGGTCATCCAGGTGTGGGTGTTGGCATAATGCTTTGGTCAGACGTTATATGATAGTGTCATATCTAAGTATCTACTAATATAATTGCTCAGGAACTTTACAAATGCTTTTGTGACAATAATATCAGCCTCTAGACACAGATTCAAAACTCTGACATTCATTTTAGTGGAAGTTTAACCCTTTTCTTGGTTAAACCTTACTTGTGACTGTAACATATCTTTAATAACTGTCTTTTGAAACTTGCTTTGAAACTTGCTCATGTTTTCTTGATCATCATATCATCTACCAGACAAAAATTCATAAAAATTATCTTTAATAACTCTCTTTCTACCAATGCTATTGCTTTGAAACTTTGCACATGTTTTTGTGACAGTAATATTAGCAACTATACACAGATTCATTACTCTGACATTCATGTCAGTGGAATTTAACCCATTTCGACTTAAAAATTCTTGGTTAAACTATACATGCAACTGCTCGGCTGCAGGTGCTGGATAATGCAAAACTTCTAAGTAAAAAGGGGGGCATAACTCTTACAATAATGATTTAGTTATCCCCTTTGATAGTCTAGATAGCTCTTGTGGTGGTCAATACACTTGCCAAGTTTCATGAGGATATCTTAAATAACAACAGAGATAAGACCAAGGTTAAAGTTTTTCAAGCCAACTCGGACGCACACGACACCAAGGTAATGGCAATACCTCAGGTTTCGTCCAAAAACAGCCGAGCTAACTAGGATTTTTAATTGATTTTTTAATTAAATGATCCTAATGCCCTTTTTCCTGTGTTTCTTGACGGATCAGACCCAATTTCAAAAGGAACCATACTTCTGTGAAAGTTTGAAAGAAATCCAATGAAAACTGTGCACTGTGTTAACAAGGAAAAGTTAATGGACAAATGACTTGAGGGAAGGATGGGTGCCGGACAGGAAAATGCAATGGCTATAGCTCTTCTGGCCTTTGGCCAGTAGAGCTAAAAAATCATCTTGTGTATCACTTTTACCTTTTTCTGCCATATTTGCAGCAGAGTTCAACTTCCCTGACAGCTTTCATTTATCTGTTTATTAAAACCTTGTTTGAAGTAGTACCATAATTTTACTCTGATTTAAGCAGTAATAAGTGATAAGTGAATTTAACATACGTTCGCCTGTACACAAACAGCTCTGCTCACCCTTTCCTGTACAACCACTGGTCTTTACGTCCTTGTTATTTTATACTGAGAAACAACTGTGGGAAAAGAAGAAATTTCTTCTTTTTCCACAATATTTTCAACCCTACTGAATGGTTATTAATCAAATTAAATCCTCAATAAATTTCTGTCTGCAAAACCTTCCCTTTGGGAAGATCTAAAAAAAAATTAAAACAGGAAAGGGTTAATTAGTTGTTTCAGTCAAAAAGATATGAAAGCTGCTGGTCTTCCTAGATAGGTCTCCCACTCCAGTACTGATCCAGCTCTGTAACTTCTCATGGTATCTTTCTGACCTAGAAAAAAAAACAACAACTTAAAATAATTGAGCCACTGACATTTCCAAAAATTCCACAAGTGTGCCATGCAGACTAGCTTATGCATCAACACAGCCTGATCCGAGTCTTCACTATACCCAGTATGGATAGATACTGACTTTGTTTCTTTGGATTTTTAGCGAATTCCTAGTGTATAGTGGGGTTGTCAAGGCTACTCAATATCTGTGCTTAACACATATCGATGGTTCAGTGTGAAACAGTTGTAACTGCCTATATGTTTATAGACAGTTACAACTGTTTTGCACTGAACCATTGATTATGAAAGTGTTGGAAATGTCACAGGATCACATAATATAAATGTTTCTGTTATGTTTTTTAGGTAGATTATCAAGAATCCAGATGGATCATCACTTGACAATTTCACCGAAAAAAAAAACAACAGTGAAATATCAAAATGATAAAATCACTGTTATATTAGATTTAGCCCTCCTTTCGTCCATGTTTTGTTACTTGAATTCATCTCAGCATAACCAAGACATGTAATTGACCAATCTAGAAATAATCCCACCAATCAAATCATTTATTCAGCTAAGACCTAAGCATTTCAACTCCGACATTGGCCACCATTTTTGTTAAACTTTATTGTTGGTTTGGCGACTTAAACTTCGTAACTACAGCTTATTCAAGCTGTAGTTACAGCGTTTAGATCACAAACCAACCAATTTCATTTTTTGTTACATGCTTCTGGCCATAAATTGCACACACTAATTTATTGAAAGTGCATGCATTAAATTCATCTGGGCTATCTGTATCATTTACATGTGAACTCATTCTTTATACTAAGACTACTTAACCCTTTCCTGTTTTCTTAAGTTTTAGACCGGTCCAAATTAAAAGGGGTTACAGACAAGAATGAAAATTGGATGCAATGTGAAATGTGGTAGGAAATGTTGTGGAAAAAGGAGAATTTGCTTGTCACAAGCAATTTCTTCTTTTTCCACAATGTTTTCTCAAGTATAAAATCTCAGTATTGTAAAATCCCTGGTTTGAAAAGGAAAGGGTTAGAGTGGACTTTTTACCAAAACAGTACACCATAAATTTGAGCTACACTGGTACCAGAGAAAATAACAATTCTGTGAAAATGAAAGCTAAACATCTTCATTCAAATGTTGTTCCCTTTGTTTAATGTTTTTGTTGTTGCTTTTTAATTACTTTTCTGTAGACAAACCGCTCTGAGTCAGGAGATGCAACAGCACAAAATAAGTCATCTACATGTATATTCCTATGAAATATCATGAAAAGCTATGCTGAATGTTTATCAAGTCTTAACCCAAGTCAAATAGGAAAGAGTTACTATTGAGGGTTGTCAGATGAACATAAACTCTGCCATTGACTCAACAGACATTTGACTTTTTTTAACCCTTGTCATGCTGAATTACCACAGAATTGCTTTAAAATCAAAGAGCTGACATCACTGAAAGGTCTTAGTGATGTTCAATATTTCTTTTGAAAATTGATTATTGAGACAATTCAGGCTTAAAAGGGATAAACAAGAGGTGTAGACCAAGATCAGACTGCACTTATGTGCAGGCCGATCTTTGTCTATACCTCCTGCCAAAGCAGGAATATTCCAGGTTCAGCATAGCAGGAGTTAAGAAATGAAATTGATATCTTCATAAAAATGATAATAATGACATTGGTCAAAAGAATTGACCAAAAGGACCATCTTTGGGTTCCTAAATAGGGAGCTGGGGACTATACAGAAAGCGTCAAAATGCACTAATCCTACTAGATCACCCTGCAAAGTTTCAAACCAATTTTCTGCTTGAATATCACATTTAACCCATCACCATAAAACAAAATTTTAGACTGATCCATAGAAGGTGTAGACAACAATTTTTAATGGATATAAGTTTAAAATCTTTGTCTTTTGGGTAAAAAACATTGTGGATAATGAAAGTTTTCCAAAGCTTTATTCTTGTGTGGTGTTGAAAAGCGAGATTGAGTTAGAATGGTTTAAAGTGAAAAAAAAGATTAGATAGTTAGTAAATGTAGGCTGATATTTGTTTAAACTGGTAACCCACATGCAAATATTCCAGGATCCTTAGGACAAGGTTTAATCTATGACTAGCTGAAAATATTTTAGACTGGTCAAAATTGAAAGAATTTGCATTTGCAAGTACCAAATAGGAGAATAAACATTCCTAGTGAGGATTACATTGCTTGTTTCAAACAATTTCTCCTTTTTTTCTAAAAATGGTTTCCTATACTAAGGAATTACTGCTGTTTTACAAACAATGTCACTCACTAGCAAAGATGTTGGTTTTCTAGATAGTATTCCAACACATTTTGAGGCCTTTCAAGTAAAAAGCTTTTGAAAACATTTTGGAAAATGAAAAAATTGCTTGTTAAAAGCAATTTCTTATTTATCTACAATGTTTTCTCTCTGAAAAGACAAAGATTTGTAATATTTCGTCAACTAGAAATTGTCATCTGCAATTTCTACCCATAACCCATTACTAGACGACAAAATTTGAGATGGGTCCTAAATAAAGTTGCAAAGGACATTTAAAATTCCACTAAAATTGAAAATTAGCACCAAGCATTGTGAGAAATAGCGAGAAAAAGAAATTGCTTGTTACAAACAATTTCTTCTTATCCTAAAAGTTTTCCATGATCAAATTTCTTCAGTGCATCAAAAAGCCTCATTGTGTGGAAATGAATTAACCAGTATTTTAACTAGTGATTTACTTATAACAAGAAGTTTTCACAATTTCCACATTGCTTTCCAAATTAAGATTTTTCTTGAGGGGTGTAAAAATTGGGAATTGGTTAAGGTGATTATAATACCAGAACTCTGATTCTAAACAGCTGGTTAAAAAAAACGAAAAGCAGAGTTCTCTAGAGCTATATTACAAAGTTCTGAAAACTCAAACTAGTTACCACTATTACTTATTACCAGAAGACATTTTGTCTTGGAGAAATGATCAGGCAGGTAGTCCTGACATAAATCAGGATGCCTATGATTATTTTAAAATCAATCCCTAGTATGATACTTGCAAATATTTTGAGAACTAAAGAAGGAAATTCAAGTTTAATCCATTAAGACAGGGCAAATATCAGACTGGCCCAATTTGAAAGAAGTTGCAGACAACAATTAAAAGTTGATAAAGTTTTGGATTTTTTAAACTTTCTTGGTAGAAAACATTGTGGAAAATGAAGAAATAGCTTTTAACAAGCAATTTTTTCATTTTTCCATATCTTTTACAAAGTTTTTTTCCTTGGGGGCGTTAGAAAGCATCACTGAGTGGGAATTAGTTAAAAAACAATAAATTTGAATAGTGTTAGAAAAAGTCTTTTTGACTTTAACAACACAAAACTAGGATTATCCCAAAGGAGACTTATACCTCCAGCCAGCATTTTATAAGTCAAGTTGACCTATGTGCCCCAAAAACAATAGATCCTTGGATCATTGGGCAACAATTTGATGAAATTTCATGGTTGTAGGTCAACTAGTTCTACAGTTGAAGTGTTCAAAACAAACAAGAGGACAATGATGATCCTATATCACTGGCCTTGGTATGATAGTTCAAGACTTTATGATAAATACCAAATATCAAAGCTCTTCTCCTAGTGATTTTGGAGAAGAAGATCCCATTTCAAATTTTGTCTTCTAGAAGAAGATTTTTAAAGATGTTCTCATTTAATCCTATGTAAATCCAAGATACCACAACATAGTGTTAATTTTCAGAGTCGAGTCATTCTTTGAAGTATATTTGGTAGTGTGTCAATAAGCAATATACACCAAATAACAAGGCTCTAGGCCTTACAGTTTGGGAGAAGAAAGTTTCCTCTTTTATTCCTATGAAAATCTGAGATCACACAACATAGGGCTAATTTGGGGAGAAGATCAACAGGTGATGATATATACCAAAATAACAAGGCTCTATCACTCACGGTTTTGGGAGATGATTTACAAGCATTTCCTTCTTTATTTTTTGGGAAAATCAGGGATTGTTCAGAAAAAGGGTACTTTCTTGAAGTATTTTCGAAGAGGGGCAATAAGCATTGATACATACAAAATATCAAAGTTCTAGGCCTTATGGTTTGGGAGAAGAAGATTTTAAAAGATTTCTTTCTTTATTCCTTTGTAAAATCAGGGATCGCACAGAAAGGGCCAATGCTCAGAGTACAGTATTTCTTTGAAGTATTTTGGAAGAGGGTCAATAGACGATGATATGTACAAAATATCAAAGCTCTAGGCCTTATGGTTTGAGAGGAGATTTTTTTAAAGTTTTTTCATTTTGTTGCCATGGAAAACAGACATCATCTTAGATTTCAATTCTTTCAAGTAATTTGAAAGAGATGATTTTTTTTGTAATTGTGTATTAATGAATGGAAAGATGGATGCCCGATGGTGACCGATCATAATAGTTCACCTATGTGCTCATGTGAGCTAAAGAGGCTATGGCTTGGCAGACAAACATGGTGAAACCAATATACTCCCACTACTTCATAGGTGGGGGTATAATAATCTGGTATTTCATTTAAAGCAAGAAGAAAGTGTATGGAGGTGATGTGCATTTGGTTGGAGCCCAAATATGGTCCTCAAAAACCATTTCAATTAATCAACCCATTACAACACAACAACATTTGGACTCATCCAAGTTGAACAAAGTTACAGATGATGACATCAAGAAGGTGGAATTTAGAAAATCTTTGCAAATAAGGGTAGAAAACATTGTGGTCAATGAAGAAATTGCTTGTAATAAGCAATTTCTTCATCATCCACAATGTTTTCCAAAGCTTTAATCTTGAGGAGCATCAAAAAGCATCATTGTGTGGCAATAGGTCATGCAAACAACAACAGTTAACAATAGTTAATGACAGTATGATGTAATTTCAATTTAATGTTTTCATCTACTTAGCTGTTTTCACATCTTCTTGGACCAATGTCTAAATCTTGGAGAGAAAAAAAGTCATTGTTTTCATTGTTTTTAAATTTATTACATAAACAGTTGTTTACATTACAAATAAAAAATAATAAAGAAGAACATTCACAGCAGAGAAAGTTACACACACATCTAAAGATCTTGACTATTAATTCTTGATGGTTAGAAGCAATGAACATGCTTAGGGTGACATGATGGATGCAGGGTTATTTCAATATATACAAAACAACAATACCTCAAAAGGATTAACTCATTGCTAGACAAAAAAGAAATTGAAAGATTTTGCAGACATTTTGAAATGAAAACATCCACAGGTAGAAAATGTTGAAGAGAAAGATAGATTGCCGGTGATAAATCTATTTTCTTTCCCTACAAAATTAGCCTACGATTTACTTCCTGAAGGGTTGTGAAATGCCATGTTATATGATTACCAAGTTAAAGATTATTTTCAACTATAGAGGAGTACCATTGTGTACAAAACAATGTATTTATCATTGATTTTCATAATCCAGAGATATTCTATAAGAGAAAAACATTGAAGGAAGAAACTGCTTGTCACATGTCTTTTTTCCCCCCATCATTTTATATATTCTGAAGGATTCTTTTTGTTCAAGCCGCCGTCATAGTGCGGTGGAAAGCGCATGACTCCTAATCCTCAAAATAGGGATGTTATTGGTTCTGTCCGCAGCAGCACATATCCTTTCCGACATTTGCTCTCACCAATGGGTGGACAATCGTAAACCTAAGTGGGATAGCAGCTGGAGGCTAGGAAAAGATGTAGTGGTAGTACTGGTAAGAGAAATACCAGGAATCCATTGTTAGGTGCTCCAGCCGCCGCAATATGACTGAAATACTGTTAAACCCCATTCAATCAATCAATCTTTTTATATTTAAATTGTTTCTACAAATTTTTACCTAAATAATAAAGAAATAGACAAAAAACCTGTGGAAAATGTTGTTACAAAAAAAGAAATTGCTTATAATAAGCATTATTTTGTTGGCACTTGTTTTTCAATTTTAATACACTTATCTCTGCAATTCTTTCGATTTTGTATGTCCTGTATTTTGTCTGTGAAGTAAGTATTAAGTTAATTATTGTGGGCAATTGATACAAATGTATTTGAATACAATTGACAATTGTATGATCTAATTGATGCATTCGTATTTGTAATGTGATGCATGAAAAATGAACTGAAACATATTTCTTTCATGATGGAATTAGACACAAGCAACAAATCAAAGCTGATATTACTGCAAAAGCAAAATAAATGGAAATCATATATACTATTTGCTAAAATATAGAGGTCCTTGTTAAAATTTAATGCTATTTCCATGAAGCACAATTGATGGATTGCTGCTGCTAATCAAAGCCAATCAAAGAAACAATTAACCAATCAAATCATTCATTTAGACCAGAGGTAAACTTTGAACTCTGACATTGGCCAATACATATTTGAAGCATTTTTGTTTGTTTGGCGACTTAAACATCGTAACCACAGCTTGTAGTTACAACATCTAGGCTGCCAACAAACAATTTTACTTTTTTGTTACATGTAACTGACCATAAGTTTTTCAAATAACACTGTGGGCATGCCCAGGGATCGATTATTTCCTATATATCTGAAAGTAGAAAGAAAACATTATTCTAAATAAAGGCATCACTGGTCCTCTAAACTTAAATCTTGACTTGGTGAAAAATGTTCAAAAGACTAATTCAAAACATCAGCAGTTGACTTCCAAAATTAACTTTACCAAATACAATGTAAGAAACATATATCAGAATTGGTATGGCTTTAAATCATTGGAGACCCTCTGTTTTACTCAACATTAACAAATGTTGTATAAATGTTCATATTTATTGGTAAATCTGACCTATATTTTAAGAAAATTGATGTAATTTTCCCCAGTACCAGATGACAAAATTTTAGACTTTCTTAACAAGAAGAAGTTGCTGACAAAGGATACCGAGGTGATGACAATTTTTCCACGACTGCCAAGCCAAGGTTAAGCACTATATACCCTAGAAAAATTGTAATTGCTGGTTACAATGTGCCTCACCCACCATGTTTTCCTCAATAGCTTTCTTTCATCTTTTGTCTCAGAGGACTTTCGATGGTTGGTATAAACAAGTTCTGGTATATACTTCAATTCTGAAGACTTTAATACTCACCTTTATATCACTTCACTGCTGAACACCCTCTCATTTATTTTTCTGATGAATTTTGTTTACTGCAAAATAAGCTTGAATAAGCTGTAGTTATGATGTTTTAAGTTGATAAACCAAGCATCACATAAATGTTGACCAATGTGGGAGTTCAAAGTTCATTCCAGTTCAGAATGTATGATTTAACTGGTCTTTCAATTTATTTATTGACAGCCACGATCCACCTCTTATGAATTATCCCAATATCATCAGCACTACCTTGCATCATAACTTAGCAAAAAATTTGGTTAGTTTGTATCTGTATCATATAAAACTAAAACTGTTCTGAATCTATGTACATGATGGGATAAAAGTGAATCTGTTGTATGTGTGCCTAATTTTCAGAAAAAAGTCAATGGTATTAAACCTGTCCTGAAATTGGAACCTCCATTCTCTAATTAAGCCATCATCTTCACAGATCTTCATAGTAGTGCGCATCTTGTAATTATTGTTTGACAATCATATTGCCATAACACCATGGTAAGGCTAAATTGTGTTCCTTGACCTCAACAATAGTTCACAGCAGAAAGCAGACAGATGTCAATATCAGGCACAATTTTCATTTCGGATTGTGATACTCATATCTTCCATTGTATTGGAGTTTTCCCAGCCTTTTAGTGATAGCACAAAACAGCAGAGCAATTCTTAGCCTTTTTAAAACACTACCTTTATAATCAATTTGTACTTCTTTGCAAAGCATAAGCTTTTGCACTTTCATTTAGCAATGCCAACTTGGAGCACTTGGAACAATATTTCACTTCGAAAGTACAGTACACCCACTGCGAATCTTTGATGTATTGCGCTTTATGTGCAAATGAAAATATTTTTCAGCAAATTTTCATCATGAAAATTCCTACATTTGGAATACATGTATGTCTTTTTCATGTTAAACTCTCATGCACAAATAACCCATCTTCCTCCTTAACGTTCTTATTCTTTGCTTGCCAGACTATCAGTTCTGCTTTGAGGATTTTTTCTGATTTGGAAATTCTGGCATCCTTCATGCATGAAAAAAATGTGTATGGCATAGTTAGTAAAACAAGAGGGCCATTGACCCTAGAGAGCTCACCTGAGTCAATGCCAGCAGAAGTTAAAAAGACCAAGTGAACCCAAAAGTGACCTGCTATCAAATCTTATCTGAGAAATCCTGAACAACAATTCTTACAAAGTTTTATGGTATTTCTTGACAGAAAAGTAGCATGTAAATTGCAAAGAAGATTTCTTTAGATTAGACAGATTAGACCTAGTGACCTAAGTTTTGACTCCAAGTAATCCAATATCGAAACTGATAGAGATTTTTGTGGAGACAGACATGCTGAACAAATGTCAAGTCAAATGAGCCAAATATGCAGCCTTTAGAGAGCATACAAGGTTTTTTTCAAAAAATGACCTTAAGTTTTTGATCAAATCAATCAAGCAAAAGATGAGGCATCTAGAGTGCATAAGAGGTATTTCTGATTTGATCTAGTGACCTAGTTGTTGACACAAAGTGACCCGAATTAAAACATGATTGAGATGCTTACCAAATATCTAACCAATTAAGCCAAAAATGTGGTAAACAA
The DNA here is from genome assembly GCA_946902895.1 of Fragum fragum. Classification (NCBI taxonomy): domain Eukaryota; kingdom Metazoa; phylum Mollusca; class Bivalvia; order Cardiida; family Cardiidae; genus Fragum; species Fragum fragum. The sequence continues at coordinate 42,990,721 of OX336366.1, read as the reverse complement.
GGTATTTCTATGATTTGAGCTACTGACATAGTTTCAGACCCAATGTGATCCTAAGTCAAACTTTGACGAGATACCATGGAAAACCTTTGTCATTGATATTTGCATGGACTGAAAAAGTGTCCTTTGAGGTGACAGTTGGTGACAAAGCTCTCGATAGTTGCTGAAACAAGAGGCCCACTGGGCCTTAACGGTCACCTGAGTAAAAGAGCATCAAGACAAGTGATTTAGGGTTTATTAGAAAAAGATTTTTTAAGAAGTACTAAAATTTACCCCTTTCTGCCCCCAACTGGGGCCCCTTTTACCCCAAGCCCCCCAACCTCTTTTCACAAACTGGAATAGGCATCCCCCGATGATGCTTCTGACCAAGTTTGGTTGAAATCATCTCAGTAGTTCTTGAGAAGAAGATGAAAATGTTTAAAAGTTACCAAAAATGACCCCTTTTTGGTCCCCATTTTAGCCCCCCCTGACCTCCAGCCTTTTAATTTTCACAAATCTGTATAATCAGTACCCAATGATGCTTTTCACCAAGTTAGTTTGAAATTGGCTAAGTACTTCATCAGAAGAAGATGAAAATGTGAATTTTTTAACATGATGAACTTTGACCTCTGGGTGTGGCCCCATACATGACCCCAGGGACATGAATTTCACAATTTATAATATACCTGTCCTAGTTGTCATGCACACAGAATATTTAAGCTCTGGCATTAACGGTTTATTAGAAGAAGATTTTTAAAGAAGTACCAAAAATTACCCCTTTTTGCCCCCTATTTGGGCCCCTTTGACCCCAAGAACCCTTATTTTCACAAACTTGAATTGGCATCCCCCAATAATGCTTTCTACCAAGTTTGGTTCAAATCCCCCCAGTAGTTCTTGAGAAGAAGATGAAATATTTAAAAGTTACCAAAAATTACCCCCTTTTGGTCCCCATTTTAGGGCCCCCTGACCCCCCAGCTTTTTAATTTTCACAAATCCGAATAACCATTACCAAATGATTCTTTTCACCAAGTTTGTTTGAAATTGGCTTTGTACTTCATCATCAGAAGATGAAAATGTAAATATTTTAACATGATGAACTTTGACCTCTGGGTGTGGCCCCATACATGACCCCAGGGGCATGAATTTCACAATTTATAATATACCTGTCCTAGTTGTCATGCACACAGAATATTTAAGCTCTGGCATAAACGGTTTATTAGAAGAAGATTTTTAAAGAAGAACCAAAAATTACCCCTTTTTGCCCCCGATTGGGGCCCCTGTGACCTCCAGAACCCCTATTTTCACAAACTTGAATTGGCATCCCCCAATAATGCTTTCTACCAAGTTTGGTTGAAATCGCCCAGTAGTTCTTGAGAAGAAGATGAAAATGTTTAAAAGTTAACGGACGACTGACGACGCATGACGACGGACAAACGATGATTGCAATAGGTCACCATGACCATTCGGTCAGGTGACCTAAAAATGCAACGACAATATACAACTATACTGATCAATGTCTGAAAATTAACTTGTGGACCTAAATTTGGTAAGCTCCCCTAACTGAACTTCACACCATATTTCAAGTCACTGCTATTGACTGAGAAAATACTAAATATGTTGGTGACAAACAGATACCACCATTCAAATAAATGTCCAAAAATAAACAGGAAGTAGCTAAACTAAGTCATAATACAGGAAGTAGGTAACTCTTGGACCTTAATTCCGTAAATGCTATGTAGGATACCTAGCTGAACCTCAAATCTAAGATTGAAGTCAATGCTGTAAACAGTTGCTGAGAAAAATGCTACGAAAATATACCATTACACTATTTGATGTTGGAAAGTTGTAAAATATGAAGTAAATAATTTTGCGGGCCTAAATTTGGTAAGAGCCATGTAAGACCCCTTAAGCTGAACCTCCACAACAAATTTCAAGTCAATGGTTTTAATAGTTGCTGAAAAGAATTCAATGAAGAATATTGTTTACATTAATTGACTGAAAATAATCTAAGAATATTGTTTGTATTAATTGACTGAAAATAAACTAAGTCTTAAAACAGGAAGTAGATAACTTTCGAACCTCTTTTCCCTAAGACCATGCACGAAACATAGTTGTAGCTCTATACAAAGTTTGCACGCAAAAGCCCTTAACTGTCACACAAAGATATGATCATTTGTGTATGGACATTATAACTTGGTGCACAAATAAATTTTCTCATATTCCGGAAATTATTTATTGTGCAAAAGCTAGTTTGTGAGAGATTTGTGCAGACTTCAGATTGTTTGCCTAATTTAGCCCAAGCATGAAACATTGAAGATTAGCAGATGGTATACTGTAAATTTCAATCTTGTTATCTACATTGATATAAAGCGATGACAGTGGTTTATAATATTCTTCATATTTGAAACAGTCTAGAGCAATAAGTATATTTTGAATGATTAGTACAAGACTGTTGTAAGTTCCTACATGAACAGCCCTTTCTCGTTTTTCAAAATTTGAAACTGGTCCAATATGAAAAAGGTTGGAGACAACAATCAAAAGTGGGTGTAATTCAAAAAGTAACCAACCTGCAGATTAGAAAATATTGCGGTAAAAAGAAGAAATAGCTCTTTACAAGCAATTTTTTTTCCACAATATTTTCTCAAGTATAAAATCACAGGGATATAAAAGCAAGGGATCTTACAGGAAAGGATTAAAGAAACTTACTACAATGTTGCACTAGGCTATCAATATAGGCACTTGCTACAGTGTTACACTAAGTCCTCAATATAGGCATTTGCCACAGTATTGCTTTAAAACATCTATTCGAGATTGCCATCTGTATGTCAGTTCAATAGGACAATTATTGTCTATTTACTATACATCTGTTGCTATCCTTGCAGTGCATTTTGATCAACATGATATCTAGACGATTGTTCCAAAATTCCCTTGTCTAGTCATGTAGTTCTCAGCATAAACTCAAAGAATAGTTTGTCACATGTCTCACCTTTGTTTGTTTTTCAGAGGCTTCCACCATCATAGTCTCATTATCCTTGGATTGTGTCATAGGCTGCACCTATCACTAATATAACTATGCTGTACTCAGTCTGGCCAGTAATTAGGAATGTTTGTGTAAAACAATTGCAAAATTGTAAGTTCACTTAATCCTGCACATTCCCATTTTTTCATCAAAAGCACCATAAACTGTGAAGGTTTCTGTGTGTTTTTCATTCTAGAGCTCTTTTAGTCCAGGGAAATCCAGCTCAGTCTGTAGTATTTATTACTGAAAAGGCTGAATGTTTCAATGATAAAATTTGAATAAACTTGCATTCAATAACCAATCTGGCAAGGTAATTGACATATTGAAAGTAATGCTTAAATTGTGATCAAATAGGAAACTTGGAATGGTTAGAATTGAAAATATCAAAAAAAGGTATTTACAGTTAGAGTAATTTGAATCCCAGTCTCTCAGACAACAGTCATATCGAGCATACCATATGTTTGACCTTGCCCTGTGACTTAGAGGTTCCATTAATCCATTTTTAGACAACAAAATTGTTGACTGGTCCAAATTCAAAGAAGTTGAATACAACATTTTTTAGTTCATGAAATTCTAAAAATCGTTGTCTTTTGGGGTTTAAAACATTGTGGATAATGAAGATTATACTTGTTTAGTTTTAAATTTTGATGTCTGGCAATGTGTTAAGAAATTAGGCTTGATACTATTTGCAGTTCCAAGATGGTCCATTTTTTAAATTGCAAGTCACATAATCTATCAATAAAGCATAATCAATTGATTAAACTAACTAATCTTTTAAACTAACATAACAGAAATGCTTACAAGAATTAAATCATCAAAGATTTCAACATCATCAAATAACAGTACAAGGTAATCATATTTAATTATCTAAACCCAACCAAATCTAGGTGGCCCAATAATTACTTCACCTATTCCCTTATAACAGCTAAATTAGCAAAGATAAAAAATTGTATGTAAGTAAGGATACAGTGTATATTTCCATGTAAAAGACGAAAGAAAAGTTTTTGTTTTCAGTGTGGTATGTAACACTGTATGAAGCCAAGAAGTGTGTTTAGTTTTAAGTTTTATTCCTACAATAAAATACAAAAAGTATACCATTTATTACTTAATTGTTGTTTTGCTCAATCTGAATTATTCAAGTTTTAGCAGAAAGTATAGACAAAGATCAGACTGCACATGAAAGCAGTGTTACCTTAGTGTACACCTCCTGTCTGTCCTTATTTATGACATTAATTTCCAAAAGAAGTATTGACGATCTAACAATAAGTACTACCATTGCTTTAAGACCTTTGACTTTAATGCAATTCTGAAGTTTTATTCGGCATGACAAGGGTTCATATTCAATATTATCAAGGCATAAGGTCATAAAAAGAAATCAAGTAGGTAAGCACTTTACCAGTTATATGAAGGGTTTTATGGAATTTCTTTGCAAGTAAGGAATTGTTGGTACTTTTTTCTTTTTTTTTTCATGGAGGTATGAAGCAAATGTTCAGCTATTCATATGCAGTTTTTTGATAGACCCAATTAATAATAATGGAATGTTATAAGATTAATCCTTGTATGGATAATCCAGGAATAAATGTCAACTGATTTGCTGCTTGCAGTAACAGCTCCCTCCTCCCCCGATTATTATCATTATTGTGGTATTAAGCCTCTTTGTACCATAACCTTTTCATAACATACATTACATAGTCACTTTTTACCATAAATAGTCAGAACTCTAAATTAGAAAGACTTCAAATTTCAGGATTCAAAGCTCTAGGCCTTATAGTTTGGGAAAAGAAGATTTTTAAGTTTTCCTTCTTTATTTCCATGTAAAATCAGGAAACGCACAGAAAAGGACTAATTTCAGAATACAGTAATTCTTTGATTGTTTGTTTGAATGGAGTTTTATGCCGCTTTCAACAATCTTTCAACAGTAATTCTTTGAAGCGCTTTGGTATAGGGTCAATAGATAATGATTTGTACCAAATATCAAAGCTCTAGGCCCTATGGCTTGGGAGGAGAAGATTTTTAAAATTTTCCTTCTTTATTTTTATGTAAAATCAGGGATAGCACAGATAAGAGGCTAATTTTCAGAAAACTGTAATTCTTTGAGGTATTTTGGTAGAGGGTCAATAGATGATGATTTTTAGTCTCTCTCTCTCTCTCTTTATTTCTTTCTCTCTTTCTTTCTCTGTCTCTCTCTCAGCACATATTTGGCAAAAACAAGTGACATCGATACTCCCTCACATTGCTTTTTGTTTCATATATTACCCAATGTTGTACTTGTAAATGTACCTTGGAGAATTAAAGGTTATGTTATGTTATGTCAAAGCTCTAGGCCTTATGGCTTGGGAGGAGAAGATTTTTTAAGTTTTTTCACTCCGTTGCCATGGCAACCAGAGTTCTTCATGGATTTCAATTCTTGAAGTATTTTGAAAGAGCATGACCTAAGGATCATTGTTGAAATTCCATGGTTAGTTAAGGAAAACATTTTTTTGTAATTGTGAACAGACGGACGATGACCAATCACAATAGCTCACCCAGAGCACTTTGTGCTCAGGTGGGCTAAAGTACAAAATTCTTTACCCTTGTCATGCTGAACCTGAAATATTCCTGTTTTTGTAGGAGGTACAAAAAAAAGTCAGCCTGCACATAATGTCTGATCATAATGTTACATCACTTGTTTGTCCTTTCAAGCTGTCATACATGGAATTATTTTCAAAAGAAATATTGATCCTCAACTAGAGTTTTTATCCCTTTGTACTTGGGGGAATTGAATAAATATTTATTCACATTAATGCACTTAATATAATTCTGAAATATTCAATCATTTAACTTGTTTAGGGAATAGGTAACTCACTCATAAAATAGGGTACATAAGACCCAATTTTTAAAAACAACTTTCTGTTCCTGTAAAAAGTTATAACATTGTCCATCCAGTTCATATTGAAAAGTTGCTTTTGATTGGTTGGTCATAGTATTTCATTACAAATATTCTAAATGCAATGCACACAACTTTTTTTTTCTTCATTTGAGTACAATATTTTCATGTAAAGAACATTTCCAAGCAATCCCACATTTTTACACTGAAAAAAGCTTGGGAAAACATTGTGGAAAATGAAGAAATTATTTTTAATAAGCAATATCTTCATTTCCTATGATGTTTTCTACCCTAAAAGACAAAGATTTTTAAAATCTCAACAAACTGATTTTGTTGTCTGCAACTTATTACAATTCAGACCAGTCAAAAGTTTTGTCATGTGGTAGTAGTTTAAATGAAACTACATGGTTGTCCCAGGACAACTGCTGTCGAGCCCGCAAAGTTTTGTAGGCATCATGCTGCGGCCAAGCACAATTTCAGTGTTTGACCTTGAACTTAAAGCTATCCAAAAAATTCTTTCAAATGGCACATCCACTCATGATGGAGAATAATTGTGCCAATTTAATCTAGAAATCCATCCATAATTGTAGGAGAATGCTCTTGACAATCACAATTTTACTGTTTGAGCTTGAGCTGTGACCTTGACATTAGAACTATCCCAAAAATTCCCATGAATAATTGTGCCGAATTATTTTGAAATCAATCCATAAATGTAGGAGTAATTGTCCGCCCGGACAAATTGGGCGGACAGACGGACTAACAGACTAACGCTCATACACCAACTTGTCATTAAGTGACACCTATGTCTCGCTCACCTCAAGTGGGCTCGACAAAAAGCAATAGACACATATAAGGTCAATAAGGCTGAAGTCAAATAATTGTCACATACCAATACATTTTTATCATGGTCATCCTGAACCCAGAATATTCCAGTTTGGCAGGAGGTAAAGACAAAGATCAGCCTGCACATACATGCAGTCTGATCTTAGCCTACACCACCTGTTAGCCCCCTTTCAAACCAAAATTGTTCGTGAGACTTATTGAACCACAACCAATGCCTCCAGTGATTTCAGCACTTTGATCTTAATGCAATTCTTAAAAGGATTTTATTCAGCATGAAATGGGTTAAAATGTCTCTGTGCTGAGATCGTTTAAAACTACAGCCCAAGGGAGACAAACAGGTGTTTTGTAACTTTTATAGTCAATTTAGTTTCTAATCAATTGAAAATATGGAACACTTTGCATGTTTCTGTTGAAAACACAGACTTACACACAGATTTCCAAAGTTTTCTTAAAGAATAATTACTGACATCTTCTATTCTGACATAATTATGTTTAAGTTAGGATAATGATACAAGTGGGCCTGACCATACTTTATACATATATACGCCCTGTACTTTGGGATCCTAAAGTTTTAATGAGGAATTCCAAGGCTTTAGGACTAATATGGAAGGAGGAGAATACTTTTCATCCCTCTGGATCCATGGGTAATAATTTTTGAAATATGAAAGAAGTCAATGAACTGATGCATCATGCTAAATATCAAGGTTGAAGGCCAAGTGAGTCAGGACTGGAGAAGATTTTTAAAGATTTAGCTATCATTGCCATGGCAACCAGAGTTCTGCCACAAGATTTCTATCAATTTATCTACGGTGAAAGAGGACCTTCTAATAAACATTTCTGATAAATTAGGTTGAAATTGGTCTATTATGTTGGGAAGAGATGTCATTCAAAAATCCTTCATTTGAATATAGCCCCCACCCCCCCTATAGCTCTGCCCCCTTTGAGCCCAAGGGTAATAAATTTAGCAATTTTAAAAGAGGTTCCTATGCTGAAGATTCATGCAAAATATCAAGGCTCTATGCCTTCTGGGTCAGGAGAAGAAGATTTTTAAAGAGATGTCATTAAAAAAAATCCCTCCTTATTTCTTTCCATATAAACCTCTACCTCCCTGGGGACCCAAGGGTAAAAATTTTAAGTAATTTTGAAAGATGTCATTATACTGATGTTTCTGGGAAAATATCAAAGCTCTACGCCTTCTGGGTTAGGAGGAGATTTTTAAAGATTATTTAAAGTTTCACTTTTGATACCATGGCAACTAGAGTTTTCAATGGATTTAAATTCTTTTAGCCATATTTATAGAGGGTCACATTAGGAACATTTCTTCCAAATTTGATTCAAATTGGCCCAGTTGTTTGACGACGCACAACTAAAGACAGATGGATGCCAGACAGCACTTCATGCTTAGGTTAGCTAAATAAAATATACTTTAGAAACATGGCATAGTGTACTTTTCTTAGTAAAGGCACAGGAGCTGTGTAGATTACCTAGACAGTAAGTTTTTACTTTCATACCCAATACAATAAATCTTGTATTAAGCAACCACTAATGGGACAATGAAAAAGTGGTTTCTTAAAAAAATGGCCACTTTAAACACATTTCTGTGAAGTATATAAAGGATTGATTAGATTGCACACCTAAGCGATAACAGACTCTCACTAAATCCTATGTTGTTGTAACTCATTAGTTCGTTTTGACTGAGATGATTTTAATGGGTTCTAACAGCATTGGATTTATTTATGATTTGCTTTTAGCAAATACGACCACTTCTAATGTCAGCTTTTGATTTTAAAAGGGGATTTTGATTGTGGTGGCTTAATGCAAGTGGAGGCTTAATAGAGGTGGTCACTTGCACAAGATTGACTGTATTTGGTGCAAATTCAACCTTTACCTTGCCATGCTGAACAAAATTTCTATAGAATTGAAATTCAAAAGGCTGAAATCACTTCTTGTGAGTGAATACTTTATCTTATAAATAACTCTGCTTAAAAGGGACAAACAGGTCATACAGACTAAGATCAGACTGCACATATGCTTAGGTTGATCTTTTTCTACACCTCATGTCAAAACAGTAATATTCAAGGTTCACTTTGACAAGCGTTGAGAACACACATTTTCCCCCAACACATTATTCCTATTCCTCAAATAACCATTGACCCATTCACACATGACAAATTTTTGATTGGTCCAAATTCAAAGAATGCAGATGAAATCTTCAAATTTGAAAGAATTCCAAGTATTGTGGGGTAAAATACAAGGTTGAAAATGAAGAAATTGCTTGTAACAAGAAATTTCTTCATTTTCAATCTGGTTTTCCCAAGTCTTTTATTGAGGGGCGTAAAAAAAAGTGGGAATGTGTGTGTGAATGGGTTGAATTGATAGTTTTGACTGTGGGCATTGCCTTAAAGAATAGATCATTTGTGTACTAAAATAGTTTAACCGAGTAGCTCATTTGACTATCTTCATATTTGAATTTCCATGGTTACATAGTAAATATTTCCTGATTTTTTTAATTATCTGTAAATTCCATATTCAACATGATAAAGAACAATCAATATAGGTGCTAGCAAAAAATAAGACAAATGGATGTAGTCTTAAGATGCATTGTAAACCAGTTGTAAATCTTTAACACTCGTATGAAGCAACTCAAACAGCAAATAGGTTATTTTATATTATAATAGCAAGTTTAACCCATTCCAACACAAGCCCCCCTTTTTACGCCCCTCAAGAAAAAAACTTTGGAAAACATTGTGGAAAATGAAGAAATTGCTTGTTACAAGCAATTTCTTCATTATCCACAATGTTTTTCACCCAAAATGACGGAAAAAATTAATATTCGAACAACTTGAAATTGCCGTCTGCATCTTCTTTTAATTTGGACCAGTCTAAAATTTTGTTGAGTGGGAATGGGTTAAAGAGCCTTGAGGATAGCTAAACCATTTGCAACACAATCCTATTTTTAAGACCCTCAAGAAATCAGTTTGAAAAAACATTTTCTAAAATGAAGAAATTGCTAGCAACAAGCATTTTCTCATTATCCTTAATAATTAATACCATAAAATGAAAAAGATTTTTTAACATTCATCAACTAAAAATTGTCTTCTTTCAATTCAGACCAGTCTAAAGTTTTGCCACCAGGTAATGGGTTAAATACTTAGAGAAATGTAGAAATTGATTGTAATAAACATTTTCTTCTTTTACTCTGCATCCTTCTAGTGTCTCATATAAATTTTATTTTACCAAGGACTACTTGAATTGACCAATTGTAGCTGTAAAATAACCAGTAAACCAATGAAATCATTCATTGAGACCAGACATGAGATTGGATCTACGATATAGGCTGCCATTTTCATTAACCATTTTGTTAGTTTGGTGACTTGAACTTCCTAACCACAAGCTGGAGGAATAATGAAATAAGTAGGCGTGACCAGCGATTGGATGATTACACTAGTAATATCTCAAAGATTAATCTGTTCCACATAAATTAATATTTTTACAATCCTCAGGTAAAAAGCTAGAGAGAACATTAAGGTAACCAAACAAGAGTTGTCCGCAGACAACATACCAGTAGCTTACCCTTTGGGGAGCTATTTTAAACATTGTCATTAAGACATAGGTGTTGGTCTCAACTTGAAACCTATCCCCTGAGTAGTTTTTCTGGTGAAGCTGATGAAAATTATAAATTCTTTGTCTTGCAGTGTAGATAACATAGTAGACAATAAAGAAAATGACTTTTTCAATCAATCTCTCCATTGTAAATAAGTTTTATTTATTCATTTTTTTTTGAAAGTTTTTATTAGGGGTTGTGAAAAAATGATCATTGAAAAGAAGTTAAAATCATGTGTGATACCAACTTTGCCCTTCTATTCATTGTCACATATGCACACTAATCCTTGTCTAAAAAGATAGAATCTGGTGGTTATTTTTAGAATAAATTTGTAATATGCACAATACTTTTGTGTAATAACCATCTTTTTTGTTACCTTGTATTATCTTTTATCTACAGAGCCAGGCTTTGCAGAAGCATCCTTGCAATATTTTCCAGTTACAAAGGTGTCATTAAGTCAATAAAGTATTAAACTTACCAATTTTCTTATTACTACAACATAGAAAATACATCCTAGAGATAAGTGTAGATAAAAACAACATATTTTCTAGACTAGCCATTTTACAGTCTATAACCCATAACCACATGGCATAATCCAAACTGAAAGATGTTCCAGACAAAAATTTAAAATTGGTGAAAATTTATAAAATATTTGCCTGGTTTTCGAAGCTTGTTTCTCGTGAGGGGCATAAGAAATGGGATTGTAAGGGAATGGGTTGCTAACCTATTACCAAATAGTAAAATTTTAGACTGGTCCAAATTGAAAGTAGATGCAGACAACCCTTTAACAATTATCAAGTTTTAGATTTTTTCAGTTTTCTGGATAGAAAACGTTGTGTAAAGTGAAGAAATGGCTTGCCACAAGCAATTTCTTCATTTAACACAATGTTTTCCCTGTTATTTTTCAGGAGGGGCGTCCAAAAGCGTCATTGTATGGAAAGAGGGGTCTGTTGTATCTCAGTTGTTAGGGAGGAGGACTTGTAGTCTGGGAGAAGTCAAAGGTTAAGGGTTCAAATCTCAGCCACATCACTAGTCACAATGATAGGTCCTTAGCTAAGACATTCAGATGGCCCAGCCTTATATCATTGATACCAAGGAAGCACGAAAATAAGTGAACCTCACTGTGATGGAAATGAAAGATTGTTCAAAATGGCACTTTTGTTATTCTGTTAAACTGGAAGCTGAAAAAGAATCTTGTTGATATTTCAAATAAGCGAAATCCTATAATACAAACGGCAGTGGCTTGATGCAATGTTGACCCATTACCACACATGGCTTTCTGGCTCCCTGAAGAAAAACAATCATTGAAAACTTTGTTGGAAAAAGAGAAATTGCTTGTGGCAAAAAGATCTCCTTTTCTCACAATGCTTTTACCCTATTCAGCAGTAATTACAATTGTAGTGCAATTTGAAATGTCTGCAACTTCTTTCATTTTGGACCACTCTTAATTTTTGTTGTTTCGGAATGGGTTAAGCAGGTTCTTATATAGGGAGTGTACTTAACTGCATTTTGACATTTTCTACATCTTGTGAAAATTTCCTTCAGGTTTTAGACCAATGATTCTGAACTTGGAGGACACTCTTCTTTTCTGTAGAAAGCAATTTAAAAACCCTCTTTCATGTATTTATGGAAAAATTTAATCAAATTAAATTCCTCCACAAAACAAAGAAATCAATGTCTCTATTTCAACAGAATTTCCTCAGTCTTGTTAGAGACACTAACACTACATTTAAGAGGCCCTATTTTGATATATATTTAACTTCCTTTTCTGAAGATCTTTATCCACATGTACTTTAAATTTGGACAATACTTAAGATCTTGGAAGCAAATCATGATTAATTAAAACTTCCGTATATCTGCTATAAATTGCAGGTCCTTAATATATCTAGGATATTAAGTTTAATTTGCAAACAAATTCCCATAGTTACAAAGCTTAAAAAGCTTTTTATCATGAAATTCTACTGGATGGCTTTGGTCTGACAACAAATTCCCATAGTTACAAAGCTTAAAAAGCTTTTTATCATGAAATTCTACTAGATGGCTTTGGTCTGATTATATGTGTGAATCATCAAAAGGAGAAGGCTACACAGACAGTTCAACTCAGTGAGGACACCATAAGAGGATTTCTTGCCAAAAATCCAAACAGCTTCCTGCCAAATAAATATTTAGCCCGTTTCCAAAAAGCCCCAATTTAGATAACATCCCCCCCATAGCTGTGGAAAACATTGTTGAAAATGAAGAAACAGCTTGTGGGAAGCAAATTGTCTTCTGCAATCACTTTGGCTTCAGACCAGACTAGAATTTTGTTGTGTGGTAATTGGTTATATACATAATCCTTTAAAACTGATACATAACAATTCTGCTTTAATCCTTTTCATTATATAAAGATAATTGTATTATAAACTATCATAATATCTAGGATAAACTATTTATACCATAAACTATCATAATGTATCTAAAAACCAATATGCTGTTTAAATCATAAACTATCCTAATATCTAGGATAAACTATTTATATCATAAACTATCATAATGTATCTAAAATCCAATATACTGTTTACATAATAAACTATCCTAATGTTCACAACCAGTTAATAAATTATGTACTATCATAATATTTACATCCACTGATACACTTTTTACAGTATAAACTTTTGCCAATTTTTTGTTGCTTCCTGTAGTAATTTGCTATAACAACTACACATAATAGTAGGGAATTTCAATTAATTTAGATCAAAGCTATAAAACTATGTATGATTTAATTCTGATTTGAACTATAGGAGGAGAAGTCCAGACAAAACAAGGTGCCAAATTGTCACAAGATACGCCCGTCACACTGCTTAATATTAACTGGGGGTTTGAATAGAACTGAGGTTATTTTGAATGAATTTTTTTTGTCAAACAAAGTATGAAAACAACAAAGGGCAATAACTCAAAATATATGCTAGGTAGAGTTATGGTTCTTGTACACTGCACTCCCACTTGGTGAGCTCTATCCATCCATGAAGTTTCTTGATTCTAGCTATAATACTTCTAGAGATATTCTCCGGACAAGATTCAAGTATGAAAAACAACAAAGGGCAATAACTCAAAAAATAGGCTAGGTAGAGTTATGGTTCTTGTGCACTGCACTCCCACTTGGTGAGCTCTATCCATCCATAAAATTTTATGATTCTAGCTATTATACTTTTAGAGATATACTCTGGACAAGATTCAAGTATGAAAAACAACAAAGGGCAATAACTCAAAAAATAGGCCAGGTAGAGTTATGGTTCTTGTGCACTGCACCCCCCCCCTTGGTGAGATCTATACACCCATGAAGTTTCATGATCCTAGCTATAATACTTTTAGAGATATACTCCGGACAAGATTCAAGTATGAAAAACAACAAAGGGCAATAACTCAAAAAATAGGCTAGGTAGAGTTATGGTTCTTGTACACTGCACTCCCCCTTGGTGAGATCTATCGATCCATAAAATTTCATAGTTCTAGCTATTATTGTTTCAGAGATATACTCCGGACAAGTTTCAAGTATGAAAAACAACAAAGGGCAATAACTCAAAAAATAGGCTAGGTAGAGTTATGGTTCTTGTGCACTGCACTTCCACTTGGTGAGCTCTATCCATCCATAACATTTCATAATTCTAGCTATTATAATTTTAGAGATATACTCCGGACAAGTTTCAAGTATGAAAAACAACAAAGGGCAATAACTCAAAAAATAGGCTAGGTAGAGTTATGGTTCTTGTACACTGCACTCCCACTTGGTGAGCTCTATCCATCCATGAAATTTCATGATTCTAGCTATTATACTTTTAGAGATATACTCCGGACATGATTCAAGTATGAAAAACAACAAATGGCAATAACTCAAAAAATAGGCTAGGTAGAGTTATGGTTCTTGTGCACTGCATTCCCCCTTGTGAGATCTATACATCCATGAAGTTTCATGATCCTAGCTGTAATACTTTTAGAGATATTCTCCGGACAAGATTCAAGTATGAAAAACAACAAAGGGCAATAACTCAAAAAATAGGCTAGGTAGAGTTATGGTTCTTGTACACTGCACTCCTACTTGTTGAGCTCTATCCATCCATGAAATTTCATCATTATAGCTATTTTACTTTTAGAAATATACTCCGGACAAGATTCAAGTATGAAAAACAACAAAGGGCAATAACTCAAAAAATAGGCTAAGTAGAGTTATGGTTCTTGTGCACTGCACTCCCCTTGGTGAGATCTATACACCCATGAAGTTTCATGATCCTAGCTATAATACTTTTAGAGATATTCTCCGGACAAGATTCAAGTATGAAAAACAACAAAGAGCAATAACTCAAAAAATAGGCTAGGTAGAGTTATGGTTCTTGTACACTGCACTCCCCCTTGGTGAGATCTATCCATCCATAAAATTTCATAGTTCTAGCTATTATTGTTTCAGAGATATACTCCGGACAAGATTCAAGTATGAAAAACAACAAAGGGCAATAACTCAAAAAATAGGCTAGGTAGAGTTATGGTTCTTGTGCACTGCACTTCCACTTGGTGAGCTCTATCCATCCATAACATTTCATGATCCTAGCTATTATAATTTTAGAGATATACTCCGGACAAGATTCAAGTATGAAAAACAACAAAGGGCAATAACTCAAAAAATAGGCTAGGTAGAGTTATGGTTCTTGTACACTGCACTCCCACTTGGTGAGCTCTATCCATCCATGAAATTTCATGATTCTAGCTATTATACTTTTAGAGATATACTCCGGACATGATTCAAGTATGAAAAACAACAAAGGGCAATAACTCAAAAAATAGGCCAGGTAGAGTTATGGTTCTTGTGCACTGCATTCCCCCTTGTGAGATCTATACATCTATGAAGTTTCATGATCCTAGCTGTAATACTTTTAGAGATATACTCCGGACAAGATTCAAGTATGAAAAACAACAAAGGGCAATAACTCAAAAAATAGGCTAGGTAGAGTTATGGTTCTTGTACACTGCACTCCTACTTGTTGAGCTCTATCAATCCATGAAATTTCTTCATTATAGCTATTATATTTTTAGAAATATACTCCGGACAAGATTCAAGTATGAAAAACAACAAAGAGCAATAACTCAAAAAATAGGCCAGGTAGAGTTATGGTTCTTGTGCACTGCACTCCCACTTGGTGAGATCTATCCACCCATGAAGTTTAATGATCCTAGCTATAATACTTTGAGATATACTCCGGAAAAGATTCAAGTATGAAAAACAACAAAGGGCAATAACTCAAAAATTAGGCCAGGTAGAGTTATGGTTCTTGTGCACTGCACTCCCCCTTGGTGAGATCTATACACCCATGAAGTTTCATGATCCTAACTATAATACTTTTAGAGATTTACTCTGGACAAGATTCAAGTATGAAAAACAACAAAGGGCAATAACTCAAAAAATAGGCCAGGTAGAGTTATGGTTATTGCGCACTGCACTCCGTATTGATGAGAAGAATATAACTGCCAAGTTTAAAGTCAATTGGACTTACGGTGACAGAGTTATGCTCCGGACAAAGAAGTGGACACCGCACGGACGACCGGACAACCGGAAGCCCGGACACCACGGGTGATCCCATAATACGTCCCATCTTCGACGGGTGTATAAAATATCACTGAATTTATGCTATTTTTCCAGGTCAAGGGTAGATATTTCTGAACCAACTTAACCCTTTCCCACACAGTAAAGCTTTTTGACACCCTCCAGAAAAACAATTGGGAAAACATTGTATAACAAGTTGCCAAATTGTCACAAGATACGCCTGTAACACTAATTGATGTCGACTAGGATTTGGAGTTTAAATAAAGATGTGAAAAAGGGGAAGTAGAGTTAAGATGCTTGTTCATGTTATTTTGACCATGATTTTTCATGATCATAGCTATCATACTTTTAGAAATATGCTCGGGACAAAATTTAAATATGAAAAAAAAAAACAATGGTCAATAACTCACAAAATAAATTTTGAAGAAAATAAATCAATATAAATCAAAAATAAGCTGTAATTTTAGGAAATTTCTCTTCCACAATTGGGAAAAAAGAGCCTGTTATGAATTGGCAAGTAGCCTTTTATAGGCCCGTTAAAGAATAAAAAAAAGCCCTGCATTCCCACAAAATGACGCCTTTTGACGCCCCTGAAGTTAGAAAAAAAAATTGGGAAACATTAACAAGCAATTTCTTTCATTTTCCACAATGAAAGAAGTTGCAGACAATAATTAAAAGTTTGTGAAATTTTAGATGTTTCAACTTTCTGGCTAGAAAACATTGTGATTAAAGGATCAAAAAAATTATGGTCTCATGCACAACTAGATATTCTTGAGGTTTATTGTAATATATTTCCTTCCAATTGAGAATGCAGGATGAGTTTTGCACATAATTCATTTGCAATGTTAAGCTTTTTTGCAAAGCGACAGGCAGATAATTCCAAAACAAATTTAGTGATCAAATAATTTTTGTCTAATGTACAACCAGACATAGAATTTCATTGTGGCAAGTACTAAGTCTATGCATTTCACTGAATAAATCAAATACATCAGTTAGTTATGCACATAACTTAGTACTGCAGAGTTCTGAAAATTACTGAAGGCCTTCTACAGATTATCCACTTTGTGTACACCATATTTTGTCAAATTTGTATCAATCAATTTCTTCTTTTTCCACAATATTTTCTAACATATAAGATAGTTTCAATTCAAACTACATCTAATTTTCATTCATCTGCAACCTCTCTGAATTTGGACCAGTCTAAAATTTAAAAAGAAATGGGAAAGAGTTGAAAGGATGCTTTACTTGTTGGAACCATACAGAAACTTTCATCTGAAAAAGATAATTGTTGAGAAAACAGTACAGTATCCTGACTGCCAGTGTCTATTCATGACTGTTGCTGCTTAATCAAAACCAAACTTCTTCAGCTAACCCATTTAGATATTCATAATTTTATATCTCCCACAGTTAACCCATTCCCACACAGTGACGCTTTTGGATGCCCCTGAACAAAAACAATTTGGAAAACATTGTGTAAAATGAAGAAATTGCTAGTCACAAGCAATTTCTTCATTTTCCAACATGTTTTCTTCCTAGAGATTTGAAATTTCTAAAATTCATAAACTTTAAATTGTCGTCTGCAACTCCTTTTCGGACCAGTATTTTTGTCGTCTGGTAATGGATTAATTGATAGTCAATATGATAATTTAACAAAAGAGCATGTAAATTGATTGGGATCTTAGTTTTCAAGAATTTAGTATGTCATCAAGGATTCTTCATCTAGACTTATTCTTTTTATATTTTACATAAAGGAAGCTCAGAGTCCAAAGATAAGTGAACTGCCCCAAAATTAGAGATACTATGGTCATATCCGAGGTAATGGATAGATATTTTTAACTTCATACGAATAGATAATTACAAACAGCATGCCTTCTGTGAACTGTTTTCCCTGATTAAATACAATCAGAAATGACCCTTCCAGCAATGACTATCATCATCAGCTCTGTCAACCCATTTACAGACAAGAAAACATTAGACTGCTCAAAATTCAAAAAAGATGCATTAGACAATTCTTAGTTCATGGGCTTTTGACAATAGAAAACACTGTAGATCTTGTTCAATGTCCACCATCTTTTCCAAAGTACTTTTCTTATCAGGCTTAAAAAAGCAGAATTGGTGGGAAGGGGCTACAAAGGGAACTACAAAACCTGCCCACAGTTTTAATGAAGCAAACTCAGCTGTTCTTCTAAGCATTGTTCATATTGTGCACCTATTTGGTTCGTTCTCACCACAAAATGTTATACTAAATGTTAATTACAGTTACTTCTTAGTCTATCTGGTCCCAAGATAATTGAACTCCTATGTCACTCATCTGAGAATTCACTAGTGGTTCAATACACAATTTAAACTTTAATTGGAAAAAGTCATTACTGCATATTTAGTCTATACCAATGCAGTATTATGTATTAATTCAGTGGATCCATCAGAATTCAAAACTTTGGCATACATAACTTATTTTGCAACTACTGATCTTTTTGTAACTACTGTTTATTATGAACCAGTCTGGGCTCAAAGTAATACACACAATTTTTTGTACCTTTCATCAGATTAAACATTTTACAACTGCAGATGAAGTTGCTTACATGCTTATTTTCTTGTATGAAACTTGTACTGTGGATGCTTGAACACACAGTGCAGGTATATTGCAGATTTAAACAGCTTACCAATTACACTGAAGTATGTACATTCACTTGATGTCATAAATGTATATTTTCAGTTTAATTAAGTTTTAGCTGTTAAATGTTTTAATACTATCATGAAAGTATTGTACAAGATAGTTTCTGCGAACTGTCAGACTGAGTAATGTTGATACACTTTGTATTGTGGGAGCAGGTAAAATAAGATTCATAAAACAGGTCAATTTAACCAACAGTGTTTTAGCTGTAAAGTGGTTTACCAACATGACAACCCGTTCAGGCTGGCTCTAGTTTCAAACAACAGGCCAATAAATGGTACCTTTCAGTAGCCTTAAATTCTGCAATACGCAGATAGCACTTTTGTACCAATACTACAACATGAAATGAAAGTTTTTCACAAGAAACACTCTCTCCAAACTGTCAGACTGATGATACATATTGTACCCTTGGAGCACCAGGTAACATTAGATGTGAAACCAAAGCCAAATGATAAAATTTGAAGAAGTTGCGCACAACAATTTTAAAGTCATATCTTCCCTCCAAGGGAGGAAAAACAATTCAACCCTTTACTGCTTTTTGAAATTTTAGACTGGTCCAAATTGAAAAAAGTTGCAGACAGTAATGGAAATTAGATGCAATTTGAAATGAAATCATCTTATGTGGTAGAAATATTTTGAGAAAAGAAGAAATTGTTTGTTTAAAGCAATTTCTCCTTATTCCACAATTTGCCTCAAGTATAAAATCCCTGGTTTGTACAGGAAAGGGTTAAAAAATCTATCGTTTATTTGGTCACTTTATAAAACAAGAGCCTTCTTAATGTCAATATACAAAGGGAGGGTTTGAGAAATTTCTCTGGAAAGAGTATTTTGTGTTTTTTCTTACAGATTTCAGCTAGTGTTTGTTTACATTTTGAAATTGAGTCGATGCAACCCTGATTCTTTCCTTTAAATATTTGTTAATCTTTGGCATTAACTGTTATATGTCCATGTGCTGATGACTAAACTTAAAGGACTATATTGTTTATCTCTTTGACCTAGCTAGCTGTATGAATGACTAGCAAAAGTTAAAACGTCATCATTGATGTCATAGTTTTATGTAAACAAACTTTACATTGTGGTGGGTCACATTTCAAAATATCAAAACTTCTTTCTCGAACTGCAGGCTTACTGCGTAGATTTATTTTGATCTTCTAGTTTTAATTGTCATATCTATTTATGTTTTTCAGCCTTGAATATATTATTCATTTTGTTATGTGTTTAGGGGGAAGATATGGCTTTAAGTTAATGATATCAAAACCAAACTCTCTTATTTTGTTTTATTGGTTCAAATGCCACAAGTTGAATTATTTCCTCAGGGTATCAACATTTACAATGTGTCTCTGAAATGTCTTGCCAAGAAGATACAAGCATAATTAAAAGATTGCTTTTCACACATACTGACCTCAGAAATGGCACTTTAACTGAGATATCAACTTTGTAAGTGTAGACAATCTATAATCAGTATCTTAAAACAAAAACCTGTGTCCTGAACGTTGTAACTACAGCTTGAACCAACGAAAAAACTTGACAGACTTTGGGTCTAAAAATATACACTTTGAGCCTCAAAAAATTATCGTCAACTGTTGCAATTGGCTCCTAAACATTGGACCAATAAGAATAGAAGGATCATTTCCCCGCTGAATTAAGCGGCATGCTGTAAGTTTAGGCAAAGATAAGACTGAGCTACTGGTAAACCAAGGAGAACAGAATATCACGTAACTATCACACTACATCCACAGTAGTCCGAGGTCTATGATTATACTAAATGGTAATATTGAAATAAGCTATCCCTTGAATAACTAAGAATTCAGGTAACAAACAACAGCCCTAATTAACCCTTGTCATGCTGAACCCGGAAAAATCCGGTTTTGACAGGAGGTGTAGACTAAGATCAGACTGCACTTATGTGCAGGCTGATCTTAGTCTACAACTCCTGCATGTACTTTTCCTGCCAGATTTGTTTAAGAAGTTGATTTCTAAAAGAAATATTGATTTTTGAACAACAAGTTCTATTAGTGCTTTCAGCCTTTTGTTTTGACAGCATTTCAGTAAGGTAATTTATACAGCATGACAAGGGTTAACAAGGCCAAATAGCTGAAGAAAGATTTATAAATCAACCCGCAACTCGTGCCTTAACAAAATACATTAATCCATTCCAACACAATTCCCATCTTTGACATTCCTCCAGAAAAAAGCTTTGGAAAACATTATCGACAAGGAAGAAATTACTTGTCACAAGCAATTTCTTCAATGACCACAATGTTTGCTACCCTAAATGGCAAAGATTTTTTTAAATTTAACCAACTCAAAATTGTCATTCAATTTAGACCAGTCTAAATTTTTGTTGTGAAGTAATGGGTTAAAAATAAACCAGAATGTTTGACCTTGAATTGGTTGAGTAATATTTGTATTGCAAACCAAGCCTGAGGGAAGAACTATAGTAGCTTAAATCTCTTTGAAATCAAAGATTTGTATTGTTTGTAATCTAAACAAGTTTTTTTCGTTAATATAACAAAATGTTATGCTAAATCATATCAGACAATTGGTGTGTAAAAATATTTCAAACTACAAGTTGAACTTTATGACACCTTTGTAACATTATTTCATAGTTTCTCAGAAACATAGACATCCTATTCTAATTCCAATTTTCCATTTTCAGTTTCTGGACAGAGAAGATATTTTAGGAAAGGGTTTTCTAATTCAAATCACGTAAGGTAGAGGAAATAAATCAAAAATTTGAATTTGGTCTATTAACGTATTCTGAACTTTGGTTATGTCAAAGTGATTATATATCAATCAAGTCAACCATCATAGAAAATAATAGTGATTTCTGTGTACTGTTATATAAAGACAAATTATGTCCTATAACATCTCATAACTTATTAAACAAGATGTTTTTGTGAAACACCGTGCCCCTGTAAAAGCCTTTTTCATAAATGTGGCCTTGATAAGTGACCTTGACTTTGAGGGATAATCCTAATCTTTCAACCAACTGTTGTCTATCAATGGATAGAGCCTATATCCTAAATATTCGCAGGGTGTTTGAATAAGAGCAAAATGATAAGTTTTGCATTCAGTTTACAACTTGCAGACAGATAGCAGAAAACAACCTGCCCCTGATCTTATAGATGCAGGGCGATAAAAATATCTGGGTTTTTTTTTCTTTTTTTCAATTTGAATCACACTTTGTATTACACAATGGAGCTGTGTGTAAAATATATTGTAATGAAAAAGTATATAATGGTAATCCAATAGTTTTACACAAACTCCTAGTACAATTAAATACATTGCCCCTTCTGTTAGCCAATATGTATTGTTTACCCTTACTCGCCACGGGGAGGAAGAAGAAGGACTTAGAGCAAGATGAGATAGAAATGTTGATATTTCTATCCATCCGTCCATAAACATCCTTGTTTGATAATTGACCATTTGCCTATAAGAGCTTGTTATGTATGGTATGAATGCCTGAGAGATACTACACTGTAAGAGTGTAACAGACATATACAACTGGTTTCTAACAATGCATTTTAGCACAATGATGCTGGTAAGCTGAAAGCAAAATGATAACGAACCAAGCATTGATGTTTCATATGAACTGGATGGACAAGTTATAAGCTTTGGGCCACCTTGATTAGGGATGAGGCAAGTTTGTCGTGTCAACAATGAACTTAAGAAAAAGGGTATCATCCTTAATATATTTAGGGGTTTCAAGGACCGTATGAGAGACAAAAAGTGGACAGCCACTTGCAATGTTCATCTCTGTTGTTGGCCTTTTAAAGCTGCTGCTGGTTGGATCAGGTCTAAAGGTGTCCGACAGATGGCACTGCCCATTCTCCTGGTCCAGTAGAATCATCGTTACTTTCTGCTGGAACGGCCAAGGCAGCAAACTGTCATATTCTCCTCGCATCACAACAAAGAACAAACTCATGTGGGATCCTTTGCCCATACCATCACCATTCAAGTAGACCTAAATATATTTTATTTCTTGTCATTTAAAACAGGTATTGATAAAAGCAAAATGGCATTCTATTCAATCTGATGAAGAGTTAAAAACATTAACGGAGTGGTCATGGATCTAACAGTTCATACTGTTGTCCCGTTAACCCTTTTCCATTTTCAAAAATTTAGACTGGTCCAATTTGAAAGAAGTTGCAGTCCACAACTACAAGAAGATGCAATTTGAAAAGTAACCAATCTACAGGTTATAAAATACTGTGGGAAAAATAGAAATTACTTGCTACAAGCATTTCTTCTTTTGTAAGTATAAAATCACAAGGACGTAATATGGCTAATAGTAGTCTATATATATAGACACAGTCTACCCATTTCAGTTCAAGGATCCTTTTCTCTGAATAGATTAAATATATATATTAACTCTGCATGTAACATTTAGAAGGGTCCAATTTGAAAGAAGTTGCAAAAGAATACCTTGATATTGCTTGCCACAAGCAATTTCTTGCTTTTCTTCATTTCCCGCAATGTTTTCCAAAGCATTGATATTAAGGGTCATAAAAAGTAGGGTTATCTTTTTTTTTAACACTTCCCCGTTCAAATACGGGATTTTACGCAGATGTGATTTTATACTTGAGAAAACATTGTGGAAAAAGAAGAAATTGCTTGTGACAAGCAATTTCTTCTTTTTCCACAATATTTTCTGCCACATAGGATGGTTTCATTTCAAATTGCATCAAATTTTCATTGTCGTCTGCAACCTCTTTCAATTTGGACCAGCTTAAATTGTCAAAAAACAGGAAAGGGTTAATTGGGTTAAAATCAACATGTTACTGTTGCCTTAATGATAAATATTATAGTCTCCTGATTTCTTCTATTTTCTCACCAGTTCACAACTACCAATCAATCCAATTTCAAGCTTTAAAGATTTTAAAACTTACAATGTTGCTACATAACAGAACTGTCTCACACTTCAAAAGAATGCCCACCACATAAGGTTTCATTGAAATATTATAATACAAGAGGGCTAAGATGGCCCTAGATTGCTCTCCTGAGTTCTGAAATTAACAATGAATCTTCAATTTTGAACCCGGTTTTTGAAAACACAAGCAGAATAAACACCTATAAGCTTATCAAATAGTTCAAAGATTTAAAGTATAAAAAGTTAAAGTTTTGTACCTTAATAAGTGACCTTTCTATGCTAACTGCTTATAACAACACAGTCTCTGAGAAAATAAACAAAGAACTTATATGTAAAAGTGAATAAAAGTTGAGGTCCCTAGAATGTTTTAGTGAAATTTTCAGTTACCAAGGCCCTTTTCTTGTGTTTCCCAAAGGAATTGATTATTGTGCCTCATTCTAATGAACCAGATCCGATATAAATCTTCTTCCGTTTTCCTTTCTAAAAACTTTACAGTAGAACAACACCAAGATGTCTAACACTCAACCAGGTTGGATATGTCTTATCTATATCTTACCCTGGCACACATTTTATAACCAAAACGGTCTGTGTAAAATGGCTGGCTGTACAAAGACAGCGTTTTCCCAGATACAGCATCTGCTTTTCTTCTGTTATAGTCACGCAACTTCCATAACAGCTGACCATTGTAACTTGCTGTTTCAAGAATTTGGAATCGTAAGTCAAGCTCAGCCATTTGCACATCAACTTGGGCTAACTGGGTATCATGGGTGTCCAGTCGTCTAACTGTATCTGCAATGGTAAGATAATAGAATTTTGAATTATTCTGATGATAAAACAAATAGCATAGATGGATAAGATTAAACCACTTGTTAAAAAGCAAAGTCATACTATGTTTTCCCAATTGTTTTTTTTGAGGGGCGTCCAAAAGCGTAATTTTTGGGAATGGGTTTATTTGCAGGTTTTGAGTTCTAATAATCAACTCCTTTTAAGTAGAGACTAGTCTTATTTTTTATCGATTCCATTTGCAAGCTAATTACATGTATGTATTTGAAGTGTCATTAGAGCCAACAATGCAGATATTTGTCACTAGCGATCTAAGTTTTTAACAAATTTCAGTTAGTTATAACATGAGGAAAACCTCAAACTAAAATAGCCACTATCGACAGGTATTCCAGATAAAGCATAAGAGCGAGGAAGTGGGTTTAACCCATTCCCACTCAATGACACCTTTTTACGCCCCTCAAGAAAATTGATTGGGAAAACATTGCAGGAAATGAATAAATTGCTTGTAACAAGCAATTTCTTCATTTCCCAAAATGTTTTCTAACCAGAGAGCTGAAAAAATATAAAATTTCATAAACTTTAAATTGTCATCTGCAACTCCTTTCAATTTGAACCAGTCTAAAATTTTGCTGTCTGGTGATGGGTCAACCCATTCTAACACAATTCTTCTCTTTTACAGCCCTCAAGAAAAAGCTTAGGAAAAAATTTTGAAACAAGAGAAAGGTTGGGATTATGAATAGGGCCCAAAGCCTTTGCGCAGTTTGAGGGCATCAGACTCTCAATAATGAGGTCCTGCGTTTGATCCCTGGTTGTGACAAATATCATTTGGGTAGATAATCGTAAACCTAAGTGGCAAGTGCAGTTAGAGGTTCGGAAACGGTGTGAGAAATACCAGGAATCCATTGTAAGGTGCTCCAGCCTCCACAGTATGACTAAAATACTATCAAAAGTGGCGTCAATTCCATTGAAACAAATGAAATCTGATTATGATGAAGTGAGCCTAACCATAGTTTATACATGTACATATATAGGCTCTGTACCTGACGATTCAAAAGTCAAGGCTTTAGCAATGGGCATAGAATTTCAGAAACAAGTTCTTTATGACAAATTCCAGTTGCTTATGTCACTCTCTAGATCCATGGGTAATCATTTTAGAAACATGAGAATATGAAAATATGAGCAATTTTTTTATTTCCAACAATATTTTCTACGCAGAGTCAAAGCATTTAAAATTTCATTAACTTGAACTTGTCATCTACACTTTCTTTTAATTAAAGGTTAACAGGTCTGGTAATGGGTTAACCCACTGCTATTCATTACACCTTTGGATAGACTGAGGCTAACTATTACATAGTGTATAGTGTATAGTGTATTCCTTATGAATATACTTTTGTTCAAACCCATGACATTCTGATAAAATGACAAGCACATTATTGCAGTAAACAAGAGGGTCATTGGCCCTGGGGCACTCACCTGAGATAAAGGCTCTTTTTCTTTCAACAGTGTAATTTCATGTTAAGGTTAGGATTATGATACAAGTCGGCCATGCTTTATACATATATAAGCTCTGTAACTGAGGATCCAAAAGTCTAAATTACAAATTCCAAGGCTTTAGGGCAAATTTGAATGAAGGAGAAAAAATTTCCTCCCTCTGGATACATGGGTTATAATTTCAGAAATAAGAAAGAAGTCAGTGAACTGATGCTTCTTGCATATTACATCCCCCCTCCCCCCTTGGCTTTGCCCCTGGGGACCTGAGGGTCATTATTTTAGCTTTTTCTTTTTTGAAAGAGGTCAATATACTGATGTTTTATGCAAAATATATAGGCTCTTCGCCTCCTGGATCAGGAGGAGAAGATTTTTAAAGATTATTGTAAAATTCAACTTTTGTTGCAATGGCAAACAGATTTCAAATCTTTAGTTATTTTCAACTGGGACCTCCTAAGGCATATTTCTGCCAAATTTGGTTCAAATCGGCCTATTGGTTTGGGAGGAGATGTTGTTTGAAAAAATTGTTGACAGACAACATACGACAGACGAAGGATGAAGGTTCTTGCTCAAATGAGCTAAAAATTCACATGGCTTATTTCATTCTCAAAATTATGTTCATATATTTTCCATTTGTTTAACCCATGCCAGACAACAAAATTTAAGACTTGTGCAAATCCAAAGATGTTGAAGACAAAAACGCAAAACTGTGCTAAAAAAAAAACAACAAAAAACAAGAAGCCCATAGGGCCTTATAGGTCCTCTGACTCAAAAAAGCACAAACAGATAAAAGTACATCAAATGATGCAACAAACCAAATATCAAAGCTCGAGGCCTTTTTGTTTGGGAGAAAAAGAATTTTTAAAGTTTTCATAAGCCTGTGTTAAACGTCCAGGAACAAGTTAATTTTGACCCTAGGGCCATAACTTATACAAGCTTTATAGAGGTCCAACAGATGCTGCTGCATACCAAATATCAAAGCTCTATGCCGTCATGATTGGGAGAATAAGATTTTAAAGTTTTAACTACATAAGCCCTTTGTGAAACTTGTGAAGTCCGGAAAAAGTCCTGACCCTGGGTACACAACTTATACAATCTTGATTGAGGTCCACTGGATGATGCTATATACCATATTTCAAAGCCCTAAGCCTTTCATTTTTTACGGAAAAGAAGATTTTTAAAGTTTTCTATATAAACCTATCTTAAACCATCCCATAATGCAACATTTTAGACTGGTCCAAATTGAAAGGTGTTGTAGATGACAATTTAAGTTTATGAAAGTTAAGATTTTTCAACTTTCTTGAAAGAAAGCACCATGTAAAATGAAGAAATAGCTTGTTGCTAGCAAATTTCTTCATTCTACACAATGTTTTCCGAATTGTTTTTTTGAGGGGCATCCAAAAGCGTCACTGAGTGGGAATTGCTTAAACTTGTGGCAACCAGGAACAGGCTAATTCTGACCCTGACACTCAGGACAGTATTTATACTATCTTGATAGAGGTCCATGACACGATGCAATATACCAAATATCAGAGCAGTTGATCTTTTGTTAGGATAGAAAAAGATTTTCAAACTTGTCATAATCTAAGATTATGCCACCCCCCACGCCTTTGCCCCCCCCCCCCCCCATTACTGCCATTTCTTGTCAGATTTTTTTTTTCTTGTACAAACTTGATAGTCCTTGCCCTAAAGACTCTAAATACCAAATTTGAATCCAATCCAACAGCCGGTTCATTTCAAGAAGATTTTTAAAGATGTACCCTTTTTGCACCTTATGGGGCCTCCAGGGGTAATAACTCCATGATGTGTCAAGATCTGGAGCACATCCCATGGGGATGCTTCCTACCAAGTTTGGTTGAAATTGTCACAAGCTAGTTTTCTTTTTACAACAATGTTTTTTTAACAGCTATTTTTTTATTGCATAAGATGCATGATTAAGTTGTATTGGATTAACTTTCTTTAAACAATATTTCAACAAAATATAATGCCAAATTTTGTTTTTAACTGTGTTACATGCAAATATAACCAGCTTGGTTCTGAAAGCATTAACCCTTTCCTGTTTTTGGAAATTTTAGACTGGTCCAAATTGAAAGAGTTCGCAAATGGCAACAAAAATTTGAAATGAAACCATCCTATGTGGTAGCAAATATTGTGGAAAAAGAAGAAATTGCTTGTTACAAGCAATTTCTTCTTTTTCCACAATGTTTTCTCAAGTATAAAATCATAGTGACGTAAAATCCTGGGTTTGTCCAGGGAAGGGTTACAAATACAAACAGCATTATAAATTACCTCAGAAATGACCCACAATTCCACTTTAGGCACTTTAGTTTGAGATAAACTAGTGTTTGAGTTGGATAACAAGAATTCAGTAGTAATGGACGAAATATAGACTTATGTAAATCCATTCAAAATAAATTAACTCTTGTCATGCTGAACCCGGAATATTCTAGTTTTGGCATAGGTGTAACCAAGATTAGCCTGCACATAAATGCAGTCTGATCTTGGTCTACACCTCCTGCCTGTTCTTTTCCTGCCAGAGCTGTTTATGAAATTGATTTCTAAAATAAGTTCTAACAGTGCTTTCAGACCTTTGATTTTACAGCAATTCAGTAAGGTAATTTATACAGCATGACAAGGGTTAAAAGTTAACAAGACTCAATGTCAATGTCTGGTCAATAATACAGGAGTTGAATGTATTTGTCACACATGCACATCATTGACTCTCAAAGCAACCCCAGGCTCTAGGATTTCTAG
Source organism: Fragum fragum (assembly GCA_946902895.1). Lineage (NCBI taxonomy): Eukaryota > Metazoa > Mollusca > Bivalvia > Cardiida > Cardiidae > Fragum > Fragum fragum. The sequence goes on along the minus strand of OX336366.1, from coordinate 42,962,269 downwards.
CATCTATTAACTCATTGCCAGATGGCAAAATTTTAGACTGGTCCAAATTGAAAGGAGTTGCAGACAACAATTTAAAGTTTATGAAATTTTAGACTTTTTCATTTTTCTGGGCAACTTTCTGTAAAATGAAGAAACTGCTTGTAATGTTTTCCCAATTGTTTTCCCTGAGGGGTGTCAAAAAGCTACACTGTGTAGTAATGGGTTAAACTTCAATGTAACTTGGTTTAGATCTTCTGGGATAATCTAAAAAGTGTACAGTACTGATAAAACAGACATGATGACAACCCATTACCAGACAACAAAAGTTTAGAATAATTCAAAATTGAAAGAAGTTGCAGACGACAATTTAAAGTTTTTGAAATTTATATTTTTTCAACTTTCTGGGTTAAAGAATTTCATCATTTTACTTTTTATAGGGATGTCGAAAAGGGTCATAGTTTGAAAATGGGTTAAGCCATACATCACCAGCCCATATATCGAAATAATTAACAGTTATTGATTTTTCATGTCACAATAGTTTCCACACACATGTTCCTCACACATTTCCTCGTACATTCATCAATATATTCACAAACCTGCATCAGCAGCTCCACCACTTGGTCCCCTCGTTGCATTCTGTCTCTCAAGATTTGCCATAGAAGTTCTGAGCTGGGTCATTGAGGACTGTAACCCTCGCATATCTTGATCGTGTTTATCAACAATATCCTTCTTTGCTATATCCTCTGACTTTCTCTCCAAGTGAATAATTCTTTCTGTCATTGATACCATTTTCAACTAAAGTTAGGAAAAAATGATGTTACTGAAATAGTAATTTACCAATCGCGGCTGTCAATCAAGGAATATATTGACAAATAAAATCTTTCATTCAGACTACAGTTAAGATTTGAACACTGACATTGGCCGCCATTTTGTTAAGTTTTTTTGTTGGTTTTGAGGCTTAAATATTGTAACTACAGCTTTTTCAAGCTGTAGGTACAACGTTTGGGTTGCCAACCAGCTATACTACCTTTTGTTATATGCTGCTTGCCATAAATCTTGTAAAATAACCATGTTAAAAATTGAAGCGTGATTTCCTGTCGGAGTCGACGGGTGTGGCAAAAGAAGTACCGTAACTGGGCAGGGCCAGCGATTGGTCAATTGACGACATTAGGTACTAAAGTTCCAAAGTCTGCTTTGTCAAATTTGAATTTGGAAGTATTCAATTTATCAAGCTCAATTTCAGCTGATTTTGATCTTTTACAATTGAATTTTCAACACTTGAAATGTACCTACTACAGTTTGAAAGTTTCTCAAATATAACAGATAAACAGACAGATGGATAGACAGATTTGTTTTGTTTGAATGGGGTTTAATGCCACTTTTAACAGTTTTTCAGTCAAATCGCATCAGCTGGAGCACCTAACAATTGAATCCTTGCACCAGTAATACCATTACATCCTTTCCTAGCCTCCAGCTGCCATCTCACTTTGGTTTACAATTATCGACCCATTGGTGAGAGACAAATGTATGAAAGGATATATGCCATCGCCTTTTGGATAGAAAGACACCAGTTAGTAGCATTGAGGTTTGAATATAATATTAGTATGAAACAGGAAGGGTTTTGAAAACTTGTAACACTGATTGTGTCAAAGCTAAATCTATACCTCTTAAATCATTGAAACCCATTTCCACACAATGGCTCTTTTTGATGCCTCCCCAGTGAAAAAAATGCTTTGGAAAACATTATGAGAATCAAGAAATTATTTGTTACAAGCAATTTCTTCCTTATCCACAATGTTTTCTGCCTAAAAAGAAAAAAAATTATTTCATCAACTTGAAATTGTAGTCTGCAACTTCCTTGAATATAGACTAGTACCTATGTACTTAATCATTCCATGTTACCTGATAATCATACAATTACTTATTAATCCTTGTCATGCTGAACCTGGAATAGTTCTGCTTTTACAGGAGGTATAGGCAAATATCAGCCTGCAAGTAAGTGCAGTCTGATCTTTGTCTTCAACACCTGTTTGTATCACTAAAGTCAGTATCATTTATTACATTCATTTTGAAAAGAAATAAAGACCAATAACTAATGATTCCAGTGCTTTCAGGCTTTTGATTTTAATGCAATACCTGAAGGTTTTTATTCAGCATGACAAGGGTTAATTTTAATGGATATTGAGGTTGTGCATGATCCAAATTTTGTCCACATTTCTCATACAGCGTTTAGGAGGATAAAAATTTTGTGTGGTCGCATTACCTCGGCAGGTACTCAAGTACTCAAGTACCCCATATTAACCTTCATTGAGTGGGAATGGGTTAAGGAATCCCTTTAGAATCACTAATAGTTATGCATCTTTTATGTATCCATTTTAAATAGGTGCCACCGAGGACACTTTTGTGTCAGAATTTTATTAAATAATAAAATAATAAATTGTATAATAAAATAATAAATCAGATAACAAAATAATATTGGTATGCATATGAAATTGGAGAATCATTTGAAAACACTTAGAAAAAGGGAAAACCATTGATCAGTCTAATCTTTTGACATGTTTTGACAGAGTTTATTCTTAGAATATTTTTGTGATTGACGTAACTTTGAGAACTTGAAATATGCTACTAACCATTTCCTTTGAAAACAATCTATTTGTAAAACAATTTAATCTGTTCTCAAACTGTAGACATATGTGCTTTCATTGTTTGATTATTTCTTGGTAGACAATAGGCTGAGAAAGCTTTGAAGATCAAGGTCACAAGGATATTGTTTTAACACCTTTGATTGACATGATTAATTTAATCAACTTGAACTGTTATGAGAGAACTTGCTTCCTTTTGGCTTTGTGAAAGTACAGTATAAATAGTCATGCAAATTTTAGACTTGGGATCAGTAATCATTAAGCAATAGAAATTTGGAAATAAGAAATTCATAATACTCTTACATTGTTGGAAATTCTGTTTTACTGAAACACTTGAGAAATTCTTTATAACTAAAACACTGTGGAAACAATCATTGAAGTTTAATAAATTGGAATTGTAAATTGTATTGGAAACTGGAACATTTTGAATAGAAGAATATTTAGTAATTTGGAACTGTAAAACTGTGTTGAGTTTGTTACTTACTCCTAGAAAATGGAACATGACTATGGAAAGGGACTCTTACTTAGTACCCATGTGTCATAGCTGGACATCGGGGTAAAAGCTTAATTCCCCACTCTAAAGTGTATCTGCGCATCCCCAACCTGGTGCCTGCAGCTCTACCAACGTTAACCCTGGTGTCTAGCAGAACGACTTGTGATAACCCCAAGAGTCAGGCAACGACCAAACGGACCTGACCCCTTGAAGGCGACTGTGGGAACCGAAAACCCCTGTGCTGTTGGTACTCGACCAACAGCACCCGGAAGACGGAGGACCCCGGTCGCAAGTGGTGGTAGAATCCTTGGTACTGAAGCAGAAATTGGTGTAACAACATTACAGCAGACCACGGATTTGTGTTTAAAGTGAAATGAATGATGGTGTAAAAACGTGACTTGTAATTCAGTGTATGAAAATTCAAGAGGTGCAACAACAAGATGCGAAATGCAGAATGGGCCCCTCGCTTCAACAACTCGAATTCAACTAACGTCACCGACATTCAATTATAGAAGATACCAACTAGGCCTCAGTATAATACCAGAGACTTAAGGAACTGTTGCGAAAGATTTCAACCAATAGAAGACTGGTGAGTGCAATCTTTCATTCTGCATGCCTTTCATGTTTCTGTGTATTTGTGACCATACTGATTTGGCTGAACTTGTTAAGAGTATTTAGAATAGGGTTGTTCCTTGAATTTGGATATCAAATTTGAAAGTGGAAATTGAAATTATAAAATTGAGATTATCTTAAATATTGAGAGAAAAGCATAACAAAAAGGTGCAAATATTGAAAACAAAAAGAGTCAAAATATTGAAAATTTTGCATTAACAAAAGTTGCTGTGAGCAAATAAGTTATTTGACCTGTAAGGTAAATTTGAAATAGAATTAAAGTAAAAATGCCTTGTAAAAAGCAAACTTGGGCTTGCTCAAAAGCTGTATGCAAAAATGAAAGTGCTAATGTGAAAGTTAAGGGTTTGATCATTGATGTTGGATTCAAACTAAATGTAAATAAGAATTATATTGATGTGCAAATAAATGGCTTTGAAGAAAAGTGCTTATTGGATTCTGGTGCAGACATCAGTGCTATATCTAGGCATACTCTGAAGGAAGTGATGCCAGATGCAGTACTGACGCCAAGTCATCTGCGACAAATTGTTGGTGTGTGTGGTGAAAGACATTTAGTGCTAGGACAAACTGAAATTACTTTTACATGTAATGGTGCTATTTTTACTCATAACTTTCATGTCTTTGAGCATTTGCATAGCAAAATTCTAGTTGGGATTGACTTTTTGAATAAGTACAAAATTCAGCTCAATTTTGGTCATGCAGAAGCGACTGTTCCAGCCTTCCCAACTATGCAGACTGTGTCTTTGCCCATTACAAGCAGCGTTAACACCCACACATCATTTGCAAAAGTCCCTCAGGATACGACCATACCTGCACATAGCGAAACTGTGATCTCAGTGAATGTGAATTTACCATCAGAATCCATAGTGCTACTTGAACCAAACAAAACTTTAAATGATAGAAATATTGCCGGAGGTAAAACTGTATCTAAAATTGAAAATTCAAAGTGTACAAATAGAGTCATCAATCCAACAAGTGCTGATGTATTTATCAAGAAAAACCAAACCATTGCAAAAGCAATAATAATTGATGACTCATCAATAAATGAGCTAGAAAATTATGAAGATCCTTTAATTTCTAACTTAAGTGCTAAAAAACCAAATAAAATAGTAGACTATGAAAGGATAGTTAAAGAACTTGGCATTAATCTCGACAATCAAAACTTAACTTCTGAACAGAAATGTAAACTTTACGCCTTTTTGGGTAAAAACAAAGACATTTTTGCGAAGGATTTGTCTGAATTAGGAGAGACAAATCTTCATTCTCATGTGATTGAGACTGGAGATGCAAAACCTGTCTGTTCTCCTCCCTACCGCCAAACTCCTGCTAAGAGAAGAATCATGGAAGAACAATTGAAGGAAATGCTTGATGCTGGGGTAATTGAGGAAAGCAATAGTCCTTGGCATAGTCCAGTTGTGTTGGTTAAGAAACCAAACAACGAATGGCGCTTTGCTGTGGACTATCGCAAGCTAAATGCAGTAACTGAACCAATGTCTTTCCCAATACCACATATGACTGATGTGTTCGATACTTTGGCTGACGCCAAAGCCTCAATATATTCAGTCTTGGATCTTCGCAGTGGGTTTTGGCAGGTACCTTTGGACGAGTCTACCAAACATAAAAGTGCGTTCATAACTGAACAGGGAATCTTCAATTTTCGGAAACTTAGCTTTGGTTTAATTAACGCCCCAATGACCTTCCAAGCCGTAATGACAAAAGCATTGAGAAATTTGAACTTTAAAATAGCACTGGTATACATAGATGACTGTATTGTCTTCTCAAAATCTTTTGATGATCATCTTCATCACTTAGATTTGGTATTCCATAATATGAGAGCCGCCAACTTAAAATTACACCCAGGTAAGTGTAAATTTGCAACAGATAGCGTGCAATATTTGGGACACATGGTTACTAAAGATGGAATAAAGGTACTGTCACAAAATACAGACAAAATCCAAAACGCTAAACCACCAAGAAACCAAAAAGAGGTAAAACAAGTATTAGGTTTGTTTGGATATTACAGGAAATTTGTAAAGGATTTTGCTAAAATAGCACAACCACTAACTAATTTGTTGAAGAAAGAACATGAATTTAAATGGACAAAGGAATGTGATAGAGCATTTCAGGATTTGAAACTGAAATTGGTACAAGCACCTATACTAAGATATCCGGACTTTGAAAAGGAGTTTATCTTAGCGGTAGATGCATCTGAGTACTCCATTGGATATGTGTTGTCTCAGATACATGAAGGTAAGGAACATCCCGTCTGTTTTGGGGGTAGGTCATTGCGAGATGCCGAGAAGAGATGGCACATCACTGACAAAGAAGGTCTTGCACTAGTTGAAGGAATACAACATTACAGACATTATCTGGTAAGTAGAAAATTTACTGTCTTTACTGACAATGTGTCTGTGAAGTACCTTCAGCAGATCAAGGATCAACAAGGACGACTTGGTCGTTGGAGTATCCTTCTGCAGGCCTATCAGTTCGAGATAAAACACCGATCGGGATCATCGAACCGCAATGCTGACTTCCTCTCAAGACAGGAATATGCTGACTCAACTCCAACTGCCTCATCTGACCTTGCAGATCACATAGGTATGTTAAATGAGGAGACCAGGCACTATACTCAGGTCACATTTGTATATCCTGGTGAAGAAGAGTCAACTGTCATGGCAGCTCTGAAGACAGGAGATGTCAATGTTTCTGTTGATCTGAAATTCCAAGACTTAGTAAAAGCTCAGAGGGAATGTCCAGACTTCAGAGACATCTACATCTATCTTGCTGATCGTGAAGTCCCTAATGACCCTGCTAAAGCCAGAACAGTAGTTGCTGAATCTTACAACTATGAACTGGTAGATGATGTACTTCAACACTTCTATTCCAGACGTGGAAAACAGGTAAGTGATGAAGAACGTCTTGTTAGACAGGTAGCGATTCCAAGAATCCTTAGGGACGAAGTGCTGAAGTCATATCACGACTGTATTGCCGGTGGTGGACACCAAGGTTTTGAAAGAACGTATGCGGCATTACGTAACAAATACTACTGGCCCTCAATGTATGAAAACATTAGGCAGTACGTAAAAACTTGTGAAGTGTGTCAGCAATCTAAGCGTGCTTTTAATGCCAAACCTCCTCCATTACACCCGCAACCAGTGGATGACATCTTCAGCCGATGGCAGATGGATATTTTGAGTGGTCTACCAACATCACCAGATAAGTATAAACACATCTTACTTGTTGTTGATAGCTACTCAAAGTGGGCAGAATGTTTCCCACTTAGGACACAGACTTGCGAAGAAGTTGCAGCTGTTCTGTTTAGGGAAATCATTGCTCGCTATGGTGCCCCAAGAGTACTTCTCAGTGATAGAGGTAAGAATTTTATGTCAAACGTGGTAAAGGCTCTTGCTGAACTGTTCAACATCAAACGAACATACACTTCCAGTTACCACGCTATGACCAATGGACTTGTAGAATCTAAGAACTCTTACATTCTCCAGGCATTTCGTGCGTACTGTAAGGATCAGCAAGACGATTGGCCTGAACTCCTACCGGGAATACTAATGGCTTATAGGTCTACACCAGCTACTCAAAGTACACAGTTCAGTCCATTTTACCTACTGTTTGGCAGAGAAATGAATCTTCCTCTAGATAACTGTCTGCAACCTAAGGACCACCTGCCTCAAAATTTTAAGGTACATCTAAGCAGAATTCTACAAAACTTGGAGGTATGTAGAAAACTTGCAGGACAGAACATGGCCAAGGCTCAACATAAGTACAAGCAGCAGTATGATAAGTATTCTAAAATACCAGTATACCATCCAACACAGCGTGTTTGGCTGTATTGTACTAAAGTACCACCAGGTAAGGCACCTAAACTCCATAGGAAATGGGTAGGTCCGTACTATATCAGTATGATAGGACCTAACTATACCTATAGGATTCGGCACAGTAAAACAAACAAAGAGGTAAAGTCATTGGTAAACGCCATGAGACTTAAACCATACTTTGACCCAGAAAATAGGCCTACCAATCCGCCTGATGAACTTGCCGAAGATGAGGATGAACTGGATCCAGAGGAGATCAGTGACCAAAACGAAGGAGGCAATGACACTCCAACTATTGAAAGAGATCATGAGGATCAAAATGAAAGGGTAAATAGAAATAATAATGATCAAGAGGATCAAGCCAGTAGGACAATTAAAAGAAACAAAGGTCAGAAGGACCAGACCAAAAGGGTCAATGATCAAATGGATCAACTAGTAAGTAAAAACAATAAAGATCAGAAGGATCAAACCAGAAGGGTAAGGCAAACCCATCAAACTGATGTAGGGCAAAGGACCCATAACAAAAGCCAGGTAGGCAAAAATGTAGATAAAAGGAAAGGCAAATTAGCCAAAAATAATGATGATAATAATGATGGAAAACAAAATAGAAATAAAGATCTCAACAAAAATGATCAAAGAAATATGAATGTAAATAAACAAACAAATGGCGTAAATAGAATGAAAGGTAAAAATAATGTACATGGTCAAGGGACCACAGGTAAACCAAGCCAACAAAATAGTAATGGTCATGCAAGACACAATGGTGAATGTACGAATAAAAACAAAAACAAAAAGGGTAAGACCAAAAGCAGTGTTAAACTTACAGAGCCGTTAGAGCCAGTTAAGACCAAAAGCGATGCAAAAACTACTGAGCGGTTAGAACCAGTTGAACAAAATGTAAAAAGGTTAACTAAACAAAATGTAAATAAATCAACTACCAAACCTGATAATGCAAATGAAAATGAGCAAAGCCCTAAAAATAATGAATATAATAAATGTCCAGACTGTGAAATAAACAAATGTAGACCATTTAAAGCAGAACACATTAAAGCAATTTTAAGAGCTGTAAGACACCCAAATAATGTAATTTGGTACAAGATCAAATTTCAGGACAATAAAACACAATGGCGACTATCTTGCAAAGTACCAGAGCAGATTGCCAGGGAATTTCATGTTGCCAAAACCATGAATGGTCAAAAAAGGAGAAAGCCTTTGAATTCTGGACACAAATTTTTCAAGAATGTCAATGAAATTGAAAACTCAGCTCAGGATACCAATCCGAAATCAAACATACAACCAACATCAAATGTAAATAATGTAAATGCTACAGGTGATAGTAATGAAGGACTAACAATTTTTGAAGATGGTGAACCTCTACCCGAAAAATTGATAGGAATGAAATTCATTAGTGAGACAGCATACATGGCTACGAAGGTAGGTAATAACCCTGTTGAATTTAAAAATCTCACTGCAGCGCACAAACATACCAAAGTCCTTATTGATATAATTCAAAGAAAGTATGATACCATAAGAAGGGAAGATAAAATTGAAAGGATAAAAAATCCTGATAAAATTATCAACAAAAATGATTTCTCTCTCCATATAAGGGAAAATGGCATCCATGAAGTTCTTGTTGATTGTTATGGCAATATCAAATACCTTATAGATTACTCAAATCCTAATCTTTCCCCGGAATGGAGAGCAGAAGCTACAAATGGACTACTAACAAATATTCTGGAAAAACTCGAAATCCAATTTGCCCATTTAGTAGGACAAAAGAAAAACCCTTACAAATTCAGAAAATATAGAGTATGAAAAAAAAAAAAAGAAAAAAAAATTATCAATCAATCTAAATTCCTCATAAGATGGACTGACCTTGGAGATAGTAAGGGCATTATTTCACTTTAGTTATTAAAGTGTATATTAGTGCTATGATTGGTTTGTACTGGCCAGGCAAATCTTTCAATATATTTAAAGCCTTTGCAATCTCTGACATCAGAAAAACAAAACTTTAAATTACTTTTAGAACCATTTTTGACTATTTTAATACAAAATAGCTTTTATAAATATTTGATTTTGGAAATATTTCATCTTATGTGTAGCTGAAGAACCTTTAAAAAAAAAAACAAAAAAAACAATGAATTAGTAGCACCTATCACTTAAAAATGTTGGTAAACCACAAATTAGTTTAAGCCAAAGAGGTACCATGGTCACGGATGCATGACCATGAAAGTCATGTAAAATGGGGTTGCACTCAGCCAATAATTACTGATTTGATATTTTTAACAAATATATCAGTTTTGGATGGAATCCTCATACAATAGTAGTGTCAGTGGATTAAACACTGGCCACTGTAATGGAAAATGAATGTTACTGAATTTAATATGTGTTTGTTAAACAATGTATATAGCTTTATTTCAGGATGTGAATATTGAAAAAAAAAAAAAATGACAAGAGGACCATGATGGTCCTAAATCGCTCACCTGAGGCATCTCCAAATTACAGTACTTTTTAGTATAAAAAAGGCACAACTTATAAAAGATATATAAGATTTTGGGCTTTGTACAAAACAATCCAGTAATGTTTTACAATAATGATGAATGCCTTTGGCTTTATAGTTTAATCCATTACCAAACTATCCCAGAATTTTTCACCCTCAGGGAAAATAGGTTTGAAAAATACATAGTGAGAAAGGGAGTGACAAGCAATTTATCCATTTCTCACAGTGTTTACTACCTGAAATTCTTTGTATTTAGATTTCAATCAAACACTAATTACTGTCTGCAACTTCAATGGATGTAATTTTAGCAACCTTGGTCGAGAACAATCTGGATGTACTATACATCAAAATATGAATGCATTACAACTTATACATGAGGAGTGGAAGATATTTGAACATGCTCTTATTGAGCGTTTTTCATATCTTTGGATGCCTTGGGAAGGGCCATGTTTGTCCAAAGGATATAAACATGGTAGAGAACAATTATATTGTCCTTTGTTTTTAATGTAAATGCTCTAGAGCCTATATTTAAGAAGAATTCTTTCAATGCAAATTACACAATTTTCTACCCTAGGAGCAAAGACATTTTTCATCCTAAGAGCATATTTTCCTGTTATATAGTGCAAAATTATTTAGTCATGCTACATACCAAATATGTATGCCCTTCACCTTATATTTCAGAAGGAGAAGACTTTTGATGTTGCTCTAATTGAGCGTTTTCAAAATTTTTTTACCTCTGGGGCAGTTCCATGTTTTATCCCAGGGCTAACATTTTAGCTAACATGGTAGAGAACCATCTGGTTATGCTATATACAAAATATGAATGCTTTAGACTTCTCCTTAAAATGAAGATTTTTTTTTTTAACATACTCAAGTTTTGCGTTTTTCCAAATTTATGACCCCTAGTGCAGGGCCGTTTTTGACCTGAGGAAGACAACTTTTAGTGATATAGTACAAAACCATCTAGTTATGCTCCATACCAAATATGAATATCCTAGACCTTATAGTTTAAGAGGAGAAGTCTTTTGAAATTGCTCTAAGTAAGCATTTTTCCAAACTTCGGACCTCTAGGGCGGGGCCATTTTAGACCCCAGAGATTAAATATTTAAAAACTTGGTAGAGAACCATATGATTAAGCTCTATATAAAATATAAATGCCTTTGGCCTTGTAGTCTGTGAGAAAACAACAACATAGATTTTCTAAAATTTCCCATTTTCATATGCCACAGTTACAAGAGTTTTTCACAGAATTAAATTCTTTTAACAACTTTTGAAGAGCTTCGACCAAGGAACATCCTTGCAAAGTTTCAACTTGATTGGCCTACTGGTTTAGGAGGAGAAGATTTTTAAAAATTTTAACAGATTTACTTAAGATTCCCATTTTCACATGCCGCGGCAGCCAGAGTTTTTGACGGAATTAAATTCTTTTAACAACTTTTGAAGAACTACACCTAAGGAACATCCCTGCAAAGTTTCTGCTTGATTGGCCTACTGGTTTAGGAGGAGAAGATTTTTAAAGATATTAACAGATTTACTTAAGATTCCCATTTTCACATGCCGCGGCAGCCAGAGTTTTTGACGGAATTAAATTCTTTTAACAACTTTTGTAGAACTTCACCCAAGGAACATCCCTGCAAAGTTTCAGCTTGATTGGCCTACTGGTTTAGGAGGAGAAGATTTTTAAAGATATTAACAGATTTACTAAAGATTCCCATTTTCACATGCCGCGGCAGCCAGAGTTTTTGACAGAATCAAATTCTTTTAACAACTTTTGTAGAACTTCACCCAAGGAACATCCCTGCAAAGTTTCAGCTTGATTGGCCTACTGGTTTAGGAGGAGAAGATTTTTAAAAATTTAACAGATTTACTTAAGATCCCCATTTTCACATGCCGCGGCAGCCAGAGTTTTTGACGGAATTAAATTCTTTTAACAACTTTTGTAGAACTACACCTAAGGAACATCCCTGCAAAGTTTCAGCTTGATTGGCCTACTGGTTTAGGAGGAGAAGATTTTTAAAGATTTTTACAGATTTACTAAAGATTCCCATTTTCACATGCCGCGGCAGCCAGAGTTTTTGACGGAATCAAATTCTTTTAACAACTTTTGTAGAACTTCACCCAAGGAACATCCCTGCAAAGTTTCAGCTTGATTGGCCTACTGGTTTAGGAGGAGAAGATTTTTAAAGAAATTGTGGACGGACGGACAGACGGACAGACGGACGGACGGACGACGGACAACGGCCGATCACAATAGCTCACCTCGCACTTTGTGCTCAGGTGAGCTAAAAAACAAAAAAAATGTGTTGCTTTAGTTCGGGACGAACTAATTCAACGAAGGGGGTATTTGCCACCGAGGACACTTTTGTGTCAGAATTTTATTAAATAATAAAATAATAAATTGTATAATAAAATAATAAATCAGATAACAAAATAATATTGGTATGCATATGAAATTGGAGAATCATTTGAAAACACTTAGAAAAAGGGAAAACCATTGATCAGTCTAATCTTTTGACATGTTTTGACAGAGTTTATTCTTAGAATATTTTTGTGATTGACGTAACTTTGAGAACTTGAAATATGCTACTAACCATTTCCTTTGAAAACAATCTATTTGTAAAACAATTTAATCTGTTCTCAAACTGTAGACATATGTGCTTTCATTGTTTGATTATTTCTTGGTAGACAATAGGCTGAGAAAGCTTTGAAGATCAAGGTCACAAGGATATTGTTTTAACACCTTTGATTGACATGATTAATTTAATCAACTTGAACTGTTATGAGAGAACTTGCTTCCTTTTGGCTTTGTGAAAGTACAGTATAAATAGTCATGCAAATTTTAGACTTGGGATCAGTAATCATTAAGCAATAGAAATTTGGAAATAAGAAATTCATAATACTCTTACATTGTTGGAAATTCTGTTTTACTGAAACACTTGAGAAATTCTTTATAACTAAAACACTGTGGAAACAATCATTGAAGTTTAATAAATTGGAATTGTAAATTGTATTGGAAACTGGAACATTTTGAATAGAAGAATATTTAGTAATTTGGAACTGTAAAACTGTGTTGAGTTTGTTACTTACTCCTAGAAAATGGAACATGACTATGGAAAGGGACTCTTACTTAGTACCCATGTGTCATAGCTGGACATCGGGGTAAAAGCTTAATTCCCCACTCTAAAGTGTATCTGCGCATCCCCAACCTGGTGCCTGCAGCTCTACCAACGTTAACCCTGGTGTCTAGCAGAACGACTTGTGATAACCCCAAGAGTCAGGCAACGACCAAACGGACCTGACCCCTTGAAGGCGACTGTGGGAACCGAAAACCCCTGTGCTGTTGGTACTCGACCAACAGCACCCGGAAGACGGAGGACCCCGGTCGCATAGGGTTCATCCTTATGACAACAATCATTCTGACAAAGTTTTATCAAAATTAAGCAGAATTCCTTGCCCAAAAGTGTTTAGGAAGAAATTTTCCTTAAAGCAGGCTCAGGTGAGCTTAAAAACAAGTTTCTATTATTTGAATATTGTTTTGATTGAACCCATTACCAGCTAGAAGAAGAAAATGCATATCACAAATTTTAGTTAGTGAAATTATACCTAATATTTTGACTTTTAGGATAGAAAACATTTTGTGGACAAAGCAAATAGCTTTTAATAAATAATTTCTTTACTTCCCACAATGTCTTTCAAGATTTTTTCTTTGAGGGTAGCTAAAAAGTAGGACTGAGTGGGTTATGATTAAGACATAATCTCTGACAAAATTTTAACTCTTTAACCCATTACCAGACAGAAAAAAATATTTGACCAGTCCAAATTCAAAGGAGTTGCAGACGACAATTTAGAGTTTATGAAATTTTAGATTTTTTCAATTTTCTGTATAGAAAACATTGTGTAAAATTAAGAAATTGCTTGTTACAAGCAATTTCTTCATTTTACACTATGTTTTCCAAAACTTTTTTCTTCATTGAGTGGAAATGAGTTAAATGGAATTGTCAACCAGATAGTTAAAAGGACAATTAAGTTAAATACCTCGTTATCAATAAGTTTAGGCTTTTTTTAATACAGGTCTGCTGTTGACAAATATAAACAATATATCTATAGCGACAAGTAGGTAATATAAATTCTTATCTATTAAGTTTATCAAGTTTCACAGCAGGGATTTCATCACTATTACATCAAACTTTTCTTCCAGACTTGCATACTAGTAATATATGCAAATTATTTTCTTCTAACACAAAGAAAGTGTTGGAATGCTCACAAATAATCTATTACACGACCAGGAAGAAAAGAGGCATAGACAGGTCAAAGTATTCCACATTGTTCCTTTTAAACAAGTAAGTTTTTGAAGTTGTGACTTTTAACCTGTTGCCAGATAGCAAGATTTTAGACTGATCCAAAGTCAAGGAATTTTAAGGTGACCAATTTCTAGTTGATGACTTTTTTTTCATTTTTTGGATATCAAAACATTGTGGAAAATGAAAAACTTCAAATTCCACAATGTTTTCCACAAGCTTTTCATTGAGGGGCATTGAAAAGCATGACTGTGTGATAAGTGGTTCAACAAGAAACAAACAAGACTAACAGTTTTTCTTATGCCTTTAACCCATTACCAGACGTCCAAATTTTAGACTGGTCCAATTTGAAAGGAGTTGCAGACTAAAATTTAAAGTTTATGTAATTTTAGATTTCTTCAACTTTCTGGAGAGAAAAAATTGTGTAAAATGAAGAAACTGCTAGTGACAAGCAATTTCTTTATTTTACGCACTTTTTTCCTAAATATTTTTCTGGGGGGGGGGGGATGGTATCCAAAAGCGTCACTGTGTGGGAATGGGTTAATTAATATGAATTGTAAGCTAGTTTCCCTAAATGATGATGTGATGAAATTCTATTCATAATGAATATCTAATCATCTTAGAAGCAGTTGGAATAACAAAAATCCTGCCGCAGAAAAGTTTTACAAGCATCTTAGGATTTTATCAATGATTTCAATGAATGGGGTTTAACATATCACGATGGCTGGAGCACCTAGCCATGGATTTCTGGTATTTCTCTCACCAGTACTACCACAACATCCAAGACTCCAGCTGCTAATCTCATTTAGGTTAAGGAATCTCTACCTATTGTTTGGAAAAAAATGTCAGGAAAGGAATTTTTTGATACCAGGGATTGAACTATTTTATTAATGAACATAATTATATGCCTTACTAATAGGAATTTCCAGACATTTGATATCATGGATAGTTTTTTAGCATCATTTAAGCCAATCAAGATAATAAATACAAATCTGACATAAATACATAATTTTTAGCATTATTTATCCCATTCCCATACACTGACGCTTTTGGACGCCCCTCAAGAATAATAATTGGAAAAAAAATTTGTGTAAAATGAAGAAATTGCATGAAACAAGCAATTCCTCTATTTAACACTTGCTTTTCTATCCAGAAAGTTGAAACAATCTTAAATTTCAGACTTAAAATTGTCGTTTGCAACACCTTTCAAGGTATTTAGATTTCTCTCTGATTGTCTAAAGAAGCTTGAATAAGAAACTTTGAACAGTTTTATCAAAAAAGGAAATAATGAAAACTCTGGTCAGATTGTGAAGATGGTAGGTTGATCTCAGTCCTTACTTGGCAGGCTCATATTTTCTCTCTGTTACGGTATAACCCATTCCCAAACAACAAAATTTTAGACTGGTCTGAATTGAGAGAAGCTGCAGATGACAATTTCAAGTTAATGGAATTTTAAACTTTTTTGTCTTTTTGGATAGAAAACAATGCGGATATTGAAGAAATTGCTTGTTGCAAAAAAAAAACAGTCATTTTGAGATTGTCATCTGCAGATTCTTTAATTTTGACCTGTCTAAAATTTTGTTTTGTAGGAATAGGTTAACCACATATGCCTTCAACCCATTCTGGATATTATGGTGCATCATTAAAGTTCTATACTATTCTATACACAGAATATCTCCAAATTCCTGAGAAATCCCCCACCATTAAGACTTAGTAATTTTTATTTTTCCTAGTTAGCCCGGGGCACCCAAATCTTTGAATGCTTCATACTGACTTGATAAATAAGGCATGGTCAGCGAAAAATGAACCACTTTTGAAAGGAAAATTAAAAATGGAAAAAAGAAACAATCATTTTTATAGTAATGGTTATGAAAGACTCACCTTTAGATCTTTATTGTCTTTGTTAAGTTTCTCTATCTGTGCTTTCATAGTGACAGAATCTGTTTGCACTTTCTGTAAGTCACGGGACAATTGAGCCACGGTTTTCTTCAAATGCTCATTCTCCGATGTAACTGTCTGTAAATTATGAAGTATTTTACACACTACTGGATGGCTATCATCAAAACAGAAATTATTGTTAATAAAAGTATCTTTATGATGCCCATTTTTTTTAAGACGATTCTCAGATTCTGAACTATTTCTTACTGATTCCTGCCTGGGTTGGGAGTTACTCATTCTGAACTTTATATGTTGTTAAAACATCTACACAAACACACACAAATGAGTTTCTGTTTGTATTGTTTGAATGGGGTTTAACGCAACTTTTAATCATCAGGAGATGATTTTTAAAGAATTTTTTCTTTATTTCTATTTAAATTCCAAGATATTAAAAACTCTAGGCCTTACAGCTTAGGAGAGAGAGATTATTAAAGGTTTTCTCAGAAAATTCCTTCTGGTCAACATACCAACCAGAGTTATCGACGGATTACAATTCATTGAAGTAATTTGGATAGCCATCAGCCAAGGATCATTTCTGTAAAATTTTATAGAAATCTGATGGGATGTTTAGGAGAAGATTTATAAGAAGACTTATATTTATAGTGATTTACAACTTTACATCCTTCAAGATAAGTCTATGTTTTCAATAACATGGATTGATCATGTGTTTGTAAACAATTAGCAAAATCATTTCTGCGATTTATATGTGGCCTCTTGAATTTGGACCAGACTAAAATTTTGTAAAAGTCACAATCATGAAAAAGATTTAGAACTCATGATTCACCAAAAACTGAAAATTTGTATGCCTGTAACCAACACTAACTTCACTAACACTAACTTCACTGCCAGAAATGAACAACATATGATACTACTAATTCATCTAAATTCTACTTTCACTTTCACAGGAAATAAATTAAAAATTGCTACTGATTATATACAGTGAATAATGTCTATCCATCCATCCAGATAAGTAAAATTTAACAAAGAGAAATAAATTAACATTTGAAAATACAACATGACATCAGAATTAATTAATTCTTGAGTGGGATTCCAATTAGTAATTTTTTCCCTCCAAAAATAAACAGGTCACTTAGTACATGTACTATCACTTTAATTTACAATACAAATACAAATCGTTTATTGTTCAAATCATACACATACATATGATATACGAACATAAAAAAAAACCTGCTTACATACAATACATTCAGATAGTGACGAGAGAAAAGGTACTAATTGCAAAGAGGGGAAAAAGCAGGGAAAGGAGGGGAAAAAATTATATTATTATTAAGTGGGCCATTACCTTGGTCAGATTGTTTTCATGAAAAAGACTACATAAGGAGTAGTGTTGTCTACCAAATAACAGATCTAAAGCTTTAATCTGTGGCGACAATAATGTTGGTGTTGAAACAAAAAGAGGATGTTTTTTGTTTCATCCATTTATCTTTCTTTGAGAGCACAACTAATGCTACATTTTCACAAGCCGTTGAGGCACAAGTGAAAATATAGTTTTTGGTTGTTCTAGAAATGTTGGTTTAATGATAAGTGATTATTAAATTTTTCTATTGCACAAAGAGATAAAATGTGGGATATTTTCAGCGAAAATTCCTTAAAAAGTGTCAATTAGAAAAAAAGTGTCATTTAGAATGTGAATTACATGGCAACTTGATGACATCATCTATTTGGTCCGGACAAGATGTTCAGTAAAAGTGAAGGCAAGTTGGGCTAAATCTATGAAAACAGGGACCGCTATCAGGGCTAAATCTTTGAAACAGAGGTAGGAAGTAGGACTTAATATATGAAAACAGAGTTTTTGATTTTGATAATTTTGTTTGTTTTACACTTAAATTATCAATTGATAGTCTACTGTGAACTCAATAATCTATTGGAAAATTCATTTACTTTACTATTCCCATTGCAAAAAAAGGGATATTCTGGAATCAGTATGACAAGGGTTAACCCATTCCCAAACAATGATGCCCTTGACACCTCGCTAGAAAAACGAGTGGGAAAACATTGTAGAAAATGAAGAAATTGCTTGTATCAAGCAATTACTTCATTTTACACAATGTTTTCTACCCAGAAATTTGGAAAAAATACAAAATTTCATCAACTTTAAATTATCATCTGCAACTCCAATCAATTTGGATCAGTCTACAATTTTGCGGTCTGGTAATAGGTTAAGATCTGGTACTCATTTTCTACCTCAATAATTCTAATGACTAACATCAACATGTTTCCCAAAGTAGTTTTTCATTTGAAATGTTTAACATTCCTCTTGACTAGCTATTTAGTCAACCCAATACCAGATGACAGAATTTTGGACCAGTCCAAATTGAAAGGAGTTGCAGATGAGAATTAAAAGTATGAGGACTTTTCACCTTTCTGCGTAGAAAACATTGTGTAAAATGAAGAAATTGCCTGTTACAAGCAACTTCTTCATCTACACGATGTTTTCTCAATTGTATTTCTTGAGGGGTGTCAAAAAGCGTCATTTTGTGGGGAATAGAATGGATCGAGTGAACAGGAAACTTTTTCATGCTGATATAACCCCTTCTCACACATTACCCCTTTTTATGAGCCTTAGGAAAAAAACCTTTGAAAGCATTCTGGAAAATGAGGATATTGCTTGTCATAAGCAGTTACTTTATTTTCCACCATGTTTTCTACCATTAAGACTAAGGTTTTGAAAATTTCACCGTCTTAAAATCGTCATCTGCAACCTCTTTGAATCTAGACAAGCCATAAATTATGTAATTTAGTAATGGGTTAACAGACTTGACATTACTTTTCGTTTTGTAAAGCATTTACTGCTTGTCATGCTGAAAATATTTTTTTTCAGAAATACATTAAAAATAAAGGCCTGAAAGCACCGATAGTACATGTTGTTCAAAAATAAATACCATAAACCTTTCTTGTTTGAAACGCGCAAACAGGAGGTGTAGTCCAAGATCAGACTGCACTTATGTGCAGGCTGATCTTGGGTTATACCTCCTGCCAAAGCCTGAATACTCCGGGTTTAGCATGACAAGGGTTAAGTAACAAAGTGAAAATGGAAATACCCATCAATAACCTTCTTTTATTCAAGTAACAAAGTGCAAATGGAAATACCCTTCAATAACCTACTTTTATTTTTCATATCTGGGAAATGGAGAGTTTCAGTTTACTGCATGTACATACATGTTTAGGAAAGGTAAAACTAACCAAATACCAAAAGACAAAATTTTGGTCTGGTCCACATTCAAAGAAGTTGCAGATAATCATTTGTTGATGAAATTTTAAAAATCTGTATCTGGTGGGTTAGAAAATATTATTAAAAAAAGAAAGCTGGATTGTGTAGGATGGGTTAAGAAAGGGTTGGGACAAAAACTGCCTAGGTTTAATCTTTTTAAACATTTTTAAGCTCATTTCCCCAAGTAACCTTTTTAAGTATTCAGCATAAAATAAAATAAAATATCATTCATGTACATGCAATCTAATATTAGCTTAACCCTTTCCCGTCATTTTTTTTTTTTATATTTTAGACTGGTCCAATTAGAGGTTGCAGACGACAATGAAAATTGAATGCAATTTGAAATGAAATCAACCTATGTGGTAGAAAATATTGTTATAAGCAATTACTTCTTTTTCAACAATGTTTTCTCAAGAATTTAGTCACAGACATGTAAAATCCCAGCTTTGTACTGGAAAGTGTGTAAGGGACCTTATTTCATCCTATTACCACAGCATCCCCCATTTTTGGCTTACTCAAAAAATTATTTCATTGCATGAAAAGAAAAATTGCCTTTTTACAAGCAATTTCTCCTTTTGTCATAACATTCTCTATCCTAGCTTTACGGCCCTTTTCTCAATATTCATTTAATCAGCTCCCTAACAATCCAGCTCTTTTTATTACCTTATTGACAAGTGTTTGAGAAAGCAATATGGAAAATCAAGAAATTGACGGGAAAAATTTCTTCATTTTCCACATTAATTTCTACCATGATTGATTTAAATTCACATAGCTTTAAAATGTTTATGATTTGGTAATGGGCTAAATGTTATCTGCAACTTGAAATATGAAGCAGTCTTAAATCATGTTTTCTTCTGATAGGTAAATCAGAATACTGTTGAAAAAGAAAGAATTTTTAAATGCAAGAAAAAACCTAAAAATAATCATGCTTTTAAAGAAGTCAGTAGACTAATAATAAAATACTCAGAATAAATTTATTACCCAAGCATTGAGGTAAAAGAATTGGTGCAACTCAGGTTCTGGATTTTCATTTACTAAAATTACTGCACTATATTAAAACAAACTCATCTAAATAAGTCTATTTTTAGACAAACCATGATTTTCCAGTTTCTATTTTTATACAAATGTCTATTTATAATCAGAGTTTGGAAATTTCACACGAACAGAGAGCCTATAAATAGACTAATGAGGATACACTTGTTGGTATGTCTGAAGAGGCCTCTGCTTTTGAGAAAGGTATTTTCAAATATGAAATATGATTCTTTTTATTTCTATCAGATAAAGGATCACCTGAGCTCAAATTCCCATGCTGATTCATCAGCTCAAATTTCTGTATTTGGATAAAGAAGTTATTCTGATGACCACAACTATCTTTAGAAAAATTGTGTTCAGATTCATTTAACACATTACCAGATGACAAATTTCAAAAACTTGTGACATTTTGGGTAGAAAAAATTGCTTCATTATCCAAAATGTTTTCCTTAGTATTTATCTGGAGGGCTGTCAAAAACCTTCATTGTGTGGGAATGGGTTAGACAGAGATGTTATCACAGAGTCCTTTTTTTAACTTAACGGTGGAAATGAGCTGACCAATTAAATTATTCATAATGACTAGATTGTGTCAAGTGAGATAAAAATCTATATTTGTGGAATTCATGGGATAAGCACTGTTATATTGAAAGAATTCCATAACTATAGACTATGACTAAAGTGAAGAAACTTTCTTCTTCACTATAGACTATGACTAAATGTGATTTCCGTTAATACAACCTAACAACTCCATGTCATAGAGAAATCATCTCACCATTGGAAAAAAGCATTTTTCAACAAAGGGGTATAAATAAAAGAAATATATTTTCAATTTGAATTAATCCATTTTGTAGTTTAAGAAAATATGAGTATACAAGATTTTGGAACAAAGGGCCATACCTTTGAGAAAAATAAATGGAACCTACATAAAATAGTATGTGCATATATTTGTTTGATACTGAGTGCATGTGTAAAATTTGAATCATATCCCACAGACCAGTTTTTTCCAAGTCTTCAACAATAGGCAGATTTCTGAAGATTAATGCAATTCGGAGTCTGATGACGATGTGCATCAGCCTCTACTGGTCCAGATAGTGATGGACACTAGGCAAAGTTTGTTAACCCATTCCCACAAAAGGACACCTTTAACCCTTTCCTGTTTTTGGAAATTTTAGACTGGTCCAAATTGAAATAGGTTGCAGACGAAAATGAAAACTGGATGCCATTTGAAATGAAACCATCCTATGTGGTAGAAAATATTGTGGAAAAAGGAGAAATTGCTTGTTACAAGCAATTTCTTCTTTTTCCACAATGTTTTCTCGATTATAAAATCACAGGAACGTAAAATCCTGTATTTGAACGGAAACTTTTAAACAACTCTTGATATGAAAGTTTTGGAATACATTGTGGATAATGAAGAAATTGCTTGTTACAAGTAATTTCTTCATTATCCATAATGTTTTACCCCAAAAGACAAGCAAGAGGCCCATGAGGGCCTGAGACGCTCTACTGGTTATCAAGTTTTCCGTTAAAGAAATCTGATATTTAAGGAAGTTAATTGCTCAAAGAAGAATGCATAGAGAAAAAAAGGAGCTTTATCCCCTTTATCATTTTAAGCAACAATCCTCAATGCCCCTTTTCCCATGTTTCATGACTGATTCACTCCATTTCCAAAAGAAAGTTACCTTATGACCCTACAATCATTCTGTGAATATTTCATCAGAATCTGACAATAATTGTGGACTTTATCACATAAACAGGATTGTTTTGAATGAAAATCAATTAGGCCCCTTTTCCTGTGTTTTCTGATGGATCAATTTCATTCCAAAAGGAACTTTCCTTACAACCCGACAATTGTCCTGTGAAATTTAAAAGACAACTTGATAATGATTGTGATCTTCATCACATACACAAGAATGTTTTGAATGATAATCTGTAAGGCCCCTTTTCCTGTGTTTTGAATGCCACAATTATTCCATGCATCTTTGAAGAGAATCCAATAACACTGTTGACTTTATTGTGTTAACAAAGATATTAAATTCAAGTTCTCATAAGGCCCCTTTTCCCATGATATTTTACTGTTGGTTTTATCATGCTATGAAAGTTAAAAGTGAATCCAATGAAATATTGGGAATTCATTATGTTTACTAGAATATTCAAAAAAAATCATATGTCCCCTTTTTACATGATACTTGATGGATTGTACCAAGTTCTGAAAAGAACCATCTAAGTATTTGTACAATCATTCTGTGAAATTTTGAAGTGAATCCGGTGAAATCAAGGGACATCATTGTGCTTACCAGAATATTTAAGAGAGTTTTTCATAAGGCCCCTTTTTATGTGACCCTTGCTATAGTCAGATCCACTGTCAAAATCAACAATTGGAATGATGGTACAATCAATCTGTTAATTTATTGTGTTAATGAGTTTATAGTGAAATCTTAATAGGGCCCCTTTTCTCATGATACTTTAGAGAACAAACCAAATTTCAAAAGGAACAATTCTAATGAAGGTAGAATCATTCTTTAAAAGTTAAAGAGAATCAATGAAAACAGTGGACTGAATTGTGTCGAGAATTTTTGTAACAAAATTTTCAGAAGGCCCCTTTTTCCGTGAAACTTAACAAATCAGACCCAATGTACAAAGGAACAATCCTAATGATAGTTTGAAGAAAATGATAAAGACTGAGGACTTTATTGTAATAATGATTTAATAAAATTTGTAATAAAATTTTTATAAGGTCCCTTTTCTTGTGTCACTTAACCAATCAGACCTAATTTACAAAGGAACAATCCAAATGATGGTACAATCATTCTATTAAAGTTTGAAGAGATTCTGATAAAGACTGAGGGCATTGTTGTGTTTATGAGGATTTGGTAATAATTTTTCATACAGCCCCTTTTCCTATGATACTAGACAGATCAGACCCAATTTGGAAAGAAACAATCCTTATGATGGTACAAACATTCTGTGAAAGTTTGAACAGAATCTGATGAAAACTGCAGACTTTATCTTGGTGTCAAATTTTTAAAATAAAATTTTCATAAGGCTCCTTTTCCTGTGATACTTGAAGGATCAGGTCTCATGTCAGCATCAACAATCGTGATTATTGTACAATGATTCTGTGAAGGTTTGAATAAAATCCAATGAAAGCTCTGGACTTGGTTACAAGGGTTATAGATAAAATTCTCTAAAGGCCCCTTTTCCCATGATAGTAGACAGATCACGCCTAATTTGAAAAGAAAGAATCCTCATGATGGAATAATCATTCTGTGAAAGTTTTAACAGAATATGATGAAAACTGTTGACTTTATTGTGGTACAATGATTTTAAAATTTAAATTTCATAATGCTCCTTTTCCTGTGATACTTGATCAGGTCTAATGCAAACATCAACAATCATTATTATTGTACAATTATTCTGTGAATGTTTGAAGAAAATCCGATGAAAGCTCTGGACTTAGTAACAAGGATTTATAAATGAAATTTTCATAAGGCCCCTTTTCCTGTGCTTCTTGACAGTTCAAACCCTGTTATGAAAAGAATGATAGTTATGACCTTCCAATCATTCTGTGAAAGTTTCACAAAATCTGATCAAAGCTGTGGGCTTTATTGTGTTAACAGGGTTTTATTAATTGAATTTTCATATAGCCCCTTTTCCCATGTTACTTGATGGATCTGAACCAATTCCAAAGGGAACTCTTCTTACAAAAGTATAATTATTCTGTTTGAGTATAAAGACAACCCCATCTCATCTGTGGACTTACAAGCATTAATTAAGATTTTTTTAATTGAATTTTCCTAAGGCCCCTTTTCCTATGTTTCTCAATGGATCAGACCCAATTTGAAAGGAACAATCCTTATGATGGTACAATCATTATGTGAAAGTTTGAAGTCAATCAGGTGAAATCTAGGGCCATTACGTGTAAACTAAGATTTTTTTTATTAAATTTTCATAGGGCCCCTTTTCCCATGAAACTTGATGGATCAAACCTACTTCTGAAAGGAAAAATCAATTTAATGTAATAATCATTCTGGGAATGTTTGAAGAGAATTTGTTGAAAACTATGGACTCTATTGTGTTTACGAGGACTTTTTCAATCCAGTTTTTATCGGCCCCTTTTTCCCGTGGTCCTTGACTGATCATAGCAAATTTAGAAAGGAACAATTCTTATGATGGTACAATCATTCTGTGAAAGTTTGAAGTCAATCAGATGAAAACTATGGACTCTAGAGTGTTAACAAAGATCTTTGAATTAAATTTTAATATGGCCCCTTTTCCTATGTTTCTTGAGGAATCATATCCGATTCCAAAAGGTACAATCCTTATGATGGAACAATCATTCTGTGAAAGTTTAAAGAGAATCCGTTGAAAATTGTTGGCTCTAGATTATTAATGAGAATTTTTTATTAAACATTTATTAAGGCCCCTTTTTCCTGTGTTTCTTGAAGGATCATACCAAATTTTTAAAGGTATAATCCTTATGATAGTACAATTATTCTGTGAAAGTTTGAAGGGAATCTGATGAAAACTATTGACTCGAGAGTGTTAAAGAGTATTTCTTAAAAGATTTTTCGATTAGATTTTCATAAGGCCCCTTTTCCCGTGTTTCCTGATGGATCTGACCAAATTCCCAAAGGAACAATCCTTATGATGGTACAATCATTCAGTGAAAGTTTAAATACAATCTGATGAAAACTGTGGACTCTAGAGTGTTAACAAGAATTTTTAAATTAAATTTTCATAAGGCCCCTTTTCCCCTGTATCATGACAGATCAGACCCATTTTCGAAAGGAACGATCCTTATGATTGTACAATCATCCTGAGAAAGTTTGAAGAGAATCCGATGAAAACTTTGGACTCTATCGTATAAACGAGGATTTTTAATGGAGTTTTTAATTGAATTTTCATAAGGCCCCTTTTCCCATGTTTCTTGACGGATCATACCCAATTTTGAAAGGAACCATCCTTATGATGGTACAAACATTCTGTGAAGGTTTGAAGAGAATCCAATGAAAACTGTGGACTCTATCGCGTAAACAAGGATTTTTAATGGAATTTTAATTAAATTTTCATAAGGCCCCTTTTCCCATATTTCTTGATGGATCATACCAAATTTCGAAAGGAACGATCCTTATGTTGGTACAATCATTCAGTGAAAGTTTGAAGAGAATCTGATGAAAACTGTGGACACTATCGCCTAAAGAGGATTTTTAATTGAATTTTTAATGAATTTTCGTAAGGCCCCTTTTCCCATGTTTCTTGACGGATCATACCCATTTTCGAAAGGAACGATCCTTATGTTGGTACAATCATTCTGTGAAAGTTTGAAGAGAATCTGATGAAAACTGTGGACTCTATTGCATAAACGAGGATTTTTTAATTAAATTTTCATAAGGCCCCTTTTCCCGTGTTTCTTGACAGATCATACCCATTTTCGAAAGGTACGATCCTTATGTTGGTACAATCATTCTGTGAAAGTTTGAAGAGAATCCAATGAAAACTGTGGACTCTATCGCGTAAACGAGGATTTTTAATGGAATTTTTAATTAAATTTTCATAAGGCCTCTTTTCCCGTGTTTCTTGACGGATCACACCCATTTTCTAAAGAAACCATCCTTATGATGGTACAATCATTCTGTGAAAGTTTGAAGAGAATCCGATGAAAACTGTGGACTTTATCGCGTAAACGAAGATTTTTTAATTAAGTTTTAATTAGGCCCCTTTACCCGTGTTTCTTAACGGATCTGACCCAATTTCGAAAGGAACGATCCTTATGATGGTACAATCATTCTGTGAATGTTCGAAGAGAATCCGATGAAAACTGTGGACTTTAAACAAGGAAAAGTTTAACGGACGGACGACGGATGCACGCACGAACGCCGGACGGGAAAAAGCCATCGCCATAGCTCTAGTGGCCTTCTGCAATTTCTTTGAATTTGGACTCAGGTCTGTGTTTTCATCATGTGTATTTGGGTTAATGTGTAATAAATTTCTTAAATAGTTTAAATAAAGTATTGTGAAGTTAGATCTAGTTTTAAGCTTTGAATTTATTACCACAAAGTAATTTCAGGTGTTGGTGTAAGTTCTTCCGAGGGCTCTGAGACAGTTAATTTCAAGGGAGGGGGGGGGGGGGTATTAGGGTGGGGATGTTTACTGGCAGAAATACGATGACAACAATTTGTAGTCAGTGCGGATGTGAAATATGAGCCCCCTAGGTTGAAAAATGTCCAAGATAGAAAAAGGTTTTGGCTAATGCTTTTCATACTGGGTTAAAGGTCAAGGTCGCAGGGTCAAGGTCATTGTCTCAAATGAAAGTCTGTGTCCTGATGAGTGCAAATGTGAAATATTAGTCCCATGCATAATTCAAAATAGATATAAAAACTTTAACCAGCTGAGATGCCAATGCCAATATTGATGCCGAGGTATTAAAAGCTCTTCCAAGACATTCGTCCCGGGCAAGCTGAAAACACCAAAGGAATTAACCCATTACAACAAAGAACATTTTTTGAAATGGTCAAAATAGAATGATGTTGCAGACAACAATTTGAAGTTGCTGAAATTTTATAAACATTGTCTGTTCAAGAAGACAACATTGTACAAAATGAAGAAATCACTTGTCAGAAGCAATTTCTACATTATCCACAAAAAGCAGGATTATGCAGGAATGGGTTAACCAATTCAAGCAAGCCAGCATCTGGAATATTTTTCTCCTCAATGATCTCTATCAATCCATGGAATTTGCAGTAGATAACTTGTGAATATTCTTAGGTATTTCAAGACAAAATTTCTGTATGGAATAATGGTACCAGAAATATGCAAAAGTAATGATTAATGATCAACTTCTCCTTTATGATATCAATGCACCCATGAATTTCCAAATTGATCGCAACTATACATGAATCCATTCTCACAAAACAAAGTTTTAGTGGGCCAAATTGAAAGAAGCTGCAGACAACAATATCAGTATATGGAATTCTAATCTTTTTTTTTTACAAACTCTTGAGGGGCATAAAAAATTAGGGATTGTGTGGGAATGGGTTAAGAAGTATGCCTCAGACCTAATCTTATAAAGACAAATACTATGAATGGTTTGTTTGTTTGAATGGGGTTTAATGCTACTTTTAACAATCTTCCAGTCACATCGCGGAGGCTGGCACACCTAACAATGGATTACTGGTACGAACCAGTACAACCATTACATCCTTTCCTAGCCTACAGCTGCTAACCCACTTAAGACTTATTGTTATCCACCCGTTGGTGAACACTTACAGAAAATAACTAAGAACAAAACAGCAAAAATGGACCTGAGTTCTTAATTGAGCAAAGAAGCATGAAACTGAAACTTAATTGTGAAGACACAAGTCCTACACAAAGCTTATACAAAAGGTTTGTTGGTCCTAAAGCGCTCATCTGAAACAAAGCTTAGGAATATAAAGCACAACAGTCTTGATAAAAGTCACCAGTTGGTAATCCCATATGTTGTATGAAACGTGAAAGCTTGGTGACTTGTAAGAAGATACTGAATAACATTTCATTCCTGGTTCCTATAAGTTAACTGTTAAGGTATGCTCAAGATGAGTCCAATATTAAGATTTTTTTTAATGTTTTGGTCTTAATTTCTATGTAAACAGGAAGGAGCCTCAGAATTCAAATATAACCAAAGGGGTTTCATATGAACAAATTTTGTAAAAAGTTCACCAAAAAAGTTGGAGGAGGATAGTTTAAAAGAATTCTTTCTTTCTTTTCAATATAAAAATAGGGTGTAACCTATGACTGTGCTTAGGGGAGCTAAAATAAAAGTACAAGTACAGTCGAATACCTTTACCTCGAATGTCCCTTAGTCGAAGTTCTCTCTACGTCGAAGTTATTCTAAAGTCCCGATCTTATTACTCTTTACTTCTATGTATTTGAACCTCCATACGTCGTTCTCTTTATCTCGTAAACTACCCCTACGTCGAATCAATTGCAAAGTCCCATCACTATTGTTTGCACATATTCACACCTCTTTAAGACGAACCTTAATCCTAGAGGTCGATATTTGCAATCAACAAAGTTTTTCGCACATTTCGACGTGTCAAAGCAGTTGAGAGACAGGTGTGTTACAGTATTGGGTATCGATTGCTAACTTGATTTTGTTTGATTGTTTATCTACGATCTGATAATTTGAAAGATTGAGTGAAGTGGAGACAATGTTACAGAGGAATTTTACAATGAATAAAGAGGCACCTAACGCCCACACCACGCAGGACTTGTTTGGTACCGGACCTGGTCTACCAAGGGAAAGGCCAGCAACTTCGACCAACGGGACACGCTAAAGGAAGGACCCGGTAACCAGTCCAGGTGGATACTTGGGTATTTTGACAGGAAAGAGAAAACAGTCAAACTACGCAATTGACACGAGGAATAAGCATTGACAGAAGAAAAACAAACAAACAAACAGAACAACAACACAAAAAGCGAAGTCTTAACAAAACTTAGCTACGAGTGACAATAATAAGAATTTTAATAAAAGAAATTACGTGAAATACATCGTCATTATATCTTTCGTTCGATTAGATAATCATACTAGTAGTACAAATCATTTGTGGCCTTATTTACCTAAGGTATTTCGCCATCAGTTTGGTCGTACATGCAAAATCTTCGACTATCTACACGTCGAACTATCTCTACGTCGAAGTTTTCTCGTAAGTCCCCTTAACTTCGAGGTATAGGTATTCGACTGTAACTGAGTTTTGTACCAACGAACATTAATAACTTTCCTATAACAACTTGAAAACATACTTCTTATGCAAAATGTTTTGATATCAGGTGTTTCCCTTCAATGTTGCAGAAGTTAGAATTAACCCATTACCAGACAGCAAAATTTTAGACTGGTCCAAATTGAATGGAGTTGTAGATGTCAATTTAAAGTTGATAAAATTTTGGATTTATTCAACTTTTGGGATATTTTCTTAATATTTTCCCTATTTTTTTTCTTGAGGGGAGTCAAAAAGCGTCATTGTGTAGGAATGGGTTAATAAGAAACTTTGTTTTCACTCAAGGCAAGTCCACAATTTTGTCTTACTAATAAATCAGCTATGTATATCTTATTTTCAAAGTTTTCAAAACCGGAGATTGTTTGGATAAGTCAATCTATACTTACTTGAATGTGTCCTTTCAATGTTAACGATTCCAGTTCCATCTTTCTCACATAAATTGTAATCTTTTCAAGATGTTCATCATTAGCATGTGATATATGGCTCATCATTTCATTCTCATTTCCCTAAAAATAGAGATTTCTGGTCATAAATAAAAAGATTTTAAAAGTAAGACCATGAATTATTGAAATAATTAAACATTAGAAGTAATCTATAAACTGGAAATAATTGATTTAACCCATTTCCAGATGAAAACTTTAGACTGGTCTAATGTCAAAGAAATTAAAGACGTTAATTTTTAGCTTATGAAATCTAAAAAGTCTTTGTCTTTTTCTGGTAGAAAACATTGAAGATGATGAAGAAATTGCTTGCAACAAGCAATTTCTACATTTCCACAATGTTTTCCAAGGCCTTTTAATGAGGGGTGTAAAAATGGAGGATTGTGTTGGAATGGGTTAATGAATTTACTTTTTTATTTCTTCTACACTTTACCAAAATTCTGCAGTAAATTAATAAATTCTAGGATTTATTCATAAAAAGATTCGTCATAGTATATAATGACCTCCTTAAATTCACAATGATGTCATTCTTGCAGCAACTAAAAGCCATCACTAGTGTCTTGTGATTTGCATAGGAGATACTGACAATTTATGTGTTCAACAAGAGCTGTCTTGAGAAATATTACTAAGCAGGGTTCGCCCTGTCGGTCGCCATATGCAAAAATTCTGACGCAAGTTTTTTTCATTTGGCGAAAGTTCGTGGCAACAAAAAAATGATAAGTTTTGTTAATACGTACATTTACTTTTACTAATCTTCGGATATCAAGTCCGAGGGTCAAGTGTGTATAATTTCTCTAGGGCTTGTATATCGGGTCAATTATGTCATTGAGTCTGACACAAGACCAACACATTAACAAATTTAACCCCTTCCTGTTTAATCCCTTGTTTTTACGATCCTGTCGTTTTATACTTTAGAAAAGATTGTGGAAAAACTTCCCTTCTAAATGATTATTTTTCAAATAAAACTGAATTTGAATTGTTGTTCGCAAAATCTTTGAATTTGAACAGGTCTAAAATTTTGCGAAACAGGAAAGGGTTAAATACAGTTGGCGAGTCGTATTGATTTTGTGTTGTAGGTGTTACTTTATATTATGGATGAGCCGATGACGGCAATCATATAATAGATCAGTAGACCTCAATTATCACTTATAAATAGGTCTTCTATAAGAAAAGTGTAATTAAACTGGCGGCCATTGTCATTATCTGATTAGTACAATTGCCGAATTCGGGCGAAATTTTGTATATTTCTGCTGAAATAAAATTACAGAAGTCTACATTATTTTATTATTAAATCAAGCATATTTTACAAGGTTTATTACTTTTTCCTTCTCTCTTTTTTCTCTTCAAAGTCTCGATTTTCTAATCAAAGTAAGGAAAGCACTAATTAAAAATGAGTAAAAATGATGTAGATGTATGACTTGCCTACAATCATTCAAGACAAAATTAGAAATGAATGAACATGTTAAAAACCTGTTTAATATGCATGTTATATATCTTACAATATATTGTAAGAAGAAAATAATAGTCCAATTAAGAAATGTTCCAGTTTGGCACCAACTCCTTTTAAATTTGGCCCAAAATTTTCCCATTTGGCCCCAACTTTTTTAATTAGGCGAAAGTGATGGCGACAACTTTTTTCAAGATAGAGCTAACCCTGACTAAGGAGAGCAAACATGCATCATCTGCTACCGAGGCTTGATTGTGGAATGAAGGATTGAGACAAGAGGGCCATTGGCCCTATAGTACTCGTCCGAGTCAATGACTCAAAATGTTCAAAGATGACAAGGTTTTCCCCAAGTGACCCTCTATCAATGCAGTCAGAGATATCACAGAGGGGAAAAAAACTCAAGTTTAACCCATTCCCACTCAGTGACACTTTTAGACGCCCTCAAGGAAAAAAACTTTGGAAAACATTGTGGAAAATGAAGAAATTGCTTGTAACAAGCAGGAAAGTTAACGGATGGAAACCTTGACGGCTGGGAAAACATGATTGCTTTAGTTCTTCTGGCCTTCGACCAGTAGAGCTAATAAAACAATTTAAGTAATAATTATGTCATAATGCTTATAAGAAATGGATCCTTCTCAAATATTGTGTGATCACAATTTTTGTTGTTATTGTTTTTCCTTAGAATTATTCTGATTTACCCGTTCCCAGATGGCAAAATTTAAGACTGGTTGAAATTGCAGACGACAACATTTTAGATTTTTAAATTTCTGGATAGAAAACATTGTGTAAAAATGAAGAAATTGTTTATTATAATGTTTTCCCAAATGTTGAAAAGCGTCACTGTGTAGGAATGGGTTAAAAATAATCATTTAGTCTGTGTACCTTGACAAGCATTCAAAATACTATTGGGAACAATTTCACTGTTCAACAACCAAAAATTATCTTTAGATTTAAAAGATAAAATACTTTACAAAATTCTCATTTTCTTGCATACTGATTTGTGAGATAAATGTAGATCAATTTCTAAGAAAAGTCCTAGTAATCCATGTTTTTTTTTTGGTTTTTGTTTTTTGTTGTTTTTTTTTTTTTTTTTTTTTTTTTTTTTTTGGGGGGGGGGGGGGGGGGGGAAGGTGGGCTTTTCTGTAAGTTAACCTAATCTTAAAGGTCAAATTCAAAGAAATTTTTATATTGTCTTTTCATTCATTATTTTTCAAGTATATGGTGTTAATTTAACACACAAACAATATTTTCGCGATTGCAGACCGTGCACATGTACAAAAACCAATTCGAAATGTCAAGATTTAATACTGCCCCAAAACAGCGCATCGCTTACTTCCCCTGTACATTCCCCAAACCGCTTATCTCCCCTGCATTTGTGACGTCATAGTAGAAGCTATCTGTTTTACATGTCCAATGGTTGCTGTACTAAATACAGGCGATAATACGTAAAAAATCGATTTTAAAGGAGAATAATGACGATCTTGTGCCCCTTACGGTTGTAATGTTGAATCGGGGACTCAGAGGATCAGCATTTTTACGTTTCCGATTGATTTTAAAAGAAAAAAGTTGTGAATTCATAGCGGACAGCAGTGACAAATTTTGAGCCACCGAGTCATGCCAAGCTTTGTGTGAGACACTTTAATTTCAAGTTTTTGATCAGCCCGAAACTAGCAAATGACGTTGTTTTTAAGAACTTTCGACTCCGATTGAAACCTGACCCCTTGCCAACAATCTTGATTTCGGAGAACCGACGGGAAGAAGGACCGACATGCCGACCATCAGCTAGGGAAATTTCGAGGAAGAAGCTGCAACAGCGGTTAGATCAATTTGGTGAACAAATTGATATCTCGGCCATATATTGTGGGGGTTGGGATTATATAAAACAATGAACGAATCACATTATGGACCGATTTTTCGTGAGACAGCAGAACTGAAAGGGTTCCCATTTTGTTCATCTCGGATATTGTCCTTCCAATATATTGACCAAACGAGACTTTAAATAGAGGAGTATACCGACCTATCAAATAATTCATTCAGCCCTGACCTGAGCTTATCAACTCCGACATTGGTTGCCATTTTTGTTTACCTTTATTTTTTATTATTTTTGATTTGGCAGCTTAAACATTGTAACTACAGCCTTCTCAAGCTGTAGTTACCACGTTTAGGTCATCAACCAACCATTATACTTTTTTGTTACATGCTACTTGGCATAAATTTTGCAAAAGAACGCTGTTAAAAATCAAAGCGGAACTTCCTGTTGGAGTTCATGAGCGGAGACTATGAAGTAAAGGGCGGGCCAGCCATTGGTCAATTTTGACATATTCACGAAAACTGTGTGGCAAAATGAGAAATTAATAATTATAAGTCATTTCCCCTTATTCTCACCATTTTCTCCTCTAGTCATACTCTCATTTTTCATTGATCCCATTCCAAAATGACAAAATTTTAGACTAGTCCAAATTGAGAGGTGCTTTGAATTTAATTTCTGTTATCAACTACTTAGACCTGTGTTTATTATTGATATGAACATATTTCCCTCATACACATACTGTTTCTCTAGAATTCTAACAAATTTTCAAAATGTTCCTTTTACATGGTTGTTAGAAGGTATTTCCTTTTTTTTTTTATTACCAAAAAATCCATTTAGACACATTAAGGGGTCGACACTAACAGTGTTCCGGGATCCCTTAAAATTGGAAGGGACCCCAGCAATTCCAGGCTAGAGATTCCATTAGGATCCTTCAATATTTCTCCAGTACAATAGATCTTAAGGTATCAACTAATGCTCCTGATTTTTCGTTTGCTTGCCTTTGTAGAAAACATTGTGGATAATGAAGAAATTGCTTGTACCAAGCGATTTCTTCATTTTCCACAATCTTTTTTTAATTTTTTAAAGTTGCGCCTAGACGGACAGGATTGCGTATGAATGAGTTATTACTGGGCAAAAAATTTTAAGATCAAATTAAAAAAAAGGTTTTTTTTTATTGAAAGAGGTTGCAGATGACAACTTAATTTGTGCCAAAATTGAATCCTTATTGTAAATAGGCTTTAAAAATTTGAGAAAATTTGCTATTGCTAGTCACAAGCAATTTCTCCTTTTCCCCCAATATTTGTCACAATTTTCTCCTACTGTGAGTAAAAATAGAGGATTTAGTTGTAATGAGTTAAAAGGAGGTACAGATAATTGAACAGAAAATAGTGGCTATCATTAAGTTCAATTTTTTTCAAAGATCACAATAGTCACTAGCGGAAAGACAAGCTACTGATTGCTTGGTAAAGGGTAAACTTAGGCCATGGTCATGTCTTAATTAGTGTTTTAAACAATACAGGAAATGATTACATAATATATGCATATCCCATCCTTTCATGTTAGACAAACTAGTGATGTATATGGCACCCTTGATTTTCACCCGTGATCTATGTTTATTCCAAGGACTGTATAACTCCTTGTTAAAGTCCTTATTATTCTATTGCAACTTACTATGACTTTGGAAATAAGCTAAGATGATACTGGAAAAGGTCAGTATTTATGTCATGTATGAATTAATCTTAATTTTTTTTATAACATGACAGAAAACATTTCCTTGGCAGAAAACATTGTGGGAAATGAAGAAATTGGTTGCAACAAGAAATTTCCAAATTTTCAACAATTTTAATCAAAGCCATTTCTTGAGGTGTATCATAAATGGTTTATAATGGATTTAAAGAATTGAAAGGTTGACAACCAGAATTTCTTTCTTTCAATAGTCCACAGAGGGAATCATGTCTCTGATAGCAGTCACCACATGTGAAGGAATCACTTTCCTCGCTCCTTTCGCAATCGTCTAGAGGCCAGGTGTCTGTATAGCCTAGAATAAAAAAATGTAAAGAGATCTTAGCTTTTAAACCAAAATTTTTTTGGTGATGTTTAACTTAATGATAGACAACAGAGTTGGGAATGGTCCAAATTCAAAAAGTAGCAGATGACAATATAAAGTTGATGATCTTTACAGGCTTTGTCTTACATACGACAGAATCAAGTAACAAGCATTTTCTTCTTTTTCTACAGTGTTTCCAAGATGGTTGGTTGGTGATCTAAATTGTAACTACAGACTGAATGAGCTGCAGTTACAATGTCAAGGTCCACAAACCAAGAAAAATGCCTAAAAGATGTCCAAAATTGCAGTCCAAAGTTCACTTTTGGTCTAAATTAATGAATTGATTGTAAAAAAAAATTCTTTGACAGCTGACAATTGGTAAATCACTGAATTTTAGAGTTTAAGTGTTGAATGGGGTAGTAAACTTTGTAAAAGGACAAATTGCATGTTACAAGCAAACTACATTGCTTCAGTATGTCAGAACATTGGATTGTGTGGTAATGGGGTAAGTTTCCTTGCCTTAACCCTTTTCTGTTCAATCCCTGATTTTACATCCCTGTAAATTTATGAAAAAGAAACATTGTAGAAAAAGAAGAAATTGCTTATATCAAGCAATTTCTTCTTTTTCCACAATATTTCAAATCCCACTAAATGCTTACTTTCAACTAGAATCCACTTTGAATTTTCGTCTGCAAGTCCTTTGAAAGACTGCCTCGATGGCCGTGTGGTTTAGGTGCTTGACTCGTGATCTGAAGGTCACGAGTTCGAGTCCCAACGTCACCAGGGTGTGTTCATGGGCAAGACACTTAATAGCCAGCCCCAGTCTACCCAGCTGTAAAAGTGGGTAGCAGTGGGATTCAGCCACTGCCTCTCTTTCAGGGACGTGAAAACATCTGGATTGTGTCACCTGCCAGTAATACCCGAAAGGGGAGTTAGGCAGTATAAATAGATAAAGAAATTGGACGGGTCAAAATTTTTAGAAAACAGGAAAGGGCTATAAACAATGTAGGTCATTTATGAAAAATAATTTAGCACTATAACAAAACAATATTTTACTTACTCATGAATTCTTTGGTTTTCCTCAAATGGGCCTGTCTGTAACGAATGGTTATAGTAGGTAACTCCCAATACATGAATATTCAGACAATTCACCCGGAATGCAATGTGATCTGTTATGCATGTCAATCCTGCTTCATCCTTCCCATCTATACTGTTTGTTGTCTTGCAGCACTTGGATTCTGTCACAGTTGGCATATTCACACAAATCTTGCACTGGCACCTGTGAAATTGAATTATTTATTATAATTTTCATATTTGAGAATGATTTACTGTCCGTATTTACAGAGAGTAAACAAACGTTACTGTAACTTTTCTGATGGGGGCACAATTGTAAATTATATACCAAGAACTGTTTTAAAACATTGGACAATGTAGTACTGATTCAAGCAACCAAAACCATTTGAGTCAGTGTTAGACATTTGCATATAATCCTGTCCGATCAGACTTTACTTTGCACCTAGTAGATAGCTACAGACTGAAAGTTTCTTATGACAGCCAGATAATCATCTAATGCACTATTTGGACAATAAGACTGGGAATGTCATGCACATAATTTCTTATTCTCGTCTTAAATTTACAAACGAGATGTTTGATCGTAAATTTTGGTAGAAGAAAATTCAGAGGAGTTTTTGTTACAGTGTTAATAGTCCAGGGATAATTCAAAAGGGGTCTCACTCGCAAACGTCACTTCATTGGGATCTTCATTTAAATTCGTTGTTCAAGTCAGATTCAAACGTTCAAAAAGGGAGTAAGTTAAATTTTTTACGATTCTAATGTTTATAAAAGGGCAATATTCGCCGCAAATATTGATCACTCACCATGTTGACACCTCAGGAACATTATCGTCAAAATCGGGGCAAAAAGAAGACGAAGAATATAATCATCACTATCCTCCGATTCCGTAGCAATTGCCCTTCAAACTGGTTCGTACACATATTGCCTTAAAGTACCAGAAACATCCATTTTTTCTTCGGGAATATCACTCAAATCGCTGTCATACTCTACGTCCGTTTTTAATAAACTTCTACTATGACGTCACAATTCAGGGGAGTTAAGCATATGTATCCAATAGGTAAGGGACATAAGCGATGCCGTAAAAATGAAAAGGTAAAAATAAAAACTCCAATAAAGTGTTTTTGAAACAATCTCAAGAAAAATCAATGAGTATCAATGCACATGTTTATTAATGGAATTTTGAAAATTTGAATTATGTTACCCCTATGGATTTGCCCTTTAATCATTCTTTTTGTCTAAGAAACCATTTAGACTTACATCCACAAAATATGTTAAAATTGAGCCTCCAGAGTCTAAAAAATGTGTTTCAAAGAATGATGTGACCTTGTGACCTAGGTTTTGAATCTTGAGTCCAAATATCTGTCATGTCATAGATATCCTTCTGACAAAAATTTTCACTAAATAATGATATATTTCACCCAAAGTAGTGGCCTCTAGGATGCAAATAAGGTATTTCTAATTTTTGACATAATGACCTAGTTTTTGATCCCTGGTGAACATTACATTAAGAGGAGAAAAAGTTGTCACAAAACCAGGTTTTCAATGTCCTGAAAATCCATCAGGAAATGTAGGATTGAATCACAAAACACTGATAATGCACTTTAAGGCACATGTAATGTCTGCTGTTAAAAAAAATGCAACTAGAGACAAATAACTATAACCAGTTTCCTTAAAATTGAGCAAAAACTGTGGCTTTCATATTGTTAAGAAAGAAATTGTCATTATGGCGCCTTTTCCTTTGTTTTCTTATAGAACCTTCCATAATCTATAAAGTTCATCTTTGTGACCTAACAATTACCCTGACCAAGTTTCATGACAATTGAGCCAAAATTGTGGCCTCTAGAGTGGAAATCCAAATAAGCAATAGGGTTAGTTCATATGACCTAACAATTATTCTGGGCAAGTTTCACGAAGAATGAGCCAAAATTGTGTCCTCTAGAGTGTAAACAAAGAAATTGTCATTAAGGCCCCTTTTCCTGTGATTCACCATAAAACCTTCCCATAATCAATAGGGTTCATCCTTGTGACCAAACAATTATTCTGGGCAAGTTTCATGAAGATTGAGCCAAAAATGTGTCCTCTATAGTGTAAACAAAGAAATTATCATTCAGGCCCCTTTTCCTGTGATTCACCATAAAACCTTCCCAAAATCGGTAGGGTTCATCCTCATGACCTAACAGATATTCTGGCCAATTTATATGAAGATTAAGCCAAAATTGTTGCCTCTGGAGTTTAAACAAAGAAATTGTCATTAAGGCCCCTTTTCTTGTGTTTTTTTCCCATAGAACCCTCCTATAATCCATAGGGTTCATCCTCATGACCAAACAATTATTCTGGCCAAGTTTCATGAAGATTGGTTCAAAACTGTGGCCTCTAGAGTGGAAAAACTTCAATTGTTGACGCCGGACAACAGACATTCAACAATCACAAAAGCTCACCATGAGCACTTGGTGCTCAGGTGAGCTAAAAATGTACAAGTTATGATCAAGATAATTTTGACAATAACTATAAGTCTTCTTTTTCAATGACACAGCATTGAACCATAAAATGCTGATGATATGAGGTAGTTCCTATGAAGACGAATACTTGGTAAAAATTTCAACAAAATGCATAAAAATATTATAGGAGTAAATGAGTACACAAGAATTTTGACAATAAATGTCCTTTTTCCATGACATGGCATTTAATTGCAATGTAAACCTCTTATGCATCATTTATTCAGTAACAAGAGGTCCTTGGGGCCTGAGACGCTCTACTGGTTATCAAGTTTTCCGTTAAAGAAATCTGATATTTAAGGAAGTTAATTACTTAAAGAAGGATGCATAAAGGGAAAAAAATGGACCTTATCCCCTTTATTATTTTGAGTATTAATCCTCAAGGCCCCTTACCTTATGACCCTACAATCATCCTGTGAAATTTTCATCAGAATAATTGTGGACTTTATCACATATACAGGATTGTTTTGAATGAAAATCAAAAAGGCCCCTTTTTCTGTGTTTTCTGGTGGATCAATTTCATTCCAAAAGGAACTTTCCTTACAACCCTACAATTGTCCTGTGAAATTCAAAAGACATTTTGATAATGATTGTGATCTTCATCACATACACAAGAATGTTTTGAATGATAATCTGTAAGGCCACTTTTCCTGTGTTTCGAATGCCACAATTATTCCATGCATCTTTGAAGAGAATCCGATAAAACTGTTGACTTTATTGTGTTAACAAAGATATTAAAATCAAGTTCTCACAAGGCCCCTTTTCCAGTGATATTTTACTGTAAGTTTTTTCATTCTGTGAAAGTTATAAGTGAATCTGATGAAATATGGGGACTTCATAATGTTTATTAGAATATTTTTAAAAAAAGTTCATATGGCCCCTTTTTACATGATACTTGATGGATTGTACCCAGTTCTGAAAAGAACAATTTAAGTAATTGTACAATCATTCTGTGAAATTTTGAAGTGAATCCTGTGAAATCATGGGACATCATTGTGTTAACCAGAATATTTAAGAAAGTTTTTCATAAGGCCCCTTTTTATGTGATACTTGCCATAATCAGATCAGCTGTCAAAATCAAAACTTGTAATAATTGTACAATCAATCTGTGTAATCTGTGAAATTTATTGTGTTAATGAGCCCCTTTTCCCATGATACTTTACAGAACAAACCAAATTTCAAAAGGAACAATTCTAATGAAGGTACAATCATTCTTTAAAAGTTAAAGACAATCAATGAAAACAGTGGACTGGATTGTGTCTAGAATTTTTTGAAACAAAATTTTCATAAGGCCCCTTTTCTCGTGATACTTAACACATCTGACCCAATGTACAAAGGAACAATCCTAATGATATACAGTTTGAAGGAAATGATAAATACTGAAGACTGTATTGTGATAATGATGTTTTTGTAATAAAATTTTCATAAGGCCCCTTTTCTTGTGTAACTTAACAAATCAGACCCAAATTACTAAGGATCAATCCAAATGATGGTACAATCATTCTATTAAAGTTGAAGGGATTCTGATAGAGACTGAGTACATTCTTGTATTAATGAAGATTTGATAATAATTTTTCATACAGCCCCTTTTCCTATGATTCTAGACAGATCAGGCCCTATTTGGAAAGAAACAATCCTAATGATGGTACAAACATTCTGTGAAAGTTTGAACAGAATCCAATGAAAACTGCTGACTTTATCTTGGTGCAAAGATTTTGAAATAAAATTTTCATAAGGCTCCTTTTCCTGTGATACTTAAAGGATCAGGTCTCATGTCAGCATCAACAATCGTAATTATTGTACAATGATTCTGTGAAGGTTTGAATAAAACCCAATGAAAGCTCTGGACTTGGTTACAAGGATTAGAGATAAAATTCTCAAAAGGCCCCTTTTCCCATGATACTACACAGATCACGCCTAATTTGAAAAGAAAGAATCCTCATGATGGAACAATTATTCTGTGAAAGTTTAAACAAAGTCTGATGAAAACTGTTGACTTTATTGTGGTACAAGGATTTTAAAATTTAATTTCATAATGCTCCTTTTTCTGTGATACTTGACAGATCAGGTCTAATCTCAACATCAACAATCATTATTATTGTACAATTATTCTGTGAATGTTTGAAGAAAATTCAATGAAAGCTCTGGACTTTGTAACAAGGATTTATAAATGAAATTTTCATAAGGCCCCTTTTCCCGTGTTTCTTTACAGTTCAGACCCTGTTATGAAAAGAATGATCTTTATGACCTTACAATCATTCTGTGAAAGTTTCAACAATATCTGATCAAAGCTGTGGGCTTCATTGTGTTAACAGAGATTTTTAATTGAATTTTCATATAGCCCCTTTTCCAATGTTACTTGATGGATCTGAACCAATTCCAGAGGGAACTATACTTACAGAAGTATAATAATTCTGGTTGTGTATATAGACAGCCCCATGAAATTTGTTGACTTAAAAGCATTAGTTAAGATTTCTTTTTATTTTCCTTTGGCCCCTTTTCCAATGTTTCTCGATGGATCAGACCCAATTTGAAAGGAACAATCCTTATGATGGTACAATCTTTCTGTGAAAGTTTTAAGTCGATCTGGTGAAATCTAGGGCCATTATATGTTAACTAAGATCTGTAAAAGTTTGAAGAGAATCCGATGAATTCTATTGAATACTTAAGACATTCTAAGAACACCATAGTTACATCTCATCCCCACTCTATCTTCTACATGTTATATTCTCCCTACAAAACTGTATAGTTAATCGAACATCAGAAAGAATTACTGTATATATGTTCATCTATCTAAAACTATATAATATATTAGTTCCCAACTTGAATTACCATAAAGGAGAAGAACATCATAAGCTTGTGCTTCCGTTCTAATCCTTTTTGATTAATATTTATAGATATGTTAACATTATTATGTACATTTATATGAAGTAATGAAAATAAAATATGTTTAAACTAAATCCCATTTTTCTACATTTGAGTAGGATGATAACTGGGATCCTGGTCAGACACAGGGTAACATTTGTAATAATTATAGTTCTGGGTTGTTTTTACTTTGTTGTTGATTTCACTTTCACTTTTGCTTTTGAGATGATTGCAATGATTTCATTACAAAGATAATGACTTTGGAAATGCGCATATCTCTGGCCATCAACAGATGAGTTGTAGTACAAGTGTAACTTCATTCCATGTAAGATCAAATTGAATCTTAGATATTTTTGAAGTTGTTGGAAGTATTAAGATATCCATTATCTCTTAACCAATTCCCAAATGAGAAAATCTTAGACTGGTCCAAATTTAGGTTGATAAAATTCTAAATTTCTTTGTCTTTTGGGTTAGAAAGCACTGGGTATAATAAAGAAATTGATTGTAACAAGCAATTTCTTCATTTTCCACAGTGTTTTCCAAAGCTTTCGTATAGAGTGGTGTTTAAATGTGTCAGTGTGTGGGAATGGATTAAATAAGTAAACATAAATATGTAAAACTGTACTTTTATGAATATTAAAGACCGCTATATAAATTGATGCACTTGATAGAAAAAAGATAAATTTTGAAGAAATGGGTACATGTAATGTATTTGGCCAAGTTCAGAAAAATTAAACAGATGAAAACTAACATAAAAGTCAAATACTAAAAATACTTAACATGTGTTTAATTTTGGAGTGTATGGAATTCAGAATATGAATCACCGAAAAATCTGGTTTTCCAGAAAAATTACAGGGGAAGCACAACTGTTCCCTCGATATTTCAAAGGCATGGTAATTCTAAATCTGTTTTAATCTGAGTACGCATTTATGATGTATGATTGATGGAAATCTTGGAAGTAAATCAATAGTTCAATTAGGAAAAACAATGAGGGTATTATATTTATTGGATGAATTTTTTTTCTGTCCGATGTAAAGACCAACCAATCACAAAAGTGCCATAAATTACATATTTCCTGGAATTCCTGATTATTACTGGTTTTCCAGAAGCCACATTGATCCACTATACCGGTAGGTAACTATTCGATAACAATTTTCATTAAAATGACCTATAAAAGACTTGCATGAATGCAATTAGACATTCACATTTGAAATCCTTTTTAAAATCCTTATCTAAAACAATAAGGACCAGGGCAAAGAAAAAGGGTAAAACATAAACAAAACTTACTAAAAGAGTTCAAAATTTTACAATCACATGTTTTAATAAAATCCCGAAATTTCATTTTTGTCCCTTTAAGAATTCCAATCTATATAATCTATAGATAATGCTTACTTCATTTATGTAGTCCTAACAAAGATATCAAGTGTTATCAGTACATATGTTCAGTTAAACGTTTCTAATAAAAGAAAAAAAGCTTGGAAAATTTCTTCTTTAGACATTATTCATCAGTTTTGTTAGAAGTAGGACTCTAAGAAATTCCTATTGTTTACAGTTAAGTTATTTTTTCACTTTAAGGTAAGTTTATAATATTCCTTATTCCACATTCCTTTTCTGTAATGTTATACATCAGTTCTTCTTAATTCCTTGTGTATTGACTGACACAGCATAATTCCAAAAGCCCTAAAAAAATTTTGGCTTAACCCACTACTTGATGACAGAATTCAAGACTGGTCCAAAATTGGAAGAAAATTCGAAGAGCTTTAATAATAAATAAGTGAAAATTTAATAGAAAACATTGTAAGAAAAGAAGAAATTGCTCCTTGCAAGCAATTTCTTCTTTTTCAAAAAGTTTTCTATAACCACATTTTTAGGGCATTAAAAAGGGGGATTGTTTGGTAAAGGATTAATATATAAAAGAAATATTTTCAAACAAAACTAATATTTATTGTAAGAAATAAGCATTGTCAAATCATATGGTATTTGAAAAAGACCAATAATAAAAACAAATACTTTTGACTAAAAACTGTTTTGTCTTTCAATAACAAAAGGTTGAACTGTTTGCAATTAAAACTGGGGGAATCTAGTTTCAGTTTTAAAATGCATATAATCCTTGAATGCATTAACACATT
The DNA here is from genome assembly GCA_946902895.1 of Fragum fragum. Classification (NCBI taxonomy): domain Eukaryota; kingdom Metazoa; phylum Mollusca; class Bivalvia; order Cardiida; family Cardiidae; genus Fragum; species Fragum fragum. The sequence goes on along the minus strand of OX336366.1, from coordinate 42,918,635 downwards.
ACCAGACGACAAAATTTTAGACTAGCCCAAATTGAAAGAAGTTGTGGACGACAAATTCAAGTTGATGGAATTTTGAAAACCTTTATCTTTTGGGGTAGAAAACATTGTGGAAAATGAAGAAATATATCAAGCAATTTCTTCATTTTACACAATGGTTTCCCAAATGTTTTTTAGAGAGGCATCAAAAAGCCTCATTGTATTGGAAAGGGTTAATCACAAATTGGCCATAACATGCCTGCAGTCGGCCATTAGTCTTTGTAGACCCTTACTGCATTGTTTATATTTGTGACCGATCAAACAATAGAAGATTGTTCTGGGAATGCAAACATTCATTTCTCCTAGACAGCGCAGGTTGAACAGGCTTCAAACTACTTAATCAATCATTAACCCATTACATCACATCCCAATTTTTTATGATCTTCATGAAAAATACTTTGAAAAAAATTGTAGGAACTGAAGATATTGCATGTAACAAACAATCTATTCATTTCCCACAATGGTTTCATCCTCCATCCCCTAAAAAGATTTTTTAAAAATTCACCAACTAAAAGCTACATGTGAATATGTACTTCTCTAAAATACTGCTGTCTCAAAACTTGATCATTGTTTCAGTTTTAACCCATCTCAAGATAGCAAAATTTTAAACTGGTGCAAATTGGAAGGAGTTGCAGACAACAATTTTAAGTTCATGAAATTTCATTTCTTTAAATTTCAGGGAAGAAAACATTGCAAGTAATTTCTCCATATTCCATTGTTTTCCCAATTACACTTCCTGAGAGACATCAAAAAGCATCATTGTGTGGTAATGGGTTTGACCTACTTTTGTATCATGTTTCACTATAATCCTGTTTTGTGTATGTGATATAGGTGACATGTCAGAAATTACTTGCTTACGTCACCATCCAACCAATTTACTTTTCAGTTACACATAAAAAGCCGTAGATTTTGAATAACAACCATTTAACCCTTTCCTGTTTAATCTTGGTCTTTAGGTCTATGTGATTTCATAAATGAAGAAACATTGTAAAAACAAGAGCACCACCTACGGGTGCCTACACTCGGCTGTTGGGTGCTGGATAGTGGACAAAATACATCTAGAGTTATCCCCCTTGATAGTATAGGTTGCTCTTTTGATAGTGAACAAGTGGGCCAAGTTTCAAGTGAATGCCTTCAGTAGAACCAGAGATATCACAAAAATGTCAAAGCTTTCGCACAACCACGACAACAAAAAGGACAACGACGACAACGATACCAAGGCTATAGCAATATCTCAGGTTTTCTCCAAAACAGCTGGGTTAAAAAATGCTTGTAACAAGCAATTTCTTCTTTTTTCCACAAAATTTTCTTGATTTTTTTCAAATAAAATCTACTTTAAATTCTTGTCTGCAAAACCTTATTTGTACAGGTCTAAAATTTTGCAAAATAGGAAAGTGTAAAATATCAAAGTGAAAGTTCCTCAGTGGGGGATGTACAGCAATCTGTCTATTAGCTCAGTACCACACAATCCTGCTGTTTGACAAAGTATATGAAATCAAAGGGGGACAGAAATTGCTGGTAATGCAACATATACTGCTTTTTCACAAGGTTGTCCGAATAGTTACCACCATGTTGTCAAATAGTAGAATACTTTTTTTTTCTTTTTGTCCCCAATATATCATATCAAATTGTTCTCTGACACCTCTATCAATTAGGGCAAATCTAAAGTAACTACCATATATAAGGATAAGATGACTCACCACAAATGAACATCCAATAACTTTGTATTTGCACTCCAGTGGTTTGACAGGACATACATCCAGATGCTGACTTAGCTGAATTTAGAAAAGAAATGGTGAAAGTATCAACAGTCTTCATGGGTAAATAGTAATTTTTTTGTGTGTGTTTATCATATTAACCAATTACAGACACATATTGATCCATTATCAGACAACAAAAATTTAGAGTCGTCAAAATTGAAAGGAATTGGAGACAACAATTTAAAGTTTATGATTTTATTTTCCAACTTTCTTGAAATCTGTGAAAATGAAGTAATTGCTTGTCTGAATCTAGCAAAGTCCTTTTACTTTTTACTTTATAATTGTTTTTGAAATACCAACCTTAATTGGCCTGTGCTGGATGAGATACCTTTTTTGAAACCATTACCAAACAAAACGTTGGACTGGTCCAAATTCAAAGAAGCTGCAGACAACATTTCAAGAGTAAAAAGATTGAAAAATAATTGTCATAAACATACAAAAGATTGTAACAAAAGGAGTCACTGTAAGTAATAAGCAGTTGTTTACCTAAATATAACTCCTAAACCCTTTCCCAGGCTGCAAAATTCTAGACTGGTCCAAATTGAAAGAAATTGCAGACGACAAATGAAAGTTGCTGAAATTTTGCGTTTTTTCAATTTTTTGGGTAGAAAACATTGTGGAAAATGAAGAAATTGCTGGTAACAAGGAACGTTTAAAAGCATCTTTGTGTGAGAATGGATTACGTGTGTATAAAGACGGGATTTTGTAGTAATAGCTTATATGTTAGTTTTTACAAAGCATTTTGTTGCTTTACAGCTGACATTTATTTACCTCTTGTCTAGAAGAAAAATTTGTTTCACAGCCATATCTACATCGTAGGGGGGCACTGTTACACTCTTGGATTTCATGATGCTGAAAGTTACTCTTACAGGTTAGTACAATAAAACACTATACTTTTACGCAAAACTACCAGTACTTTAGAATGATCCAAACTGAAAGAAGTTGCAAACTACAAGCACTTTTCAAAATAAATGGAATTTGAAAAATCACAGTCAGCAGGAAACGATGCAAGAAAATGATAATTACTTTTTAAAAGAAAAAACCTGATTAACTAAGTCCTTACCAACAACTTTGCAAACATACTCTCTGGCAATTGACAACACTCAACACATGTATTGTTGCTCAACAAAGAGCTAATATTAACCTATTCCAACGTAATGACGCTTTTGGACGCCCATCACGAAAGACAAATGGGAAAACATTGTGTAAATTGAAGAAATTGCTTGTAAAAAGCAATTTCTTCATTTTACTCAATGTTTTCTACCAAGAAAGTTGAAAACATCTAAAATTTCATGAACTGCAACTTCTTTCAATTTGGACAAGTTTAAAATGTTGCCGTCTGGTAATGGGTTGACTTAACCCATTACCAGACGGCAACATTTTAAACTTGTCCAAATTGAAAGAAGTTGCAGATGACAATTAAAAGAGTATGAAATTTTAGATTTTTTCAACTTTCTT